>CM050525.1:56879146-56896646 GCA_027563665.1 Antrozous pallidus
TCAGGGCTCGGAGGAGCGGGAGGGGACGCTTCCAGAGAGGGGCGGCCTGGGGAGCGGACACCGGTCGCAATGGGAAGTCAGAAATGAGGTGAACTCATTGTTTCCCAGAGGCTTTCTCCGAGGGTCATGGTCGAGGGGACCCTTGGGCCCACACGGGGACGGTCACCCTCACTGACACGCACCTCTACGCGACCTCGAAGGTCTGAGGGACTCAGAGGAACGCCCGGAAGGACCCGTTTCCTCCCGTGCGGCCGGTGCTCTCTCCCGGCGGCCCGTCTGTGGAAACCACCGTGTGTTCAAGCCCCAGGTTCCTCTCTTCCTGGATGTGTGGCCCCAGCAGGCGTCTCCCCAGCGGGACGCCACTCCCCTCTTCGGTGCCTGTGTCCCGACATTGGAAAGAGGTCCGGGAGGCAGATGAACCTGAACCCTTGTGCAAAGATGTAGCTCCTCAAAAAGGGTGCAGCGCTCCCCAGTGTCCATGGTGAGTGGAGTGTTCCAGTCCCCGGTTGCCCAGGCCTGAACGTGGTCCCCAGCAGCCACCCCAATCGTGCGGGTGGGTAATGAGTCTGTGGGGTTTTGGTTGTTGTTGTTTTTTTCCTGGTTGGCCTGCGGGTGGGGGAGGGGAGGTGAATAGGATAGGGAGTGGAATTCCATCCCATGTTCCGATGCAATGCCACGTTCAGCCTCCGCGCTGGGGGCCAGCCTCTAGGGTCCCCGTGTTCCAGGCTCGGTCTCAGTCAACCCCAGCGTTTCTGCTCGGCCCCGGGGGTCAGCCGGGCCCCGAAGAAGGAGGGAATCCTGACAGCAGGTTGTTCATCCGTGGCCAGGGAGGCATGGGTTCTGGGGAGCTGCAGATGGTCATTCGAGTCTATGATCCAGTCCTATCTAATAAAAGAGTAACATGCACATTGACCATCACTCCGACACACAAGATGGCTGCCCCCACGTGGTCAAAGATGACCGCCACGAGATGGCCAGCAGGGGAGGGCCGTTGGGAGGAACCAGGTCTGCAAGGAAGGGCAGTTGGAAACAATCAAGTCTTCAGGGGAGGGCAGTTAAGGGTGACCAGGCCTACAGGGGAGGGCAGTTAGGGGCAAACAGTCTGGCAGGGGAGCAGTCAGGCATCAATCAGGCCGGCAGGGGAGTGGTTGGGGGTGATGCGGATGGCAGGCAGAAGCAGTTGGGGGCAATCAGGAAAGCAGGCAGGCAAGCAGTTGGGAGCCAGCAGTCCTGGATTGTGAGAGGGATGTCCGACTGCCCGATTAGGCCCAGTTCTACCTGAATGGGACCTAAACGGGGGCCTAGACATCCTCCGAGGGGTCCCAGATTGGAGAAGGTGCAGGCTGGGCTGAAGGACACCCCCCACCCCGTGCACAGATTTCATCCACCGGGCCTCTAGTTTGAAAATAAGACAACATTCTTTCTCTTCTCTATCTTTCTCCAAGGAATTTCTTAAGCCTAAGCTTTCAGAACACCTCAAGTCCTTCCTTCATTTTGCTTCTTTTATTCAACAAATCTTATCGAGTGCCTGCGATGTGCCAGACCCTGGCACAGTCATCTCATCGGAATTAAAATGGACCAACCCTTGTCTCCCTGCAATTTGTGTTCTGCGGAGGGACAGAGATAGCCCCTAACCAAATTAATATGCAACATTCCAGGCGGCTAAAGGGTTTTGAAAGAAATAACACTGGGCATGTACCAGACCTGGAGTTTACGTTAGGAAATGTGGCTACGGGGACTTCCGGGAGGCAGTGACATTGGAGCCGACAGCTACGAAGACAGAGGGAAAACGTTAGCTGGTGAGTTTGGGAGAGAGAGGCATCGAGAGCAGCAGGTGCAAAGGCACTGGGGCCGCACAGCGTTGGGAGTGTGGACTCCGGGGTGGCTGAGAGGCAGAAGGGTGTGGCGCTACGAAGGCGGGAAGGGGAGGCGCAGGCACATCAATGGAGCCTGGGAGGTCTTGTTAGAGGGGTGGCGTCTGTGCCATATCTAACAGGGGGCGGGGGGTACTTGAGGGTTTTAGGTAGAAAAGGGATATCCAGTTCAGGCTGGGAGTGTCTGTCTCAGGCTTCCACTCTTTCCCGGAAGCCCCCTATCGTGACACTCGCGGGCACCGGGTGGAATTATCTGCCCCGACCCCAGAATGTGGGATTTTTTTAGGACAAGATCTACGACCCCTTTGTCACTGAATCTTTAACACGTACTCCCGGGCCTGCCGCAAAACACATTTCTCAGGTAGAAACAAACTTGAAAAGTTAAATTACCGAGGGAGCAGCTGGCACATAACTAACGGAATCGGGTGCTCAGGCTTGGAGGGGCGCAAAGCAGAGGTCCATCCCTTCCAGGTTGGCAGGGGGAGTCAGGGAAGGCTGTCTGGGAGAGGAGGCCTTGAGTCAGAGGCCTGGAGGATGAATAGGTTGGAGGTGGGGGAGCGGGGGGAGGGTGAATTAAGGCAGAGGAAGCCAGGTGTTCATCCGTGGTTAGTGCTCATTTCGGCACCCCCAAAGCCAAGTGGATTAGAAAGACACACAACGGATCTTTCTGGAAGACCTGAGCAAAGGCCGGCTTGCTGCTTCAGGGTGGGTCCACCCTCCGGGTTGATGCAGTTGACGGGGAATGCCCTGGGGTGCAGATGGGGGTCGGGGGCTCAGAAAAGAGACACCCCCCCCCACCCTCTGCTCCATCAGCTGGTACATCTCACCCGCAGCCGTGGCAGCCGAACCCGTCCCATCCCTCGCGACGTCCGCTATTTCTCGGCAGACGCCGCTGGCCGGCCGAGGGGCAGCCGCATCGTAATCACCTGTATTTAAAACTAATGGATTTGAAATAACCTGCAGGCTTCCACTTTAATGAGAGCTAGATTAATGAAAAAGGACCTTTTGCCTCAGATTGCATGACAACATTTTCAAATTACATTCCGGGAACAGAGAATTCACTTATTCGGAGTAATTGGATGCTGACTTGGGTTAATACGTACAATGTCCTTAAATGAAAATGTTCTATTGTAAGTGGAACTGTATGATACCTGACGCTTTCTCAATAGGTTTGCCCGGACTCGGAGTTAATTATACGGCGTGCTATTTTTTGAATGAATTCAAGCATGAATTCTACACGGTGGAGATCGGGATAATTATATTCAATGCTGCCGGCTGCCCCGCTGAAAGAATTGACCTTTCAGATAAAACGAGTCTCCGGGAAGGAAACCTGAAGAAAGTCGACAGAAAGCCGGCAGATGCGGGAGCAGAGAGTCTTGAGAGAGAGGGGGGAGCGGGGGGCGGGGGGTGGTGGGGGGGCCAGGCGCAGGGCGCAGTAGCATCGGCAGGATTGATTTTTTTGTCACGGGCAAGTATTTCTGTTTTGTAGCTTGTTTTGTATCCTCGGTACACAAAGGTATAATTTAAAACCATCGATTTTACTGAGCTGCGCTCGCATCAGTAACACGGCCAAAAAGTCGCGGCCGGGGACCGAGAGGCAGGCGGAGAGCGGTCTCTGGGGGTGCGCCTCCCCCCACCCCCCACCCCGGGAATGAGCAGATGTGGGCGAGTGGGGGTCACGCTGCCTCACCTCTGCCTGGTGCGAAGAGTGTGGGTTCAGGGATCAGGCGGCCTTTCTAGCGGAAGCCTGGCTCCACTAGATGCTAGCTGTGTGGCTTCAGGCAAGATGCTTGCCCACTCCGTGCCTCAGTTTCCTCGTCTGTCAAATGGGGTTCACCTCCTAGGGTAGCTGTGGGGAGGAGACAGCTGCAAAGCACTTTGTATGGGGTGAGTGCCCAGTGTCTGTCAGCTGCCCTTATGAATGCTATTCTTCTCAGTCTTCTTGGTTGTAATCTCTCTCCCTCTCTCTCTCTCTCTCTCTCTCTCTCTCTCTCTCTCCCGTTCCCCCCCCCCCCCCCCCCCCGGGAGGATAAAAAAAAAACCATTAAGAGGATTAAACCATCAGGAGGATTAATCCTACTGCTCCCCTTGGGGGAAAAGGAAAGAGTAGGGATCAGGACCCCCTGGACCTTGGAGGCTGGGACAGGACAGGACAGGGTGGGAGGAGCGAGCTGCTTGCTGCCCTGAAAGCAGACATCTGTGTGTTGCCTCCTCAGCGCAAGCGCCCTCCCCAGGATGAAGAGGCCTCATTATTCCAAGTGTATGAACCCCAACAGAACACGGACAGCACCCATCTTCAAGGCTCAGCCCTCCCCCCCCCCCCCCGGGGGGTAGAGAGAGGACTTAATCTCGGGAGGTGACTGGACAAGTGCTAGCGAAACTCTCTGGACTGACAGGGCCCACCCTCCGGAGCTGCCGGGCTTACCGTCCCCTCCTCTCCAGTGAAGCACGGCTCTGCCTTCAGGCCTGACCTAACCCTTCCTGCCGAGAACACACTCGTCCCCTCCCGTCCGTATGCGTGTCCTGCAGCTGCTGTAACAAATCGCTGCAGACTCTCTCACGGTGCTGGAGGCTAGAGTCTGAGATCGATGACCAACGTTTGAACCCCTGGATCCAGCCATGCCTGAAAGTGTCTCTGTCCTTGACATTGTAGCTGCATGAGCCATATGTCATCGTTTTTTTGTTTATGTCAGTCTGAGTCGGGTCGCTGTCACATTTCAGTATATATACTAGAGGCCCCATGCACGAAGATTCGTACAAGAATGGGGCCTTCCTTCTCCCGGCTCCCAACACCGCCTCCCGCTCTGGCCAGAGCCACATTTCCGCCTTCCCACGCTGCCCAGATGCCCGAAGTGGCTGGGCTGATGTAGCACACCCATATCACGCCATGGTGACGACACAAACATCCCACCCCACCCCCAGGGCTTGGCGCCTGTGTATGCAATTTAACCCACCATCTTGGTTGGGTTACTTTGCATACTCGCTCCTGATTGGCTAGTGGGTGTCGCAGAGGTACAGCCAATTAGCATGTTACTCTTTTAACACACACACACACACACACACACACACACACACACATTGGTTTCAGAGAGGAAGAGAGAGAGAGAGAGAAACACCAATGAGAGAGAATCATTGATTGGCTGCCTCCTGCACACCCCACACTGGGGACTGAGCCTGCAACCGGGGCCTGTGCCCTGACTGGGAATCGGGAGATGCTCATAGGTTCGTAGGTTGAGGTTCAACCACTGAGGCACACTGGCCAGGCAGTCCCTTTTAACTCTCAGGGTGGCCCCTAACACCTTGGCCGAGGGGCCGCCTGCTGGGAGTCGGCTGCTTGCGTCTCAGTGGGACTCGGCCAACACCACACCTGTCCTTGCGCTCGGGGCTGTGTGGTCCCGACACACACACACCGCCAGGCGCCCTCCTCCTCCCCCAGGCCCTCCCCGCACGCAGGGAGCCCCGGGCTCCAGACACAGGGCAGTTCCGCTGCCCGCTTGGCTGACGGAGGGTGGATCCCCTCGTCGCCTTGCAGTGGCTTTACCCCGACCTCGGGGTCTTGCTCTGCCGGATCTGCGGCAGCCGGCCCGGCCCGGCTCTCCTCACCCGCTGGACATCCCCCTGTGTGTCCGCGTCTCTTCCGCACAGAAACAGCCTCCCTCATGGACAGGTCCGGGAGCTCCGCCGGCCTCGGGGGGCCGGCTCCGGCCTGCAGAAGCTCAGGGTCAGGGGTGCCCTTGTTCTGGAACAGGGTCAGGGCCACGGAGCCAAATGGACCTTCTTGTCTTTTCAGGCGAGGGGTGCTTCGTGGTGAAGGCTGGGTCCCAGTTCTCTTCCCCGTCTGTCCTCGGCTGACACTGGGCAGCCGCTTCGCCTTTTGAGGGTCTGGCTCCTGGGAGGGATGTGACCTGGGTTCGGTTAGGCACTTGTCCGCAGGCCCAGGCCACACGTGTCTGCCCTCTTCCTCGCAGGGCCCCAGCCCGGCCTCAGAACCCCCGGGACGCCCCGGGAGCAGACCTCCCCCATGGAGGGGAGCTTTGAAGCTTCGCTTAGAAACCGCCTGCTTTGCCCTGGCAGCCGCTGTGCCTTTGTCCCGAGATGCGGGGCAGGAAGAGAGTCCCGTGTCCCCGCTCTGGATCCGGGGCGGCGTGTGCTCCCTACGGGGTGCTATGACTCTTCCTACATTCCTGGGACAGAGACACCAGACAGAGGTGTTGTCGCCGATCCTCACCGAGGGCGTTTGCCGTGGTTTCGTAGGGAGAGGGGAAGACAGAGGGAAAGAGGATCGATGTGAGGGAAACGCATCCATCGGCTGCAGGCGTGCAGGAGTGCAGGCGCCCCAACCAGGCCCCGGGTCGGGGAGGAGCCTGCAACGGAGGTTCGTGCCCTGGACCGGAATCGAACCCGGGACCCTTTTGTCCGCAGGCCGGCGCTCTCTCCACGGAGCCACAAGGGCTAAGCAGCGGTTCTCAACCTTCCAACGCCTCGGCCCTCTGGTCCAGCTCCTCGCGTGGTGGCGACCCCCAACCACACAATCACTTTTGTGGCTCCTTCATCGCCGTCATTTTGTTTCTGTTCGTGAATCGTCACGGGAGCATCGGTGTTTTCCGGTGGGCGCAGGCGACCCCCAGGTTGAGACCCGCTGCTGTGGAGCCCGAGACCGTCGGGAAACAGACGTGTCCCTGACGATTCGTTCACAGTAGCACATGGCAGCGGTGAAGTAGCAGCGAAAACGATGGACTGGTTGGGGGTCCCCACAGCCTGAGGAGCCGTGTGAGAGGGCCGCGGCATTAGGAGGGTTGAGGACTGCCGGGCTAAGCAAGACAGTGACTCTCTCTTTTCATTTTTTAAAATATATTTTATTGATTTTTTTTTTTTACAGAGAGGGAGGGAGAGGGATAGAAAGTCAGAAACATTGATGAGAGAGAGACATCCATCAGCTGCCTCCTGCACACCCCCCACTGGGGATGTGCCCGCAGCCAAGGTCCATGCCCTTGACCGGAATCAAACCCGGGACCTCTCAGTCCGCAGGCCGACGCTCTACCCACTGAGCCACCCCGGTTTTGGCGAGACAGTGACTGTCTTAGCAGCACACGGAACCCATCCCTGTGGGCACGGGACGGCACAAAAGGCTCCGGGGATTGACTCGGTGGTGCCGTTAAGGTGATTAGTGACATTTACCTGCGGGGACTAACGTTGGTGACGCGGATCTTCCCATTGTTTTCCTCTCCTGGCGAAGGTTCCAGTCCCTTGGATTCGCCCATTATCTGTGACTGATCCGCCGTTTGTCTGGAGAATACCGTTGTCATTCACTCCCCTTAATGAGCTTATGGCCTCTAAATTATCTGCTGCCATAAAATGTGGTTTTTATACTGCAGATGACGGAGGTTCCGGGAATTGAATATGCCACTTTTAATTGGGGAGAAGCACCCTAAAGGACTCATCAGACTTTTTTACTGCACTTGCATTTAGGCTAGGGAGAGGGAGAGGGAAGATGATGAGTAAGAAATGGGATTTGGGTCAGTGAGACGAGTGGTAACTTATTTGGAAGAAGGCAAACCTGGAGGGAGGAAGGAAGGGGAGGGAGGGAGGGCGGGCCCCGGAGCCGGAGGAAGGGCGCACGGAGCCGGCTCAGCTCTCCGGAGGCCGCAGGGCCAGCGGCAGTGCCCGGAGACAGCGTGGACAACGGGGAACACGGCTTGCTGGTCACAAGTTGCTATGATGGTCATTTCACACATGAGGTCGTGACGTCTTTCTTTTTAAAACCCTCCCCCCAGGATACGTTTCTGGATTTCAGAGAAAGGGAGGGAGAGAGAGAGAAACATCTGTGTGAGGGAGAAGCATCGACGGGTGGCCCCACCAGGGGTCACGCCCCTCACCGTTGGGATGAACCAACGCTGACCCCTGCCAGGGCTCCCCCCACAGCTCGAGAAGTGAAGGGCGATACCCCTCTCAGCCTCCCCCGTGCCTTCCTCTGTCCTCTCTCTCTCTGTCCCATCCCTGTCTGTCTGTCTGTCCGACCGTCCCTCCCTCTCTCTTCAAGGATATTTTATTATTATCACTAGAGGCCCAGTGCAAAAATTCATGCAGCGGGGGAGGTCCCTCGGTCCGGCGTGCAATGAGGCCAGCACCCCACGCACCCTGGCCGGCCTCTGGTCAGAAGCCCACCCGCCCTCCCTCTGCGGGCCAGGGCGCATGGGACGCTGGGGCTCGCGCCCCTATGGGCACCCCCATCTTTTGCAATGGCGCGACGGTCCATTTGCATATTCATGATTAGCTACAGCAACCACGTCGTAACATAAGGAAACACCATATAACCGGCATTGTTGGTGGACGGCTTCTTGCCTGTCCCCGGGAGACGGCAGGCAGCTGGGACAGGCTGGGACAGGCAAGGACAGGCTGCAGCGTACGGCAACCGTCTCCCCATGCCGGCGGCCGCTCGCCACCGCCTCAGCTGGCGCCTGGGATGGTGCCCCGGTTCCCGTCGAATCGCCAGACGCGACAGCGGTGCCCCCAAGTGCCACGCTCTCGGCTGCCCGTGTGGGGCGAGGAGCCTGTTTTCAGCGTTTTACATCTATAATTACACGCACCTGGGCTCCGGGGAGCGGTTCTGGTCATGTGGTCTCGGCGACTGTTACCGGGGCCGGTGCGGCCCACCAACCTGCTCCGTCCGCCAGCGCCCCGCCCTGGCCCCTGCCTCGCGCACGCGCAGGGAAGCAGGGACGGGAGGAAAAACGTTTCGCCGTGCGGGCAGCACATCGCCATGGACAAGTCAGGAGGAAACCAGCCACGGTGGCGACCGGTGTTTGGGAGGGAGACTCAGTCTGTTCTGTTTTTACTGATGTCAGAGACTAAGGGAGAGGGAGAGAGGGAGAGAGGAAATCATCAACGACGGGAGAGAATCGCGGACTGACTGTCTCCCGCACGCCCCCGAATGGGGATGGGGCCCGCGACCCGGGCCTATGGCCTGACCAGGAATTGAACTGGGCCTTCCCGGTTCCCAGGTCGGTGCTCGACCACTGAGCAACACTGGCCGGGCCCATTCTATTCTTAAAGGCCAGGCGGTCTATGAATCAATTTGTGATTTGGACGAGGAAGCCCCGCCAAGGGGGTGCAACGCTGGTCTCATCAGGATGGCATCGACCTTGCTGACTACCTACATCGGCTTCCGAGGCGGCACGCCCTTGACTGAGAAGTTTCTCCCATGGGGGCTTCTATCCTAGAAGGAAAAAGACCCAGGGGCGTCGAGGGTGAGGGGGCGGGCCCCAGGGAGGGGGATCTGGGCCTGGGACCAGCCAATGGAGAAGGTGACCTGAGGAAGCCCCAGCTGAGGCCGCCCACAGGCCTGGGCAGCATGCACAGACCCAGAGGTGGGGAGGGGTGGGGCAAGGCCGCTGAGCAGCTGGTGGCAGGAAGCAAGCAGACAGGTGTGGGGCAGGGTCTCGGGCCTGGAAAAAGCAGGCCTTGGGAAGACGCCCCAAGAAAGTCAGGTCTGCCTGGAGAAATACACCATATTTCACTCGCTCGATCGCTCACTCATTCACTCAATAAACACTGGGCAAACACCCACTGAAGGCAGATGCCGTCAGAGTTACTAGATAAACATACACGGAGTGGCCTGATTAGGATGACCTCTGAACGCATAATCATCTGGCCACTCATTGTCTATCCTATATAATAAAAGGCTAATATGCACATTGTCCCCTCGACCAGGAGTCTGACCAACAGGCAGGCTGGCCAATTTCCCATGTCCCCTCCCCCTGGCCAGGCTGGCCGGACCCCACCATCCATGAATTCATGCACCAGGCCTCTAATACACACACACACACACACACACACACATACACTGAGTGGCCAGATTATTATGCATTCAGAGATCATCATAATCTGGCCACTCAGTGTGTAATTCCCCTCAGCATCCAGCTTATAGGCATCTTTACTCCCCTATGAGTTAGAATATCCAAGCAGAAAATAGAGAAAAGCATGAAGAGGAACATTAATCTGCAGGATCTCCCCTTTGAGAGATCGTCTTTGCTAATATCTGCTTTGTATCCTCATTACTTACACACAACATATGCCTCGTTCACCTCAGAATGGCGATCGCCTCACATAAACCATTTCTTCACTTGGTATTTCATCAGTATCATATTCTGAGAAGTTTATTCTTCCGATATCCTTGATGAACATGAGTTTTCTAAAAATATATCTTTCTGGTTGAAAGTATTACAGATGTCCCCCTTATTTTTTTTTCTCCAATGACCCTCTCCACCCCCGATTCACTGTCCACCTCCCCCCCAGCCTTCACCACATTATTATCTATGCCCAAGGGTTACGCATATCCTATCTACTAAAGAAGTAATATGCAAATTGACCATCACTCCAACACACAAGATGGCCGCCCCATGTGGTCAAAGATGGCTGCCCCCATGGGGACATAAGATGGCCGCCACAAGATAGCCAACAGGGGGGCAGCAGTTGCAGGTGATCAGGTCAGCAGGGGAGGGCAGTTAGGAGGGACCAGACCAGCAGGGGAGGGCAGTTGAGGGGAACCAGGGCAGTTAGGGGTGACTGGGCCAGGAGGGGTAGGCAGCTGGGGGGATCAGGCCTGCAGGGGAGGGCAGTTGGGGGCAACCAGGCCTGCAGGGGAGGGCAGTTGGAGGGGACCTGGCCAGCAGGGAAGGGCAGTTAGGGGCAATTGGGCCGACAGGGGAGTGGTTAGGTGTTGACCAGGCTGGCAGGGGAGTGGTTAGGGGGTGATCAGGCTGGCAGGAAGGCAGGCAAGTGGTTGGAAGCTAGCAGTCCTGGATTGTGAGAGGGGTCCCAGATTTGAGAGGGTGCAGGCTGGCTGAGGGACACACCCTCCTTCCCCCCCTCCCCCCACACCCTTGTGCATGAATTTTGTGCACCGGGCCTCTAGTCTATAATAATAAAAGAGTAATATGCTAATTAGACAAGACCTCCTTCTGGACGAAGCTGGCCAGAGGAGGGAAGCCGGGTCCCAGGTGCGGGAGGAGAGGAGCCAGGTCCAGGGTGCTGGCAGCCAGGGGCAGGAAGGCCTACTCTTGCACGAATTTCCGTGCACCAGGCCTCTAGGATGCATGTAAATTCTTTGGTTCCTCTCTCCCCCTCAACCCCCACACCCCCTCCCCCTCCGCCTTCCCTCTGAGGTTCCTCAGTCCGCCCCACGCCTCCGACTGGGATCTATTCCCTTCATCAGCTTCTGCCGTTCGCTAAGTTCCACCCTGAGTGAGGTCGGTGATGCCGGCCCTTCTCGGGCGGCCTGTGGCGCTCCGCACGAAGCTGCCCGCCCTCCCCGCCGTCGCAGGGGCGAAGCGACCCTTCCACCGGACCGTCGCCTCGAGGGAGAGAGTCGGTCTCGGGAACAGGCGGCCCCGCGGCAGCCGGCCCCCCATTGCTGGTCACAGGAGTTGTTTCCAGATAACGCGACCCACCGCCCCCTCAACTGTCACTCACACGCCACGCAAACAAGCATTTTCATGAAAAATGAAAGACACCGACATAGGCAGGGGCCTCCTCGCTGAACAGCAGCGAGTGTACAGTGTAGAATTACAGCAAACACCCCGCCGTTGGCTCTGATTGTGCAGAAATCCGGACTGCAGGTACCGCCGTATTCCAGCCAGCGCCGCTCTCGGGGAGACGGGACCCGCACTCGGTGAGGGCGCGGAGAGAGAAACACAAATGCCCATTTCTGGGGAGGGTCCCGATCGCTCCACGCTCCCACCCAGCAAGACCCTACCTTCGGAGAACTGGGGTGAAGGAATTAGTATTAGGGATGTGTACACAGATGTATGAAAAACAATATTTATATCGGCATTATTATTATTTTTTTTGGTGCTTAATCCGCAGGAACTTCTAAAAGTGGAAGCTGTAATTAGCAGCATTATTATCACCCATTCCTCTTCCAGCCCCATCTGGCTTTCAGAATAGGAATATTATAATTAATATATTTCTGCGCGGTATGTCATCTCTTCCCGGAATTATGTTCTGACACTTGCATTGTTTCGTAATCATGTTAACGGCGATTTGGGGGGGGGGCGGGGACTAACTAAGTTTGGCGGCTCTTTGTTCGGCTGTCTCTCTCTTGTCCTGTGTCTCCTCGTTGCTGAATGATGGGGTTGGCTTCGTTTTCCAGCCACCTGTGGTGTTTCTCTGGTCGTTTTGTTCCCCCTTCCCCACCCCGTTCCCCCAAGAAAGTCACAGCGGATGCATGTGTCCCGAGTCCTTCCATGTGCGAACACTCACCTATAGGAAGGACGCTTGTGCACACCTCCGATTCTTACGCCCCCCTCTCTCCTTCGGAAGCCTTGAGGTTCGTCCGATTTTAGAATTTACTGAGAGGTGTGGCCCAATGGGACGTCCTCCCTTTTGGAAGGAGTTTGGGATTCTCCCCCTCCCCACCCCAGAGAACTATATTTTTGTAGGATTTAAAACGTTTATGTTTAACATTCGAACCCTTGACCCATGTATGCCTGGAGGAGCTCTCACAGGGCCGGCCACCTATTCTTAAAGAGCCAGCAGGCGTCCTGGGCCTCAGGGTTCTCTGCTCCAGAGCTGGAAGGCAGCCACAGAGGATGTGTCAACCAACAGGCGGAGCTGCATTTAAATAAAACTTTATTGACAAAAACAGGTCCATGGCCCACAGGATGGTGTCTGCCTTTACATACTAAGGCACAAGTCTTCCTTCAGCTCAAGAGGACTTGCCATCGTATCTTTAATTCTTTTTTTCCTCCTTCATCGGCTCTGTTGTCACCATTTCAAATCTCTCTGGTGTGAATATTTTATCTCTGGTGGCAGCATTAACTTCCTCTCTGTCTGTTCCTCCCTCCCTCCCTCCTCCCTGTCTCCCTCCCATCCTCCATCCCTTCTTCCTCGTTCTCTTTATCTCCATCTTTTCTCCATTTATTTTCCCCTTTGCATTGATTTCTGGGAGCCTCCTTGAGCTCATTTCTTAATCCACAGTCTCAACTTTCTAGCCTCTCGCACCAGCACTCACTGCCCGGGGCGTCAGCAAATTTCCACTCCCGTGTTTTCCACTGGGGAAGTGGCTTTCTGAATTTCAGCTTTTCCCATTAAACACTCTCTCTCTCACACACACACACACCACACACACACGCACACGCACACGCACAATCAAATCTCGGGGGAAATACTCTCAAATTAGAGGTGTCTTTCTTGCTTCTTGGTCGTCTCACATCTTGAGGGAATATTTGATTTGCTTCTTCAGAATGAGCCTATTTTGAAAGCACAGAAGCTGCCTGTCTGTTCACTCTGCCTCCTTGTACTCCTTACGGAGAGGAAACTGTCCCCTTAGGAACCTTACTTAAACATTGCACACAAGGAGAAACTTCTTTGTCCATTTATTATTATTATTATTATTATTATTATTTAATCCTCACCCAAGTGTATTTTTTCATTGATTTTTAGAGAGTGATAGAGGATCGGCCTGCGGACTGAAAGGTCCCAGGTTCGATTCCGGTCAAGGGCATGTACCTTGGTTGCGGGCACATCCCCAGTGGGGGGTGTGCAGGAGGCAGCTGATGGATGTTTCTCTCTCATCGCTGTTTCTGACTCTCTCTCTCCCCCTTCCTCTCTGTAAAAATCAATAAAATATATTTTAAAAAGCCAAGCTGTCGGTTACATGTCACTGAACAGCCGGAGCGTTAACAGACACGCACAATTGTTCAAGGTCAATAGCAGGTGTTATGTCTCTGACGGGCAGCGTGGCCCCTCACGCCCGGCCCCTCCCGGAGCCGCCGGCACGCTGCGCGCTCCCCGCAGCCACGTCTCCTCTGCCAGAACGGCAGGGCTGGACACCAGGCCCTGTGGGAACGGGGAGCCACTGTGTCTGCTGTCCCCACCCCTTAAAGGAGAGCCTCACGGAGCCGTGTGGAGCGGCGGGGAGCAGGGGGGCAGGGGGCGGGGTTCTGAGGTTGGGAAGGAAGGTGAGGACCCAGTGCCCCCGATAGGTCTGGGTGGTGCTGGGGGCACGGTGCCCCCGCTTTGTCACAGCCGAGGGCAGGGAAGCAGCCAGGGTCGGGGGGAAGCAGTCAGTGGCCTCCTGGGTTGGATGGGCGCTCGGCCGCGGGGGGTGGACCAGATGAATTCCGTGGGGACGTTATTGCCCAGGAACTTTCGCACACGCGGGTGTAGCCCAGGCACACGCATGCACATGCACACACGGGAGCAAACAGAAGCATGTCGGAGGGGCCTGGGTGTGGCTGTGGGTTCCGACAGCCTGAGGTTCACTCTTGGTTCCCCTAACGACCAGCTGTGACTCTGAGCCAGTCACATAGCTCGCCTGTGCCTCAGTTTCCGCATATGTAAAACGGGCTGATAGTAATAATAGTAATAATAATAATAATAATAATAATAATAATAATAATATCTCTGTGTAAGGGCCTGCGGGAGGTGCGAAGGGCTGAGGCAGGCAACGCTGAGCACGGAGCAAGCTCTCGGTCCATGTCAGCTCACTGAGCACCCAACACGCAGCAGCCCCGCATAGAACACGCCTGTGTCTCGGCCCAGATGCGGGTTGACAGGTGGATTTCAACAGAGACCCGAGCTCAGCTGGATGGAGCTGAGCCACACCCACCCCAACGTCCCTCCCGCCCGCCCGCACCGATGGGGTGACGCCGGGTGCCAGTCTCCCAGGCAGCGGCCTCCTCCCTGTTGCTCCAACCCCATCCCCCCCACACCCCATACACACCCCATCCCCCCACTCCACACACCCCCGCCAGCCCACCCAGCCCCACGGTGTCTCAGGCCTGCCCCTCGGGGTCCCTACGGGAGTGCCCGAGTAGGGGTGTGTCTGCGCCCGGCCTTTCTCAGCGCCTGCCTCGCACACCCCCAGGGGGATGGTTGGCACCCCTTCCCTGCCCCCTTTGTTCACGGGTACATGGGTGAGTGCTGGGCAGACTCTTACAAACCCCCGTCCCCCAGTTCCGTGGCAGGATAAGGCAGCTAATCTGTTCTGACACGCTATCTAAACGGCCCCCAGACCCGTATACAGGAGAAGTCACCCAGAAGTCATGCCTTTTATGCCCGTGGACTGGGGTGTACACGAGAAAGAGTTACAGAGGCCGGGGGGGCTGAATAACGGGGGGCCGTCGCCACGGCGAAGTCAGAGCCTCCCGCCTTCACGCCACATATGAAATCCCCTCTCAATGCGGCCCGTCCCATCAGCTGTCAGGTTCCGTTAAATAGATCCCTCAGACCCACTGACCAGCTGACAGGAGGGAAACTCAAAACCACCCACCCGCCATTAGCATCACAAAATGTGAAATCAGCTGGGAGGGCCGATAACAGGACCGGGGACGGGAGAGATGAAAATCTGGATGCCCTTGTGTGCCGCTCAATAGCACCCCCGAGAGTGACCGGCACACCCATCAGACACCGCGGCGAGACACACACGCAGAACGCGGCACCCACAGGAACAACACGCGGGTGGTCCCCGTACCCACGGTCCCTTTTCCTTTGCGAGGGGAGATTTGCATAAATGTTTCATGAGATGGCTACAGTGTATCAACCGAACCCTTCCCTGCGCCACATCTGCGCTACGCTCCCCGAGAAGGCAGGCTCTCTCTGCCATGTCCAGGGAGTAGACCCTGTCCCAAGGTTTGGGGGGGGGGGGGGTGCGGGGGGCCCGGACTCAAATGCTTGGTCCCAGGCTGCGATCATATGTGTCAGTTTTGCAAAGTCCCTGGTCGGACCTGAGGATTTGGTAACCAGGTAAACTCGGGGGACAGCCGACTTCCCGGGCGGAGGTGGAGGTGCCCTGGGAGGCACAGCATCGGGCTGAGGGAGGGATCGAGTCCTGTGGAGAGAAGAGACATGCCTCCCTGTCGCCCAGATCCGCTTCGGCCTCTGCTGAGACAGCCGCCTGAGACCCGAGGGGGGACCCATGGCACCTGCTGAGAGGCAGGTGCAAAAGTCCTAGAGCTTCCTGCCATGGGCAATCGGTTCCAGACAGGGCTCTTTAAGGCCAAAGAACAACCAAAGAAGTTCCGGTAGGCCAGGCAATGGGAGAAAAATACCTCGTGATCGCACGCATTGATGGAAAAGAAAGAACATTATACCCGGATGAACAAAAAGATAGCTACAGAGGCAGTAAAGCACCCCCACAGACTGTCAAATGACAGCGGGAAGGCTGGGGAGTGTTGGGGAGGGGGGAGAGGTGAGAGATCAAGAAGGACTTGTGTGCATGCATACAAGCACCCCAATGGACACAAGACATGGGGTGGGGGTGGTGAGGTCCTGAGACCGGGGGTAGGGAGGTTGGAGAAAGGAGTATGGGGGAGGGGGGGAAGGAGATATATCTACTACTATGTGTGATACTTTAAGCAATAAAATTAAAAATTAAAAAAAGAAATTTAACCACAAAAAAAGTTGTGAGACCAATAATTTTTTAAAATATATTTTATTGATATTTTCACAGAGAGGAAGGGAGAGGGATAGCGAGTCAGGAACATGGATGAGAGAGAGACATCGACCAGCTGCTTCCTGCAAACAAACCCCCTACTAGGAATGTGCCCGCAACCAAGGTACATGCCCTTGACCAGAATCGAACCTGGGACCCTTCAGTCCGCAAACCGACGCTCCATCCACTGAGCCAAACCGGTTTTGGCAACCAATAATCCTATCTAATAAAAGAGTAATATGCAAATTGACCGTGCCTCTGCTACACCCACAAGCCACGCCCGTGAGCCCATCAGAGTGAGTATGCAAATCAACCCAACCAAGGTGGCGGTTAATCTGCATATCGGGGAGCAGAAGATGGTGTAGAAGGAAGCCGAGCACTGCAAAAGGGAGCAAAGAAGTAAGCAAGCGGGGGTGGGGGTGAAGGGAGGGAACGAGGCAGAGGAGACGGGAGGGAGAGACGCAGCAGAGAAGGAAGTAGACGGAAGGGAGGGAGGCAGCGGAGATGGGAGCGAGGCAGAGAGACAGGAGGGAGCTTTGCTCAGACCACAGGAAGCCCTATTCTTGCAGGAATCTTCCTGCAATGGGTCTCTGGTTTTTTAACAAAACTTGGCTTAGCTCACAGGCAATCTAACGGAAGACACAGTGGCCCAGCGATAGGCACGACTCTTCCCCTCCCCGGCTGGGACGAAGGAACGCGATTCCCGGGAAAGACGCCCGGATGGAGATGTGTTTTGTTGGATCAGTTTGACGCGGGGATGGGGGTGGGGTGTGTGGGGTTCAGGCCATGCCTCTCTCCCCGTGTCTCTAGCTGGGCACGGTCTCTCTTTCTCTCTTGGATGTGTTAGTCCAGTTTGAAAGTGGGAACCTCCCCTATCCTGCCTTTGGAGTTGGATTCTTTTTTTTTTTAATTCTTTAATATATATTTTTATTGATTTCAGAAAGAGGGAGGGAGAGGGACATGGAAACACCAATGATGAGAGAGCTTCGGGGATAGGCTGCCTCCTGCACGCCCCCTACTGGGGATGGAGCCCGTGCTCTGGGCCTGTGCCCCGACCAGGAATCAAACTGTGGCCTCCCGGTTCATGGGTGGCTGCTCAACCACGGAGCCCCGCTGGCTGGGGCTGAGCTGAATTTTGGGTGGGGATTTCTAGTAGAATGTGTGAATTTGTCAGCTGGGGCCACCGTGATGG
>CM050525.1:56901646-57034146 GCA_027563665.1 Antrozous pallidus
CCCGCACTCTCCATCCATCCATCCATCCAGGAAACATTTATTGAGCACTTACCACGTGCCACCCAGTGGTGAACAAGGGAGACAAAGTGTCTGCTTCCGTGGAACTGACAAGCTACTGGGGAAGATGGATAGTAAGCCAACAAGCAAATAAATAAGCCCCCAAATCATTCCATGACCGCACTAAGTGCCCAGAAAGAGGAAAACCGAGGCGACGGGAAAGAACACCTGCAGGGGCCTCAGGAGATCAGGGTCAGGGGAGGCCTCTCCAAGGTCAGGCCTAAGCTGCCAACCGATTGACAAGGGCAAGCCCTACTAGCGATCAGCGAGCCTGCAGTGGAGGCCCGACATAGCACAAGCTTGGCGAGTCTGAGGGGCAGAAAGGAGGCCGGGGGGTGCGGCTGGCCCCGAGTGAACTCTGAGAAAACCACCTGCTCACACGAAACATCACCCCAAGTCCCAGGTAAAACAAACCGCAGCAGAGCGATTCAGGTGAAGCCAATTGAAAACCACGCCTGGGATCAGCCGTTGGCAGAGGCTCTGGCCTTCCTGGAATCGTCCACAGTTGACGAAACGCTTGGTGCTGTTGGAAACCAGGAGCTCACAGGCATCGCCAGGGTGCACGTGGCTGGGGTGGGGGGGTGCTGAGCCAGCAGGGCCTCCCTGGGGGGCACACCATCCAGAACAAGAAGCCCGCATGTGTGCAGAGGGATTGTCACGCCGGCGGCCACAGCTCGCCGCGGCTCCCGGGCCTGGCAGCGGCGGGCTCCGCCCGGCTGAGCCTGAGTCGCGTGCAGGACCCATTCTGAGCAGGAGGCGGGAGGCCGGCTTCCCTTTCGCCTTTACAACGTCAGCGTCACAACCCGAGCTCGGGCTCGCTGGCTTCCGACTCTAAATTGCTCATAATTCGAAACATGCAAACATTTCCACTTTATCAAGCAAGGCCACTAAACACGTTATGGCCGGGACCTGCATGTTTTATGGCCGCCATACAGCCAGCGAGCTGAGCTGTATTAAAATAGACTGTTAAGAGGCTCAGCTCATTATGGAATCTTCCAGGCCCCAGAATGAAAGACTTTTGTTTATTCTAAGGGCAGTGGGGGAAGGAAGGGGAGGGCGGGGAAGAGGGTGGGGATGAGTTTGTGTGTGTGTGTGTGTATGTGAGTGTGATGTATGTGTGAGTGTGTGTGTATGTGAATGTGTGTATGTGTGTGAGAGTGTGTGTGTGTGTGAGAGTGTGTATGTGTGTGTGAGTGTGTGTATGTGTGTGTGAGTGTGTGTGTGTGGGTGTGGCTGTATATGTGAGTGTGACTGCGTGACTGTGTGAGTGTGTGTGTGTGAGAGAGACAGTGTGTGTGTGTGTGTGATTGTATGTGTGATTGTGTGTGTGTGTATGACTGTATGTGTGAGTGTATGTGTGTGTGTTGAGTGTGACTGCGTGACTGTGTGAGTGTGTGTGTATGTGTGAGAGAGAGACAGTGTGTATATGTGCCTGTATGTGTGAGTGTGTGTGTGTGCATGTGTCTGAGTGTGAGTTCCCCGGGAGCCATCCTTTGTCCCACTTTTAGGAAGTGTCACCTGGTGGCGAGGAACTGTCCTGGGGTCTAGGAAGGCCCCTGAGCCTGGCTTATGCCCTCAGCCCTCACTCCTGTTGGAGCTGTCACTGTCCTTGGCCAGACACTTGCCTGACACCTTTACCCCTGCACTGTGATACCTGATGCCACCACCAAGCTGCGTACGCAGCCAGTGTCCACACCTGACACACCTGTGAATCAGCAGGGGGCTAAGCAGCCAGTGTCCACACTGACACACCTGTGAATCAGCAGGTGGCAGATCAGCGAAGGAATGGACGACGGACTGATGGACAGACAGACGGGCGGACGGACAGAAAGACGGAAACACAAACAAGTCACATTCAGACACACACCTTTTCAGAAACTCTCCCTGGAGCAGCTCTCCCGGTGGGTTTAACTTTACAGGAAGTGTCATTCTCACCAATCCATGATTTTTTTTTGTCCATTTGGCCCCGGTACAAGGCGAAGAGGGTTGGGGGGCAAGATCTGGCCATGGAGGAGGTGGGAAAGGTGTTAACAAGCCATACATGCCCCCCCCATTCCAGTATAAGTAATGTCCCCAAATTGCCTACAGTCAAAACTGCCAATTCCAAGCTGATTGCTATGAATCAGGCGCCCCGTCTACGCAATAATGTGATCAATTTCTCATTTCGCTGAATAAATAAGCGGGGAGATGGGGAGCGGTCTGTGACCCACTGTTAACCTCCCGCCTCATTATTCAGATCGGACCTCGGACATGCATGCAAGACACCCCGGCTGGATGGGAGCTAATTATTTGTCAGGACGAAGGCGCTGTGAGCTGGTGCTGATGGGACAAGTGTCCAGGGACCGGCGGGCGGAGGCAATGGGGCCGAGAAAGCCTTTGTCTGGGAGGATGGAGTCCAGGGGTGGGGGGGCCAAGAGCCCTTTCCTTCCCGGCCGTAAGCCCCGGGGGCGTGTTCCTGCCCTGGTCCCGGGGTGTCTGCCTCCAAGGGGGACTCCCAGTGATTTCTGACATCTTCCCCTATCGCTCACGTCCGTCTTCCGATCACACTCCGTGAAGATCATCCTCACAGATCAATTCTCTCGGGATTAAATCCTGAGAGAGTCTTTCTCCTTCCCCAACCCATCGCGGCCCCGGTACAGAACTGGGGACCAGGCTTTGGGAAACATTTAAAATGTTTGTTCTGCCTGAGCCGTGTGGCTCAGGGGCTGAGCACAGACCCTGAACCAGGAGGTCACGGTTCGATTCCCCGTCAGGGCACAGGCCCGGGTTCTGGGCTCCATCCCCAGCAGGGGGCGTGTCGGAGGCAGCCAATCCGTGATTCTCTCTCATCATGGATGCTTCTCTCTCCCTCTCCTTTCCTCTCTCTAAAATCAATAAGGAAATCCCAAGAATTGTTTTCAGTGAGTTCATCCCGCTGGCTGGCTGCCTCTGGAGAGGTTTCTGGGTGATTGGGAGGGGGAGGTCACACGGGCGATGTGGCAGGTGCGGCTGGAAGGGGTGTGAGGGCTGCTGGCCGGTCCTGAGGCCACGCAGATGCCAATGGCTCAGCCAGGAAGGCGTGCTGCCTGTCCCCACGGGGGCCGGGGGGGAAGGCGTGTGTCTGGCCGCCCTTCCCAGGGGCCCGTCTGTAAAGCAGGTTGGCTGACTCCCAAGGAGTCTCCCCAGACCGGAAGCGCAGGATGTGAGGGGAGCATGAAGTCCATGTAAAGAAAGACAGGCTCCCCTTCCTCCATCCGAGCCACTACCCGCCCCGACCGGAGCTGGGGTCGCTTCCCATGACCACATGCAGCCTGCACTCATGCATCCGTCTCTACTCAGCAGGACCGGGACGTGTGTGAGTATGTGAGTGTGTGTGTGTGTGAGTGTGTGTGTGAGTGTGTGTGTGAATGTGTCTGTGTGTGTTTATGTGTTATCAGTGAGTGTGTTTCTCTGTGTGTGTGTGAGTGTGTGTGTGTGTATGTGTGAGTGTGTGTGTGAGTGTGTGTGAATGTGTCTGTGTGTGTTTATGTGTTATCAGTGAGTGTGTTTCTCTGTGTGTGTGCGTGTGTGTGTGTGTGTGAGTGTGTGTGTGAGTGTGTGTGTGAATGTGTCTGTGTGTGTTTATGTGTATCAGTGAGTGTGTTTCTCTGTGTGTGTGTGTGTGTGTGTGTATGTGTGAGTGTGTGTGTGAATGTGTCTATGTGTGTGAGTGTGTGTGAGTGTGTGTGTATATATGATGTGTGAGTGTGTGTGTGTATGTGGGTGTGTGTATGTGTGAGTATGTATCTGTGTGTGTGAGTTTGTGTGTGTGGGTGTGAATGTGTATGTGTGAGTGTGTTTCTGTGTGTGTGTACATGTGTGTGTCTGTGTGTATGAGTGTGTATGTGTGAATGTGTGTCCGTGTGTATGAGTGTGTGTGTGTGTTTCTGTATGTGTGTGTGTGAGAGTGTGTGAGAGAGTGTGTGTGTGTGTGTATATGTGTGTGTATGTATGTGTGTGTGTGTGTGTGTGGTGTGGGGGACTCACTGAGTTTTCCAGAATCTGGGGGCGCGGGAGGGACGCGATGAGATACAAAACAGACTTTCCCGTGATGGTGGGAACATTCCCAGCGCCCCCAGCCTCCGGTCCGGCCCCCAGCCGCAGCCTCACTTTTTCCACGGCCTTATCAGTCCCGATAGGCAGGCACTAGCCGAGCACTGGAGGGAAAAGGAAGCTCAGGGGCCACCCCAGCTCCCAGGTCTCCCCCTCCTCCCCTGTCCCCCCCTTACACACACACACCCGTGTGCGGCCCCTCTAGGCTGCGCCCTCAGGCAGCAGGTGACCGGCTCGGCCACACCTCTCTCCGGGCACAGCCTCCGGGACCAGAGGGCGCTGAGCGGGACAGGAAGCTGCCGGCGATACAAGGCCAGGATGTTGGGACAGGGCCGGCTCTGACCTCCCCACTGGAGGAAGATGGGGGGCCTGTGCATCGCCTGGAGGGCCACTTCCCGCCTGTCCTGGGCTCCAGGGAACAGGCCCGAGTGCGCCTGCTGGCCTGCCCTGCCCCGTGTGGGCAACTGAGGCCCCCGTGAACTTCACCCCCTGGAGCGGGGGCGGGGGGGGGGGTTGCCCCGTGCAGGTAGCGATGGGCGCTGTGTCCCCAGCAGCACGGGCTGAGAGGGACGCACGGAGCACCCTTCCTGAGCAGCGTCCCCACCCTCATGAGGGCTGAGCGGAAAGTGCTTCCCATTGGGAGGTCATGGAGACCCCCCAGCATTGCAGGCGCCTTGCCCCCCCCGGGCACACAGCTGGGAGGAGGGTGCGGGACGGGGGGAGCGGGAGGGGGGAGCGGCGGACACTTCCGCTTACTGTTCTATGACATGACTATGGGGCACCAGAAGCGTTTTGCGGATGACACCCCCACCCCATGAAGGAATATGATGTCACTCATTGCGATAAAGATGGGGGGGGGCTGCTTTTTTTCTGACGTATTAACCCCGATACATTCCGTAGAAACGAAGCATCCTCTACAGCGCTCTCCAGTCCTGACAGGTGGGGTAAGGGGAGACCCGGAGAAGATGGAGAGAAAAGGCGGGGACCCCAAAGGGCAGGCCCTGAAGCCATCCCTGGACGTGGCCGGAGACTCCTCACCTCCTAGCGCACCTCGTCTTAGCGCAGCGGGGAAGGGGACAGACACAGGAGCGCCCCGCAAGGCCCTGGCTGCGGGCAACAGGGCGCCTCGACCAGCCGGCCCCTGGGCCCCCAGCGCGTGAGCGCGGGGTGACAGCTATGCGTCGGAAGACACGCACGCTAAATGATGTTTAATTGACAGAGCGGATTGTTTACTTTCGAATAATTGCACTAAATTGCAGTGCTTAAGAAGCACTTAGACTTTGCAGCTCGGCTCTGCGGGCCGCTCCGAGGGGGTGGAGGAGGGTGCAGATCCCTGGCATGGGCAGAGGGAGGGACCGGCTGCAGAGATTGGAGGTGACGGGGGGGGGGGGGGGGGAGAGGGGGTGGTCACAGGCCCCTCCTGGCGCCCACCTTGGGCTGCAGCTCCTCCAGAGGCAGGTTCCTCTCTGAGCTTTGGAGGCCACATCCCCGCTCCCCGCCCCCTCCCACAGAGCACTCTGTCCTGAGTGAAGGGACCCATCCCCGCAGCCCTCAAGGGTATGGGGTGCCCATGCCTGTTGCCCGCATCATGGCGTCAGCGGTTCTGGGAATGTACCACGTGGGCCGGAAACGGGAGTCTCATCCTGATGGGGGAGCTCGGAGCCGGGGTCCTAACCCAGGGCCTCCCCGAGATGTGACCGCACGTACAACCAGGGCAGGTTGCCAGCAGGCCATTCGAAACACCAAAAGACAGCCCCCCAGCTGTCATGACTCCATGGCTGAGCGTCGACCAGTGAACCAGGAGGTCAGGGTTCGATTCCTGGTCAGGGCACTGGCCCGGGGGGAGGGCTCCATCCCCGGGGGGCGGGGGTGGGGGGGCGTGCAGGAGGCAGCCGATCCATGACTCTCTCTCCCATGGATGTTCCCCCCTCTCCCTCTCCCTGCCTCTCTGACATCAATAAAAACATTTTTTAAATAAATAGAAAATAAGGACACACTGCAAGACGCCCACCCCGGTTAGGACACAGCTGTTCCCAGGGTTTCTGGGTTGCCCTCCGGCGTCCTGAGTGCCCGTCCCTTTGTGGGGACCCCCGAGGTAACCCCACAGTGCAGGAACGAAAGAGTGCACCCCTGGCACCTGTGGGACCTTCCCTGACAGGCAGCCAGGGACCCTCCGGCCTTGTTGCCGCCCCCCACACACAGCTGTGTGGGGTTCAAGGCCGGGACACCCCTCTGACGCCTGCTCAAGCCCAGGCAGGAGGCCGAGTCAGGTGGAAGCCCACCAGGCGGGGGCACCCGAGGGAAGTCAATGCACCCGATCACAGGACGGTCCTGTCAGCCCCCACCCCCACCCCCACGGCCCCCCCAGCCCTGCCACTCAGCCCCACGCTGGGCTGCCCCAGCACCTGGCACCACAAGTGAAATATCTCAGCTTCAGACTATGCTCCTCAGGGGCCTGTGAAAATATCCGAGGACGGAAAGTATATTTTTGGCTCCGGCCCATAAAGAGAAAACCACAAAATTGAAATTAATATATGTTTAAGCCCCTACAAACCATAACATTATGTCAATGAGTCCACTGTAAGCCGACTCAATTTGTAGCGAGTTACATAAAAATTACGTGCGACGTGGACTGTGGGTGAGCTGGATTTGGTTTGCTACGATGGGGGGAGACCTTCTACAGGAAGAAGGGCGATGGGGTCATGGTGGCCAGGAGCCCAGGACCCAGAGGGTGGTTCCAGCCCTCGCCCTCCATGCCTCTGCCCTGCTGACCAGCTGATGGCTGACTGGCTGACCGGCTGACTGCCTCCTACTTCTCCAGTGGCCTCCCTCCTCGGCCCCCGTGACATAACGGGATGCCTTCTCCTACTTCCTGTCTGTTTCTGGTTATCCTGCTGTGACATCTTTAAAAATATTTTTTTTATTGTTTTCAGAGAGGAAGGGAGAGGAGGGAGAGAAACATCGACGATGAGAGAGAGAATCACGGATCAGCTGCCTCCTGCACGCCCCACACCGGGGATCGAGCCTGCAACCCGGGCCTGTGTCCCGACCGGGAATCGAACCCTGACCTCCTGGTTCCTAGGTTGATGCTCAGTCCCTGAGCCCGGGGCTAGCAGACTGGGACATTTTTGAGGTTTGATATTTAACTGAGTTTCCACTTGAGTGTGGCCCCAGCTCTCAGCTCTTCGCCCGCACTCTCTCTCCGAAAGGTTATCCGTCCCAAGAGTGTCAGCTGTCACCTCCACGCGGCTAGCGTCCAGATCCGTGTCCCCAGCTCCCGCCTCACACGCTGTCCAGCCCACATCTCTCAGCGCGGATTGAATGCGGCCCCTTGGGTGTCCCGCACCAGCCTCGGCTCTGCTGTCCCCAGGCCTCCCCCTCTTATCCCCAACTGCTGTGCTCTGCACCCCAACACCTGTCTCTGCTGTTTTCTTAATATATATATATATATATATTGATTGATTGATTGATTTCAGAGAGGAAGGGAGACGGAGAGAGAGAGAAACATCAATAATGAGAGAGAGTCATCGGTCATCGGCTGCCTCCTGCACGCCCCACACTGGGGATGGAGCCCCCGATCCGGGCATGTGCCCCGACCGGGAATCGAACCGTGACCTCCTGGTTCCTGGGTAGACAGTCAACCGCTGAGCCACACCGGCCGGGCAAGGCCCTTCTTAGTTGACACCTGCACCGAACAGGTGGCTCCCTCTCTGGCCTCTGTGCTTCCCTTCTTCACGCTGTCCTGGTCCCCCTCACAGGCCAATCGGGACAACACCTGCATTTCACAAGCCCACTGCCCGGAAGCCCCCTCTGACTAGTTACCTAGGTGGTCAAGCCCAGTCCTCTGACTCACTGCTCCATTTAACAGCTGCCTCCAGCTCCCTTCTCCCCTTAATCTTTCGCTCACCCCCGGAGCCATCACCTGGCTCCATCGAGCTCGACGTAATCATCATCCCCCCACCAGTTCCACACTGTGGTTTACAGCCCCCCACCAGCCTGGAGTCCCCTCCTCTCGCCACTTCTCTTCCCACACCTTTCACCCACGTGCCAGGCTGTCTCACTGCTCTAGAACAGCTGACTCATTGCTCAGGAACTGCTGACTCACTGCTCCAGAACAGCTGACTCACTGCTCTACAACTGCTGACTCACTGCTCTACAACTGCTGACTCACTGCTCCAGAGCAGCTGACTCACTGCTCCAGAACTGCTGACCCACTGCTCCAGAACAGCTGACCCACTGCTCCAGAACTGCTGACCCACTGCTCTAGAGTAGCTGACTCACTGCTCCAGAACTGCTGACCCACTGCTCTAGAGTAGCTGACTCACTGCTCCACAACTGCTGACTCACTGCTCTACAACTGCTGATTCACTGCTCCAGAGCAGCTGACTCACTGCTCCAGAACTGCTGACCCACTGCTCCAGAACAGCTGACCCACTGCTCCAGAACTGCTGACCCACTGCTCTAGAGTAGCTGACCCACTGCTCCAGAACTGCTGACCCACTGCTCTAGAGTAGCTGACTCACTGCTCCACAACTGCTGACTCACTGCTCTACAACTGATGACTCACTGCTCCAGAACAGCTGACTCACTGCTCTACAACTGCTGACTCATTGCTCCAGAGTAGCTGACTCACTGCTCCACAACTGCTGACTCACTGCGTGTTCTCTGTGGGACAAGTGCGATGCTGAGGAAGTCCCTCAGGTCTGCTCAGCGCACCTCCGTAACGACGCACTCAGGGAGTTATCTCTCATGCTCATCTCTGTTGTGCAGATGAGGACATTGAGACACAGAACCCTTAAGAAACTAGCCTGAAGCCACACAGCTTAGAAGGAGCAGAGGTGGAATAAAGACCCAGGAAGTCTGGCTTGGGAGTCCGCACCGTGTCACCTCGCCCCTTCCTTCCCGCCTCCTCCAGGCAGACCTCCCACCCCCTGCCCTCCTCGGCGGGGCTTGCTGTGCGTGCCGTTCCCTGTCACCCGGTGCTGGCTCTCCTCAACTCGTTTAGCCGCCTCTGCAGTATTGTCAGATATCGGCGAGGACGAGAACTCGTCCAGCCCCCCGTCCAGACGTAATGGGATTAATGTTGTTTGCCTGCCCGTGCCTTCCAGCACGGAGACTCCCCGAACCCCCTCTCAGGGTGCTTCAGGCACCTGCCGTTATGTCATATTTACTCCGAGAAGCAGGAGTGCCGTTATAATAACACAAGGGGCCTGGCCTGTTCCACGATATTTGTGCAAGAATAGGCCTTCCTTCCCCTGGATTCACTCCCATCCACCCGCGAGCCCCTAAGTCCTCAATTCTATCCGGAGCACCACTCCTATAGCTCCCTTCACCGCCCGCCCCCCGACCCTCATAACAGGTGTCCTGCCCCTCCACACCAGCGTATGCAAATTAACCCACCATCTTTGTTGGGTTAATTTGCATATTCACTCTGATTGGCTGTGGGTGTGGTGGAGGAAAGGTCAATTTACCTATTTCTCTATTATATAAAGTAAGAAGATACACATGGAAACTGAGACCAGAGAAGTTAAGATATTGACTCCAGCTCACACAGCAATCAACCTCCCTTCCCCCTCCACCTGACAGCTTCCTTTTTCAGGGTGTACAGCTCCCTTTGCTGCCCCTCTGCACCTGTGTATGGGGGTTGGGGGGTGGGCACCCTATCAGTGCAGGTGAGGGTGCTGGTGCCCGGGGGCAGGGACACATGGGCAGCCCCAGAGCAAGCCAGCAGCCACCGAGCTAACGGGTGCCGCCAAGGTAGCATCTTGGCCCTAAATCTCTCTCCTTTTCTTTCTCCCTCTCCTTCCCTCTGTTCTCCCTGCCCCTACCTCTTCATTCCCAATCGTGGGGCCTCCTGTGAAATACGGTTTTAGGCCTCACCTGTCAAGCCCAGTTCCTTAGACCTGAAGGCCCAGCCTGCCTCTCTCTCTAGGCCGCAAGGTGCGTGGTGGATGTGCACGGGGCAGACGCCTGTGGGGGCGCCTGGCAGAGGAGCCCCAGGGAACCCTGGGAGTGGAGACGCCTCCAAACACAGCCTGTGCCCTTCCTTTCCGAGATGGAAATCACGTTTGTGTTTTGGAGGAAAAGGTGAGGCAGAAAAAGAGACACCCCGCTCCCCGCCAGCGCCGTCACCAAGGAAACCAGTCCACGCCATCCTTGCGGACAGTCTGTGTTACCTGAGTTCCCCCTAAAACCCGAAAGGAGGGCCATCGCCAGCGTCTAAATTTAGGCGTTTGTGGGCGCCTGTTGGCAGCGAGAAGAAAGCCCAGCTTCGGCCGGCGGGCGGCCTTGAAACGCGGTCAAGTCCGTATTCTAAACACAAAGCAGCTGTTGGCCCAGACCCTGAGCCGGGATGTTTCCTATCGATGGCTCTTCCGCCCCCCCCCCCTCCCTCCCCACCCCTCTGCCCCCGCTCCCCACAACCCAACCCTTCTCTCTTTCCTTTTCTCCCTCTTTTCATTTCTAACGTGCCTGGAGGGCTCCCGGAGAATGGGAGCCGGGGTGGGTGCACATTCAAGGCCACCGTTATCTGCCACAGACGATCACGAATCCCGGGGCGGGGCCCTCGGACAAGCCATCCGGGCGGGCCCTGCCCCAGCGCCACTGTTTACCGAAGAAAGGAAAAAATAGAAACCGATCTACGGCGTTGGGACAGGGGCTGGGTCGGGGAGGGGGCGGGGGGAGCCGGGGATTCGGTTGCTGCTCTTTCAGCTGCTCGAAATGCCAGCTGATCGGTATCGGGCCGGCCGGGGTATCTGCGAGGGAAATCTCCGGTTCCACACTCAGAGCCAGGTCTCTACTTTCCGATGTCCCAGCAGCGCGGGCCACCACCGAATCCGCCCGATCGGGTGACGTCTCGGGTACCGCGGCGAGGCGGGCATTCTGACACCCCCCACGCCGCCGCCCTCGGCTCTTCTTGGGGCCCTCACCGGAGGCAGGCTCTGTCCCCAGGCCCGGGTCCAACTGTCTCAGGAAGCCGTGTCACCTTCCCAATGACAAAGCCGCGCAGACTCTGGCCTCTGTGGAAACGCCCAGATCTCGAAAGTATTAAAAATCGGGCACGGGGGATGGTGCCAGATGGCAATCAGACGTGGGGTGGGGCGGGGGGAGACAGAGACAGAGAGAGAGAGAGAGAGAGAGAGAGATGCCCAGAGAGAGAAGGTGTGTTTGCTCAGCGCCTCTTACTGGCCAGTCACCATGGACAGTGGTTTCGATGTATTATCTGTCCTCCCACCGCGATGGGCACCTGCTCTCCCATTTTACAGATGGGAAGACTGAGGCACAGAGCGTTTCTGCCACTTTGCCAAGGCCGTGCCGCCGAGGCGACAGAAGCAGTGAGGACCCTCAAGCCCATCTCTCCTCCCCACCGCCTCCCGCCTCCCACCCGAACCAGTATTTCTTTGTACCGATCCACAGCGTATTTCCGGGGCTCCACGTTTCTCCAGGGACACCGCCTTGGGCCTCAGTTCCCCCGCCTGTAACTGAGCAGCCTGCAGCGGCCCTGAGGCAGGTCCGGCCTTCCCCGGCCCGGCCCTACCGTTCTCAAATCCCCCGTCCCTGGATACAGTCCGAGGCTTTCGAGCCGTAAATCAGGGTGTTTGAAAGTCACACATCACGGCGGGCCGCTGAGCCACGGTCTATAAAAATAAAGGCCGAGGGCGAGGTTGGCTGCTGGCGGGCGGGTGCGCGGGGTCGCTCAGCCTTGGGGCCGGGCTCCTAGCTCGGCTGGACGGGACGGACCCCGCTCCGCACGCTGGGGCTCTGATTGGAGGTGGCCCTCACCAGCCATGGGCCAGGGAGACACAACTTTCTGGGGGGAGGTGTCAGGGGGGCGGGGAGAGAGCTTGGGGAGAGCCCCGTGAGGCGGTGCCAGGTGGGGTGGCAGGCGGACTTGGCAGCCCCGGTGTGTTTTCTTTGCACCGAGCGCTCTCAGGAGGGAGCTCTCCAGGCCCCCTTGCTCCCAGCCGTGACCTCTCCCGCGCCTCCCTGCCCCCCTCTTCCCGCTCGCCACGTGTGCGGCGGGCGCCGGGCCAGCGCCTGAGCGAAAATGAAGACATTTCTCAAATGGCATGTCCCGGTGGCGGCGAGCTGGCAGGCGGCTTGGGGGGGGGGGGGGGAGCGGGGCCGGATCCCTGTCTATCCCCTAAATATCCCAGCTATGTTCCCTTCTTGGCCGCAAAACCACAGCAATGTCTGTCTCCCTGCCCCCCCCCCCAACTCCGCCCTCGGACCCGGGGTCTGCGAGGAGATCGGCCGGCCGCAAGCGCCCCACGGTGCCACCGCTGCCAAGGGCGGAGCTCGGCCAGCTTGGCGGCCTGGGGTTGGCGCTGGCCGCGGGGGGCCGTGTCCTGCCCGGGCTTCCGACGGCGCTGGGGCCTGGCCGGGCCGAGACGCCCAGAGCGCCTTTTTTTGGGGGGGGTGGTGTCCGCTGGGAGGCGAAGGCCAGCTGGCCCCACCGTCCCTCCTGGGCATAGGGCGGCTCGGTCACAACGCCCGGCGCCCTTGGCCGTGGACTGGCCGGCCAAGTGGGCGTTGGCTCCAGGCCCGTGTCTGACGTGACCCTTTGTGTGACCTCCTGGAGAGACAGCTGACCAGAGGCGCCCGGCCCGCTGCCAGGCGGCCCGTGTTCACCGCCCTCCCAACCCCAAAGCCCAGGGTCCCGGGTTCCTCTCCGGAGGCTCCATGCTCTGGGCCTAATGGGTCCACCCGTGTGTATGGCTTCCGATCCCGCCTGGAGTCCCGATGTCTGTATGCGCGGCCCCCGTCCGCTGACCACGACCCGGGCCTGCCGTTCCACCGCTGCCCTCAGCCTTCCACTCAACCTGGCTCCCAGGAGACCGCCCCAAACCAGCGCTCCCTCCACCATCTCGCTCTGGTCCTCGGTACCCCCACATCCCAGGGGTGTCCTGGCCCAAATCTTGGAATCTCCTTGGGATTCACCTCGCCCCTCCCCCACTCCCTCCCGGGCCCCCCGGCTGTCCCTCTTTCCCGTATCTCCCCCCCCCATTTCCTGCTCTTCGTGGCCATGTCCGCCCCCTGGCCCGTGGCCTGTGGCCGTCGTCCACACCTCCACAGTGGCCACGCTGAGAGTCAGCTCACACCCCCGAGGGGAACGGTCGCTGCTCAGCGGGACGCTGGCTCCGCTGCCCAGATCAGACCCCATTTTTACTCCCCGCGTCGAGGCCGTGGCTGACGGCGGGCAGGGCGGCGTGAGGGGCCCAGCAGGTGCGAGCCGAGGTCAGAACAACACCTCCTGCCCCACAGTCCCGTCTGCCACCTTGCCACGCCCACCAAGAGGCGGAGGCTCAGGTGTCCCCCGAGACCTGGAGAGGGGAGGGCCCGCGCGCGGCTGTCTCCCCTGAGCCTGCACAGAAATGACGCTGTTGACGCCCAAGGCCGGGTCAGGAGAGGCAAGGCCATGGCCACCCGACACCCTCTCTTGGGACACCCAGCTTCAGAGTCCTGAGCCACCAGGCTGCAGCCACTCCCTCCCTCTCTCCCTCCTTCTCTCCTCCCTCCCGGCCTCCTTCCCTCCCTCCCTCCCTTCCTCCCTCCTTCCCTCCCTCTCTCCCTCCCTTTCTCCCTCCCTCCCTCTCTTCCTCCCTCCCTCCCTCCCTCCCTCCCTCTCTCCTTCCGTCTCTTTCTCTCTCCCTCCCTCCCTCCCTCCCTTCCTTCCTCCTTCCCTCCCTCTCTCCCTCCCTTTCTCCCTCCCTCCCTCTCTTCCTCCCTCCCTCCCTCTCTCCATCTCTTTCTCTCTCCCTCCCTTCCTTCCTCCCTTCCTTCCTCCTTCCTTTCCTCCTTCCTTCCCTCCCTCCCTCCTTCCCTTCCTCCTTCCTTCCCTCCTTCCCTTCTCCTTCCTTCCCTCCCTCCCTCCCTTCCTTCCTCCTTCCCTCCCTCTCTCCCTCCCTTTCTCCCTCCCTCCCTCTCTCCATCTCTTTCTCTTCCTCCCTCCCTCTCTTCCTCCCTTCCTTCCTCCTTCCCTTCCTCCTTCCTTCCCTCCCTCCCTCCCTTCTTCCTTCCTTCCCTCCTTCCCTTCCTCCTTCCCTCCCTCTCTTCCTTCCCTCCCTCCCTCTCTCCATCTCTTTCTCTCTCCCTCCCTCCCTCTATCCCTCCCTTTCTCTCTCCATCTCTCCTCCCTCCCTTCCTCCCTCCCTCCCTCCCTCCCTCCCTCCCTTCCTTCCTATTTTCCTTCCTCAGACATGGACTCCCGGCCACTCTCCACCAGATAAAGACATAGTCTTGCCCTCACGTACACGCATGCACTCCCATGAGGGACGGCTCGTATCCGTGCGCCTGTGCAACACGACCAGCGCCCGCACTCGGCAGCGGGGAGCAACATCGGCGACTGCCCCTGCCGTCGAGGGTTGGTGAGGAGATGGTTCCTCGCGGCTCGGCGCCCTCTGCTGAGCCTGTGCTCCTGTCTGTGGTGCTGGGGCTCTGCTGGGGGGGCCTGTGGGGCATCGCTCCCACGTCTGCTGGCGGCAGTGGACTGGATGGCAGGAGGTGACCTGTCAGGTTTCCCAATGAGCAAGGTTAGGGCTGGCCCACAGGGTGGCCTCAGGTTCAAGGGCAGCAAGAACAAGTTCCCCACACTCTTCAGCCTCTACCTGCTGCACACTTGCTACTCCCCCCCCACAAGTCACGTGGTTAAGCTCAGCGTCACTGTGGGGACAAGGGGATTACCTGGGACATGGATGCAAGGAGGGGACTCAGCACTCTTATTTTTGCCAAAAATTTACCCAGAGTGCAAGTAGATCCACGTGTATCCATGTCCACACATGTACACCTATCTCTGTACATATGTGTGTGCCTGCATGTGTGTGCCTGGGGACGCTCCCGGGTGTGCACGCATACACATAGATGTGCACAAAGCACGCATGCACGGTTGCTCAAAAGAACAGCAGCAGACGCACATGTGTGAGCACACCAGAGTGCCTCCCCGTGCACACGCACACGGTTCGTGCAAGCGTATGGAGGTGAGCGCGTGGGCATGTGTGGCTGACCCGCTGAGCGGGCACAGGAGGCTGCGCGTGCCAACCCGGGTCTGGACACGTGTGCCTGGACGCGTGCAGCTGGGAAGGTGCAAACAGATTCAAGAGACGCCGGTTTCTGTTTGGGGAGGCTGCGCTGCCCAGCCGCTGGCTCGTGCGCTGGGGGAGACGCTGCGTCGGAGTTTACCGGGTATTTTCCTTTCTTCGTTGTCCCTCCACGTTTTAAATCCTCTTCCCCCCCCCACCCCCCAGCAAACACGCCAAAATCATAACGCAAAGGCACGCGTTGGCCTCACAGAGGCCAGCTGTCGGCAGGCCACCGGCCTCGCTGCCGCACCTGTGTGGGCCTCACGGTCTTTAATTAATTGGTTGGGTTTTCAGACCAGCCCTGGTTCACCTGTGTCGGTCGGGATACGTGGGGTTATGCTGCCGTAACAAACAGCCCCGCCAATCTTCAAGGTTCTCACCATCCAGGACCCGTCAGCAAAGGGTACAGTGACCCGGACGAGGGGGCCTCTGACCAAAGGAGACAAGCTGAAGCCGAAAGGAAAAGCAGGGAACATTCCAGGCAGGAGCAAGGCCGTCTCGCTCGGCCGGCGTGGCTCAGGGGTTGAGTGTCGACCTAGGAACCAGGAGGTCACGGTTCGATTCCCCGGTCGGAGCACATGCTCGGCTTCCAGACCCGATCCCCAGGGTGGGGTGTGCAGGAGGCCGCCAGTCCATGGCTCTCTCTCCTCATTGATGTCTCTCTTTCTCTCTCCCTCTCTCCCCCGCTCCCTCCCTCCCTCCCCCGCTCCCTCCCTCCCTCCCTTAAAAAAAGAGGAAGTCCATCTCCTGTAGAAACTACATTGGCCTCGCCTGACCAATTGGGGATTAGCAATCGTTCTTCCCTTGCCCGCTCCCCCCGCCCCGGCCCTTTGAGAACCCGAAGAGTGTGTGTAGTCGCCTGAAAACGCTGATTTCCAGCTGTTGTAGGCGATCCTGCCTATCGGTGCCCTGCCCGTACCATTTCTTCTTGCCCCACCAACGCCCAAGGAGTCACGAGCTGGCTCCTCGGGAGCTGACCCGGCATCTGAAGCGGAGACAGTCCTGTGGGCTTGGGCCCTGCGGGCCGGTGGTAGCTGGTGTCCGCACGGAAGCGAGCTGGGGGACACCGGCTGGTGTTGGGGAGCAGGGGATGGAGGGTTTGGTGGGATCAGCAAGCCCTTCAGGCCCCGGCACAGCCTCGGGGACGGCGCTGGCCGGGAGTAGGAGAGCTTCCTCCAGCCCCGTCTCTTGTCCGACACTCCGTGCCCCTCCCACTCTCTGCACCAGCGTCTGGGCCCCTTCAGCTCCCAGGAAGATGGTCCCTGCTCTTTCCGCCTGGACCTCACAATCTCAGACCCCTCCCTAATGCTCCTCTGTGTCCTCCCGTCCCCTGCCCTCCCCCCCCCACCCCCGCCAACTCCTGCCCCTCCTCCCTTCCCCAGCCCGGCGTCACCTCCTCCGAGAGGCCGCCCTGCTCTGCCCTCTCCCAATCCCGCCACTCCTCACTGACTCTCCGCACCCGTGAGGTGTGCGCCTGCCCCATCACCAGCTGCTCGCCACCAGGCTATGCCCTGGCCCCAGCAGGCACGCGCCCGGCACTTTCTGGGGGGTTCACCGGGCCCACGCACTGCTTTGGGGAGAGGGGCCCAGGGGGTGCGTGCTCGGAGAGGGGCTGGGAGAGAGAACAGGATCCTCTCTCGCTGGAACCAGTGAACTCACTGGCGAGAGAGTGAGCGAGGAGCTATAAATAGCCCTGGAAATCATGCATATTACATTAGGGGTGTTGGTGACAGCTTAAGTATATTTCCATAAGGTTCCATTATATTTACGTATTAGTTAATGGAGACCTAAAATATTATGTTACCGTAATGCTCATGTTTTATTAGCAAACGATCGCATCCAATGGGGCCGCTAAGTGTGATGGAAAATTGGCGCAGCCCTGACATCTCTGCGTTTTCACGCTGAAAATCTGACGTCCCGCTCCCCGCCCACCCGCCTCCGAGGAGGGGCCGGTGTTCCCGTCGACACACGCGACCTCTGCCCTCCAGCACCCCGAGAGAGGCCCGAAGGACGAAGCAGGCACCCGGACCCACCCTCTCTTCCGGGCGAGGGCCTTGGCCGGGGGCTGTTGGAGGATCTAAACTCGGTGACCAGCCTGCTGGGTGTCCCCGGGGGTGTAGCTTGCCCCCTCTGTGGCTCGGCTGCCCGCTTCGTTAAGGGAGTGAGACCCGAGGGTTAGTGCTGTCCGGGGTTCCCGGAGACACATAGCCCATCGGGCGGGTTGAGGGTTTGAGGATGTAGCTAGGGAGTCAGTTGAAGGAGTTGGCTCTCAAGACGGAGGGGTCGGGCACGTGTGAACTCCACAGGCGGACGGTCAGATAGGGCCAGGGAAGACGGGGCCAGACCCATCGGGGCCGGGCCCTGCTGACACATACACGGAGCGGCCAGATGATGACGACCTCTGAACGCATAACAATCTGGCCACTCCGTGTACATCCTATAGAATAAAAGGCTAATATGCAAATTGTCCCCTCAACTAGGAGTTGGACCAGCAGGCAGGCTGGCCAACTGCCCATGTCCCCTCCCCCTGGCCAGGCTGGCTGGACCCCACCCATGCACAAATTCGTGCACCGGGCTTCTAATCACACACACACACACACACACACACACTCACACACTCACACTCACACACACACACACACACACACACACACTCACACCACACACACACACACTCACACACACACACTCACACTCACACACACACACACACTCACACACACACTCACACTCACACACACACACACACACACTCACACACTCACACACACACACACACACACACACACACACACACACACTGAGTGGCCAGATTATTTTATGTTCAGAGATCATCCTCATCTGGCCGCTCCGTGTAGAATGGACCATCACGGTCTCTAAGCTCCGTAGGTTTGCTGGGTTGAATTCTGGCTCATCTTCCCGAGAACTTCAAAAGCCCAGGGGTTCAGGTGTTGATGGTGGCTGGGGGTCCCCGGGCAGCCCAGGGCTTGCCGAGGGGTGGCGGGCAGGGCAGGACGGAGGGACTGAGGACCTTCTTCCAAACGCTCACTCATCCTCCTCTCTCTTCCTGGAGTGGCAGGCCTCCAGGCAAGGGGGACTTGGAGCTTCCACTTCACTTCCCATCACCAGATCCACCTGCTGAGGCTGTGTTTCGCCTACGCCTTCATTCAGGGTGCAAACCTGCCTGGGAAGAGCTGGGGGGAGGGGCTCATGTGGAGGGAAGAGTGTGGACCGGGTGGGCGATGACAGGTTGTTGGGGGGACACGGCGCGGGCGGAGGACTGTGGCACACCCCGGTGTCTCACCCAGAGTCCAGGGGTCCCCCGGGAGGCTGAGAGGCAGGCTCACGACTCCCACCCACCAGCCAAGGACCCCCAGGCCCAGGCTCTGGCTCCTGCTCACAAAGCGTGGTGACCAGGGTGCCAGGTGGGAGGAAGAGGGCTTTGGGGGAACAGAGTTCAAATCCTGCCTTTGATACCTGCCAGGTGCCCAACCTTTGAGCCGCTGTCTCCGCCCGCCCCACGGGGGACAGGGAGGATCGGATGCGTCGATACACCCACCGAGTGACACACAAATGGGTCAGGCCTCGGGGAGGACGAAAGGATCACGCCACAACACTAGCCAGATGACCCTGGGCGGCCCTGCAGCTTTCCGACCCTCAGTCTCCACATCTGAGAAATGGGCCTGTTGCCAGCACGGACTTCCAAGGGCAGGCCCTGGAACTGCCAGCGATGAACCCAGCAGCCAAAGCCCCGCCCCCCCACACACACACACCTGGGGTAGGGAGTGGTGTGGTTCGCAACCCGATGAGGCACAAATAGATGTTAAAATGTGTGGTAAGAGTTACGGAGAAGCCCTAACCCGTGTGTTCAGTGGATAGAGCATCGGCCTGCGGACTGGAAAGTCCCGGGTTCGATTCCGGTCAAGGGCATGTACCTCGGTTGCGGGCACATCCCCAGTGGGGGGTGTGCGGGAGGCAGCTGCTCGATGTTTCTCTCTCATCGACGTTTCTGGCTCTCTCCCCCTCTCCCTTCCTCTCTGTGAACAATCAATAAAATACAGATTTTTAAAAAGAGACGGGGAGGAAAAGCCAGGGGAGGACGTGGGCTGGGAAGTGCCCGTTTTACTGTGGAATGGTCGGGAAGGCCTCGCTGGGAGAGTGGGCTGTGGGCAGAGAGCAGCGGCGCACACCGAGGTGGTTGCCGGGGGGGGGGCACCCCCCTCTTCACCCCCGTCCCGGATTCTCATCGCCGGGGGGCCGAGTGGGCGCCACAGCGGCCCCGCACGCGGCCTATAATAAAGCACCTGCCGCCTTTTCCGGAGGGAGTTCACCAGCCAGCGGCAGGAAACACCCCCGGGTGACCCAGAAGCACCCGTCCTGGCTGCTGTCATTACTGTCATTATTATTATCACTAGAGGCCCGGTGCACGAAATCCGTGCACGAGGGGGTGGGGGAGGGTGTCCCTCAGCTCAGCCCGCACCCTCTCCAATCTGGGACCCCTCGAGGGATGTCTGAATGCCCATTTAGGCCTAAACGGGCAGACGGACATCCTTCTCACAATCCAGGACTGCTGGCTCCAAACTGCTCGCCTGCCTGCCTCCCTGATTGCCCCTAACCGCATCTGCCTGCCAGCCTGATCACCTCTAACCACTACCCTGCCAGCCTAATTGATCTCTAACTGCTCCCCTGCCAGCCCATTTGCCCCCAACTTCCCTCCTCTGCCAGCCTGGTCATCCCTAACTGCCCTCCCCTGCAGGCCTGGTTCCTCCCAGCTGCCCTCCCCTGCTGGCCTAATGGCCCCCAACTGCCCTCCCTTGCAGGCCTGGAACCTCTCAACAGCCCTCCCCTGCTGGCCATCTTGTGGTGGCCATCTTGTGTCCACATGGGGGCAGGATCTTTGACCACATGGGGGCAGCCCTCTTGTGTGTTGAAGTGATGGTCATCAATCTGCGTATTTCTCTTTTATGAGCTAGGATTATTAGGTGACAGTGTCGCTGCTGGGGGCACGGGAAGGGTCCCGGGCGGCCCCCCTCTGCACCAGGCCATGGATGGAGGTCTCAACCACGGAGCCACACCAGCCAGGTCTGGCCCTTCAGCATCCTTCCTTCATCCAGCAGCTGCTAACCGTGCACCTACTATGCGCCCGGCGTGGGAGCGGGTTCTGGGGCTACACCAGGGACCGGAAGAGGAGGAAGGTGTGTCTCATGGAGCCTGCGCCGTAGTTGAGGGTTAGAGCTGGGGCCGGGAGACAGCTGGTGAACCCTAACTCAGGTAACAAATGACACAGTTTGAGAGCAAGGCCAGGGTCCAGGCAGCCCGGAACGGCCCCCTTCGCAGGCCCAGGGGAAGGGGGTGAAGGGGGGCGGCGGAATGAAAGGCCTCACACACCTGCTCTTTGCTGCATTGGCCCAGACCCGGCCCCCAGAGTCCATGCGGCGCTCGGGGGTGTCGTGTTAACTGGCACAGGAGTTCTTGACAATTCGCTCTTCACTCTTTAAGCTGGGCTTTCTGCTTCGAAGCCTCATTGCCCCCTTCTCTTCAGAACTGGGGAGACCCCGAGTTCTGCCCTGGCAACACCTGGCAGCAGGTGGTTAGCGTCTGCCCCCCCACACACTGTGCCCTACTGCCCACCATCGCAGTCCCAGTCTCTGTGCACAACTGTGCCAGACCCCCTAGTGTTCCCTTGGGCCTGGTCTCTTCCCCTCCCTGCCCTGCTCAAGCCCCTGCCTTGCAGACCCCACTCCTAGGCACACCCTCTGCACTTTCTCAGCTTCTCCTTTTCTCAGCTTCTCCCTCCCTTTCTCAGCTTCTCCCTCCCTTTCTTAACTTCTCCCCCCTTTCTCAGCCTCTCCCTCCCTTTCTCAGCTTCTCCCTTTGTCAGCTTCTCCCTCCCTTTCTCAGCCTCTCCCTCCCTTTCTCAGCTTCTCTCTCCCTTTCTCCGCTTCTCCCTTTCTCAGCTTCTCCCTCCCTTTCTCAGCCTCTCCCTCCCTTTCTCAGATTCTCCCTCTCTTTCTCAGCGTCTCCCTCCCTTTCTCAGCTTCTCCCTCCCTTTCTCAGCTTCTCCCTTTCTCAGCTTCTCCCTCTCTTTCTCAGCTTCTCCCTCCCTTTCTCAGCTTCTCCCTCCCTTTCTCAGCTTCTCCCTTTCTCAGCTTCTCCCTCTATTTCTGAGCTTCTCCCTCCCTTTCTCAGCCTCTCCCATCCCTTTCTCAGCTTCTCCCTCCCTTTCTCAGCCTCTCCCTTTCTCAGCCTCTCCCTTCCTCTGCTTCTCCCGTTCTCAGCTTCTCCTTTTCATCTGCGGGTCACTTTTCCACAGGTGTGTGGTTCACCAGCCGAAATGCTCCAGGCCCTGGGGAGGAGTCAATAAACTCCTGGGCACTTTGGAGGGGAATAACAGCCAGGGATGGGCACCCACCCCGCTCTGCCCAGCAGAGGTGACAAATGAGCTGAGAGCTGTCACTCAAGGACACACGCCCAGTCTGCTCTGCACTTTCCAGAGTCCACCCGGGAGGACAGGACTTGGATGCACATGACGAATGTGGCGTGAGGCGTCCTCCTTTCTGGAATCTCCCGGAAGCTCCGGATGTGCCCAGATTCCCCTCGCGTCTCAGCAGGAGTGCCATGGTGCCCACCGCCCCTGCTCTGGGCTTTCTGGGGAAAGGGGTCCCCGGCCTGAGAGCAAACCCACTCCGTCTCAGGCCGAACTTTCAGAGCCGCCCCGAGCCTCCACCCTCTCGCGGCCCCTTTTCTTCCTTCTTTCCGGCTGCCACCCGGCGCATTCCCCCCGCGGGCCCAGGTTCGGCAAAGTGCGGGAGGGAGACTCGGTCCTGGGGACGTCAGGATTCGGATTCGGGGATGCGCCGCTGAGGGCCATAAGCCTCATTCTTCGGATATGGGCCATGCACACCCCCACCCCCACCCCCGCCACCCTCCCCCCAAGACGAAATCGCAGGAGGCTGCTCAGAGGACATTCAGAGGACACGCGCGGGGCTCCGGGCTCACGGTGGCCGCAACAGGAACTGTCCCTCGTCCTCAGAGTCCTGTTGGTATAAATGTCTGGGAAGAGCCACCAGCACATTCCACACGAGCCAAATAGAACTTGCGGATGCAGCAGCTGGAGCAGCCACATCATATTCTGTCTCAGCTGCACAGAGATGGGGGCGGGGGGTGGACAGAGGGAGGCTCCTGCTTGGACCGGCTGCCTGGGGTGGCGTGCCAGGGGCGCTCCCCCAAGTGCTGGGGTAGCTGGGGCTTTGCAAAGGCTCCTCCTGCGTTCTCCCTGGGGGGCCTGCGGGGGAGGGGCTCTGCTTCAGCGGCTGAACTTGTGTTCTCACTCTCCTTCCGGGCAACGTGGGTGCCAGCAGCGCCCTCAGGGAATGTGGGGTTTGGCTCTGGGTTCCGCTGACAGCCGGCATCTCCCGGGGCTGACACGGGGCCAAGTGCCCTTGGGTGGCATCGCGAATCCGCCTCCTTCCCCGTCCAAAACCGCGGGCCCCCCAGGTGGCGGGTCAGGGAGGTCAGCCTCCTCGGTCCCTGGCACTGGGGGAACTTGGCTGAGACCAGACCCAGCCTGAGCCCGCCAGCCCCTGGGCTTCCACCCACGGAGGAAGGGCAGGAACGGGTCAGGATGGTGAGGCCTGGGCCCCCCCACACACCCGTGTTCCGGTCCCCTGTCGGCCACGACCTTGCTGTGTGACCTTGTGCAGGTCACTGTGTCTCTCTGGACGTTGGCATCTTTATCTGCCAAACGGTGAGCAGGAGCAGCTCTGAGACCCGAGACAGCCACTGCAGCCACGGGAGCTCGAGGGGGGGGGGGCGTGGAGGTGGGCGCGCCGTGGGGGAGAGCCGTCGAGGCGCAGCCGCCTGAGCATCCTTGTAAACAAGGTAATGGATGCGGGCCTCGGCGATCAGGAAGGTTCTTTATTGCTAACGGGGCAAGGTCCGAATATCGCTTAGCAAATTATCGTCTGCGAGGGGCACCATTACGCCTTGACACAACCATTGGTCAGCAAATGGGTCACATTATTGGTGAGTAAATTTGAGGCTGCAGAATTATTTATTGGCAAATTAGAGATGGCAGAATTATTGGTTGGCGAGGCCGGAATTGCAGCGATTGGTTAGCAAATTAGAGATGCCTGTTTTGGTCTGTGAATAAATCACGGCTGGTCAGGGTATCGGAGGCCAAATTAGAGGTGGCCGGGTTATTTATGGGCCGGCCGGGGACGCGGGGAGCACGCACGCGCGCCAGGCAGGGGGGCCGCCCTCGGCGTGCGGGCGGCCGGCGGGTGCAGAGGGCCCCAAGGTTGGCACGGTGTGAGGGAACCGTGATTGCTCCGTGAGCACGGGTGATGAAGTGGTCTGAGCTGGATTCCTGTTCTGCACCTTCTGGTCCCCTCCCCCGACTCCTTGTTTCCCAAGAGAGCGTACAAGATGTTTGCGGTGCCCGCCGGCGTGGCTCAGTGCCGACCTATGAACCAGGAGGTCACAGTTTGATTCCCGTCGAGGGCACAGGCCCGGGCTGCGGGCTCCGTCCCCAGTGGGAGGCACGCAGGAAGCAGCTGGTCCATGATTCTCTCTCATCATTGATGTTTCTGTCTCCCCCTTCCTCTCTGACATCAATAAAAAAATGTTGCCCTGATTGGTTTGGTTCAGTGGATAGAGCATCAGCCTTCGGACTCAAGGGTCCCAGGTTCGATTCCGGGTCAAGGGCATGTGCCTTGGTTGAGGGCACATCCCCAGTGGGGGGTGTGCAGGGGGCAGCTGATCAATGTTTCTCTATCATAGATATTTCTAACTCTATCCCTCTCCCCTCCTCTCTGTAAAAAAAAAAAAAAATCAATAAAATATATATTTTTTAAAATGTTGTTGTTTTAAAAAGACGTTTGCAGGCCTGGTGCTGGGGCTGGTGCTGGGGCTGGTGCTGGGGCTAGTGCTGGGGCTAGTGCTGGGGCTGGGGCTGGGGCTGGGGCTGGTGCTGGGGCTGGAGCTGGGGCTGGTGCTGGGGCTAGTCAGTGGAGGGGAGGCCTGAGCCCAAGAACAAATCTGAACAGAGCTCCTGGCTGGGGAGGGTACTGAATCCGCTCCAAGAACATGCTCCCCGCACACCGGCCTTCCCCAGGGTCCTGCGCCCCAGACCAGATGCGGAACCACATGAGGCAGATGTCCTGGAGCTCAGCAGCTCAGGACCCAGTAGAGACCTCTCTTCTCCAAGGATCTGGCCAGATTCGAGGCCCTGGGAAACCACTCGCCCCTGGCAGTGCAGAGGGCCCGTCCTCCGGTCTGAACCTTCCCGTCTGGACCACTTCCTAAGGAGTTCCATGTGGATTGTGAACTGCCTTCGGCTCTTGCTGAGACGTCCCTGGGTCTCTGCTGGACGGACAGTGTTTGAGCTGCACTCACAGAGCCTGGCCCGGGGCTCAGCACATGTGAGTAAATATTGATGTCTACGTGGATATGTATGTGGGTGGATGGGTGGGTGGATGGATAGATAGGTGATGGATAAATCATAAACAGATAAATAAATTGCTGGGTGTGTGGATGAATGGATGGATAAGTGGATGGATGGATGTCTGGATGGGTGGATGGATAAATTGTGAACAGATAAATAAGAAATGGATGGATGGATGTTCCTACTTATTTTATAGATGAGTTCAAAGGGCATGGATGCACTTCCTGGGGGACCACAGTGAGGTCGGACCAGCATCCAGGCTCTAGGTCACTGTCCTTACTCTTCTCTGCCTTCAGCTGATGGACCTGCCCTCTTCCTCTAACTCTTTTTCTTTTTAAATGTGTTTTTACTGATTTTTAGAGTGATAAGAAGGGAGCAGAATAGAGAGAGAAACATCATTGATCGGCTGCCTCCTGTACCCCCCCCCCTGCTGGGGTTTGAGCCCACAACCTAGTCCTGTGTCCTCACCAGGAATCGAACCAGTGACCTCTTGGTTCCTGGGTCGATGCTCAACCACCTAGCCTCACAGGCCGGGCCTCCAATTCTTGATGCTCCACCTACCCATCCATCCATTCATCCATCCATTACCCACCACACATTCCACCCATCCACCCATCCATCCATCCATCCATCCATCCACCCATCCATCCATCCATCCATCCATTCATCCATCCATCCATCCACCCATCCATCCATCCATCCACCCATCCATCCATCCATCCATCCATCCACCCATCCATCCATCCATCCATCCACCCATCCATCCATCCATCCATCCATCCACCCATCCAGACATCCATCCATCCATCCACCCATCCAGACATCCATCCACCCATCCATCCATCCATCCATCCACCCATCCAGACATCCATCCATCCATCCACCCATCCAGACATCCATCCATCCACTTATCCATCCATTCATCCATCCATTACCCACCACACATTCCATCCATCCATCCATCCACCCACCCATCCACCCACCCATCCATCTATCCACCCACCTATCCATCTATCCATCCATCCATCCATCTACCCACCCATCCATCTATCCACCCACCTATCCATCCATCCACCCACCTATCCATCCATCCATCCATCCATGAAGCTGCTCTTGGTTTTGTTTTATTCTTTCTCTCCCCCAACTAGACGACAAACATCTCAGGGCAGAGGCTGCATTTAGTATCTGTCCCCATCGAGAGCCTCGGGCCAGCCCCAGCTCTGTGCTGGCTGAAAGGAGGAAAATAAATGAGGGTAAAAGTCCATTGAATCCCTCAATCTCTGTGTCCAACCTCACAAGCATCTGGTCATTGCACTGACGTCGCCAGGATGGCAGCCCCGGTTTTGTCCAATGCTGGGAGTGTGCTCTCCTGCCAGACTCCAGATCCGCGCTCAGCTCAGTCCCCCGCCCTCAGCTAACCCTCTGACTTCTCCGTTAATCAGAGGCACCAGCAGGAAACTGGAAGGTGGGAAGAGAGAGAATGGAGAGCATTTCCCCCACACCCCCCATCCTTCCAATCTTTATTCCTCCACTGGGAGCTACCGCCCTTCACAATGGCACCTCCCATAGGTGCCCCAGCTGCAATTCTACATCCCCCAGCCCCCAGAAACACTCCTGCCTCTCCCCTTCCCACAGCCCTCAGGGGATACCGGGGCGCAGCACCCATCGCTGATGGCTGGAACCCCGGCGACACCTGTCTTTTGTCTCTTGGACGAGGTCAGTTGGTTGGAAGCAAGCACACCAACCAGATGCCCATGTTTGGCTTTCCGCTGCCAAGCTCAGCTCTGGCCACCGGCGTGCTGCCTACCATCAGAGACCTTACAGCCACTGACAGTGCCTGCCGGGGAGAACGTGATCAGGGGAGGTTAACTAGTGCCCAGCTTCCTGCCCAGTCTAAAGCTACCACCAGCTTCTCATCCATCTGTGACTGAGTCGTGATAAAACCCACCTGGTGATCTCCAGCTGAGCTCCCCTCCCCCAGAGATTGCCCTGTTATCACCCACAGGGCACTTCCTCCCTCTGTCCTTAGTTTCCTCATCTTTTAAATGGGAATAGCTACCCTGTTTGCAGGATAGCTACATTGTTGCAGAATAGTTACACTGTTGCAGAATAGTTCCACTGTTTGTGGGGGTGGTAACATTGTTGTGGGGATAGTTACACTGTTGCAGGAATAGTTGCATTGTTGCAGGATAGTTACACTGTTGTGGGGATGGTAACAGTGTTTGGGGGATAGCAACACTGTTATGAGAATTGAATAGTATTTTGTGTGTTTAGTGTCTCTAGCATAGAAGACGTCCACTCAATACACGGAGACCTATTATCACTCTGAACGACACCATTCCCCCATGGCTGGACATTTTAGTTATTTCAACTTTCACTGCTGTACAGCATGTGATGATGAACATCTTTATAGATTAAAGCATTTTTTTCATGGTCAATATTATTTTCTTACAACAGATTCTCGGCTCCAGTGAAGGTATGAGAGGGGTCAAAGCCAAGTTGCTAACTTGGTAAACACAGCCAAGCCCGTCTTTCCGAGCCGCCTGGCTGAATGGGTTATAACAGGATTAGCCCCCATGTGTTAAGCGTTTCCAGCGGTCCTGGCACTGTACAAAGTGTCTTATGAGGATTGGCTCATGCCATCCCCTAAGACCACGGATGACAAACTGTGGCTCGAGAGCCACATGCGGCTCTTTGGCCCCTGAAGTGTGGCTCTTCCACAAAATACCACGGCCGGGGCGAGTCTATTTTGAAGAAGTGGTGCTAGAAGTTTACGTTTAAAAAATGTGGCTCTCAAAACAAATTTCAATCGTTGTCCTGTTGATATTTGGCTCTGTGGACTAATGAGTTTGCCGACCACTGCCCTAGGAGGTAGGTCCTTCGTTATTCTCCATTTAGAGGGAAGAGAATTTGCCCAGGGTTGTGGAATCCGTTGTGGAGCCATTGACGATTCAAGTCCAGGTTCACCTGACACGAAGCCCTTGCTCTCAGGGGAGGGCTGCCCTGTCCCCATCGGGGGCTCTGGCGTGAAGGGCTGGGCTGGCCCTCTCTCCCTGGCACCCAGCTCTGCACCCATGCCTGAGCCAAGTACCCTCCTGGGGCCGTGGGGAGAGAGGCTGTGCTTGCTGGGGCATAGCTGGAGTGGGGAGGCACGTGCTCTCTCATCACCGGGGCATTCTTGGTCTTACAGCTCAAGGACATCTGGGTGACTGAATCCTAGAGCAGTGGTCGGCAAACTCATCAGCCAACGGAGCCAAATATCAACAGCACAACGACTGAAATTTCTTTGGAGAGCCACATTTTTTTAACTTAAACTTCTTTTAGCATCACTTCTTCAGAAGAGATTCACCCAGGCAGTGGTATTTTGTGGAAGGGCCACACTCAAGGGGCCAAAGAGCTGCATGTGGCTCCCTAGCCGCGGTTTGCCAACCACTGTGAGAGTTAGAATGAGGAGGGACCCTGCAGAGCCCCGAAAACAAGCCTGTTCATGCACCTGCATCTCGCCTCCCGGGGCCTTTCCCAGCCACCTCCTGTCCTCATGAGGCTGGAAGAGCCGGGACAGGAAGCCCCCTCTCTGTGAGCGGGAGGGTGGAGAAGCAGGGGCTGCTTCGCAAACACTGTTGGGAGGCTCCCTGTGCAGACTGAGCCCCCAAATCCTTGCCAATCCAAATGGCCTGCAGGCGCCCAGACCTAAGCCCTCTGGTGCCCGGAGCTCGGAGAGCAGGGGCCAGTGCCGGGAGAGGGTGCTGACTCTCCGGCAGCCCCTGCCCCGGGGGCCGGGGCGCCGGCATCCCTCTGAGGCCTCTGTGGGCCGGGACCTGCAGGAAAGGCGCTGGCTGCCCGCCTCCCTGGCTCTAAGAAGCCGCAGGAGCCACACGGAGGGACTTGGAGGGAATGCTGGGTCCCAGGTCAGGCCAGGGCCGGAGGCTCCATCCACAGCTCTGCTCCGTTCCGGGCTTGGCCGGGAGGAAGCACTGGCTTCGCTGGTGCGGACGGGGCCTGGCCAATCGCTGCCTGGCACTGCCCTCCACTTTCTCCATGCCACAGGCCTCTGAGCGCCAAGGAGCAGCCGGGCACCACCATGGGGCACGGCCAGACCCAGATCCAGGGTCCAAGCAGATGTAGTGTGATCGGGGCAGAGCCGGGAGAGATGGGGAGTCATGGCCGCCTTTCCACATTAGAAAGGTGAGCATCGGCGGGTTTTATCTATGTTATTTATTGTTTTACCTTCTGAGTAAGTTTTTTTTTAAGTTATTTATTTTATTGATTTTTCACAAATGGAGAGAGTCAGAAACATGGATGAGAGAGAAACATCCATCAGCTGCCTCCTGCACACCCCCCGCTGGGGATGTGCCCGCAACCAAGGTCCATGCCCTTGACCGGAATCGAACCCGGGACCCTTCAGTCCGCAGGCCGACTGCTCTATCCGCCGAGCCCGCACCAGTTACGGCCCCTTTTGAGTTACGTGTGCCCTCTGGGTGGGTTTCTCTGCGCGCTTCCTCGAAGCCCAGTCGTTCTCACGCGGAGAGAACAGCTCCTCGCCCCTGAGAGAGAGAGGCGGCCCTGCCCCCCGGAAGGAGGAATTTCCAGGGGCGGCCGCTGAGCCGTCCCAGGCTGCGGTTTACACCGTAGCCTCCAGCCTATTCTTCAGCAAAACGGGTCCCTCTGATCAGCCAGGCAATAATCAGATGCCTAAAATGGGCCATAAACCATCTCTGGACGATGGGGAGGGCTTGTGACCGCGAGTTATGGCTCCAGCTCAGGAGCAGGTTCCCAGAGGGGGAGGAAAAAAAATATGTAACAACTCACATCTGTTCTCTCTCTGCCGGGGAGAAGCGGCGAGGACAGAAAAAATGAGAGGGCGGGGAGGGTGGGAAACCACACGTCCATCAAGTTGGAGTTCTTAACTCGAGGCAAAGCTGCCGGCTCTGAGGCGGTCTCTGGGGTCTTTTATGCGAGAAGAGAGCAATTTGTCGGGCTGGGGTTGGGTTTCATTGCCCGGGAAACCGCTAAGGAGTCGGACGTTGGTTGTATCAGACGCCGAGGCAGGCCTGCGGCCCACGGACACGCTCCTGCTCCTCGCGGGCCTGGGGCCGGCGGCTGTGGCCTAACGTCTCTCAGTGGCCGGCCGGCGTGGCTCCGTGGTGGATCGACGACCCATGACCCAGGAGGTCGGGGCTCCGTTCCCCGTCGGGGCGCAGGCCCGGGTTGCGGGCTCCATCCCCGGGCAGGGGTTGTGGGAGGGCGTGCAGGAGGCAGCCGATGGACGATTCTGTCTCATCGTGGATGTTTCTATCGCTCTCTCTCCCCTCCCTTCCTCTCTGACATCAGTAAAATATATTTTTAAAAATAAATGTCCCTGTGGCACAGGCCACCCGCTCCCCGCAGTGCAGACCCGTCCCGCCCACGTGGCAGGAACGCCGCCCCGCCAAGCCCCGCTCTCCCGTCAAGGGGTGTGGTCGGATGGAGCTGGCTCTCCAGGGGTCGACCCCCATCGCCGGTCTCCGCTGGCATGCAGACCCCCGAGAACCGGTTGGCTATAAACAAAAGATGCTCGGATCCGGCTCCCGGAAGCCGTGTCCTCCCCAGACCGCGGTGGGCCACTCACACGGGGACAGCCTTCCGGAGGAGTCCATTCATCCCCGGGATCCCGTTACCCACCCCCTCCAATACCCCTCCTCTCTCCTCTCCTCCCCTCCACCCCCAGCCCCCACCAATAGGTCTCACAGCTTCCCCTTCGGGTCCCGATTAGACCTTATCAGCCCCGCGGGGGCCAGGGGATGGCGGGGCGCCGGAGATGGAGCCCCCCGATACCGCCTGCAGCCTGGCCCCGGCCGCCCGCCGCTGGCCGCAAACAGGGCAGATCTGGTTTGGGGTGATATCATTCCATGTCCTCAACCAGAGACATTGAGATAATAACTTTCCAAATATTGTCTTACGAGATGCTTATCGCTGTAAAGCAATATTTTGTCACCAGGCAGCGAGCGAGGGGTGGTGTCACGTTGCAGAAACACACGGGCTGGGGAGGGGAGGGGGGTCAGTGCCCGAGGGGTAGGGTCTCGGGAGGAGCTTATGGGGTGAGAGGGTGTGTTTCCGTGGGACTCAAGGGTCTTGGGGGCATGGCGTTGGGGGGGCGGGGGGTGGCCGTAGGAGCTGAGCTCCACCTGTCAATATCAAGTTGAAAGGGAAATGCAACTTGCTCCAACAGGGGTGCAGTGGGGGTAGATATGAAAGCCCCCCACCCCCGCGCTCCTTGCTCACAAGGAGTTTATGGCCTAAAAGGGGAGATGCAGAGCTCCAGTGGGTAGAGTGTCAGCCAGTAGACTGAGAGTCCCGGGTTCGATTCGGGTCAAGGGCACATACTTGGCTTGGCAGGCTCCGTCTCTGGCCCTGGTTGGGGTGCATGCAGGAAGCAACCAATCGATGAGTCTCTCTCTGTCTCTCTCCCTCCTTTGCACGCTCTGAAAATCAACGGAAAACTATCCCTGAAGGAGGAGAAGCCAAATAAGAAAATGAAAATAAACGGGGAGACACAAAGGCAGAGGAGCTCACGACCACCCGGAGCCTGCCCCGTGCCCTGTGTCCTCCTCAGACCGCCGTCCATTTCACCGGGAAGGAAGAGCTGGCGGGGGGAGGGACTAGCAATAAAAGGGGAGTTTGGGGGCATCCCCCTTCGGCTGAAGGTGCCAGAGAGACTCTCGCTCAGGAAAGACTGGGTGGCGTTTCCGCTCCTCCCATGGCCCAGGGGAGCGGCCACAGCTGTCGCCAAAGGCCCTGCCGAGGGTCCCGGGTTCAAGTGTGGACTCTCGGGCTTCCTGGCTGACGCCCGAGGTTGGGCGGTCTCAGGTGCCTGGGCCCAGGGGGGAAGGGGATGCCGGCGGCGGCGACGCCAGGATCACGCGCATCCGCGACGCTGCCGTGGGCTGGCCACGAGGTCAGAGACCCTCCTGTGGGCAAGTTACCGACTCTCTGCACCCCAGTCCCTCAGGGGCAAAGGAGGCCGGCGGGTCTGAGGCGGTCTCTGGGGACCTGACAAGGTGCCGTGTGTGCGGACACCTCGCAAGTCCCCGCACAGCGGGCCTCCCAAAGGACCGCCCGAAGCCCGTCACAGCCGGTCCCCCGGCCACGCCGCCACGCTCCCACCGGAGGAGGAGCTACAGCCCTGAATGTCTGCTTCCTGCATTATCCCATTTTTTAAAACTGATGTCAGAGAGGGAAGAGAGATAGAGAGAGACAGAGTCAGAGAAAGAGAGAGACATCCGTGATGAGAGAGCATCATGGACCGGCTGCCTCCTGCACGCCCCGCACTGGGGACGGAGCCCACAACCCGGGCCTGTGCCCCGACCGGGAATCGAACCCCGACCTCCTGGGTCATAGGTTGACACTCAACCCCTGAGCCACCCCGGCCAGGCCCTTCATTATTGATTTTATTTATACTTATTTTGTGGGTCTTCCTCCTTCCTTCTTCCTTTCTTTTCTTTTTTCTTTTCTTTTTTTTTTTTTTTGGTAATTAGATTCTGTAAATTTTTTTTTAATGAAAACATTTTAAATATATATTTTAATTGATCTTTTACAGAGAGGAAGGGAGAGGGATAGAGAGTCAGAAACATCGATAAGAGAGAAACACGGATCAGCTGCCTCCTGCACACCCCCCACTGGGGATGTGCCCGCAGCCAAGGTACATGCCCTTGACCGGAATCGAACCCGGGACCTTTCAGTCCGCAGGCCGACGCTCTACCCACTGAGCCAGACCGGTTTCGGCTCTGTAAAATCGTTTGTAGCGATGTTCTCTTCTGTCATTAGAAACCGCGGTGAGTGTCTTTCGTATGACACGGAGTTTTCCTCCCGACAGCTGTGTGCGGTCTGTGTTCGTTGCTCCCCCGTGCCGACGGGCATGAGGACGACTCACCGCGGGCTGTAATTGGCTGTCGCTATGGCGTGTCGTGAAAATGCGTTGTTTCCGTCCCAGAAACGTAATGCCCGGCCTCACGCGTTACGTTTTGCTGGTGGGTTTTTCTCCTCCCACTCCGGGGGCCGGGAAACGCGTCTACCAGGTTTAGCACCCACTCCAACCTGAAGAGGAAGGGATGGCAGAGCGAACTCAAGCTTTCTGTTGGCTCCCCCACCCCTAGAAAGGGTCCCCCTCTTTCCTCCCAGCCTGCCCTGGCCAGCGGCCGCCTGGCCCCACGTGCCAACACGTGCCAGGTGCCCAGCTGGTATGTTATCGGGGCCTTCAGCCGCTCAGGCGCGCCTCTTCCTCCTGCTCACACTGTCCTGTGGGGGGCGCAAGGCGGAGCTCCGCTACCGACGCTACAGGGCGCGGGGCCACGTGGCCTCGACGGGGCGGGCAGGGCCACGGAGCCCCCTCAGTCCCCATGCCCTGTGCTCGCCCACAGGTGGGTGTAGAACAACAGCCTTGTCCCCCGGATGATGTTCTTCCAGCTTCGGGCCAGCCTGGCTTGCTTCCTTGGGCAGCTGGGCGGCTCTCCACACCCCCATCCCCACCCCAACCCCCCCACCCTGCTGAGGACCCCTTGTCGGTGATGGACTGTCCACCATTCACCCCGACGGCCGAGCTGCGTTGAGTAAACAGGCTTTCCCCATGCAGACGCCTTGCAGGTCATCTCCCGGCTGACTAGCGCCGGCCCCCTCCCCATGCCCCCCTCCCCCTGCACCCCTCCCCCCCCCCACGTAATTGTTTTCTGCCCCCCGGTTCAGGTGTCACTGCAGCCGAGCCACATCGCGGCTGGGTGACATCTGCGGCGGGGGAATTATTAGGATGACTTTTTGGCGGCGTGACAGTGATGTTCGGACAATCCATACGTATTGATTCGGGTCGATAATAAACAATTTGATTAGCCTCCCTGTCCACGGGCTGTCATGTCCATCACCGACAGCCGCCCGGCCGAGCGGAAGGCGGGCCGGGGACGCCGGAGCGGCGAGGATCCTCCAAATCAGAGGCTCCGTCCGGGACGCGAGGCGCGGGGCGGCGAATTGGACCAGACAGCTCCGCGGCGCGTTATTAACTCCCTGGGAAAATACTCGGCCGCTCCCCGGGGCCAGCCCACGGACCCCGCACCGGATCGATAAGCAATCTCCGGTGGATATGGAATGCAGGCCCGAATCATTTGTCTCCGGCTCCTTTCTGCAAAGGGAGCCCCCGTGCATGCGGCCGGGGGCCGGCCCGCCCGCCCCCCAGCACCCCGCCCCCCACCCGCACACACGCACACACGCGCTCCCCTTTTAACTAATGACCCGCCGGCAAGAGGCCAGAGAGCCTCGGCCTCGTCCATCAGCCGAGAGGTCCTCCCGACGGGCCTCATGCTGGTAATGGCCTCTTTTCAATTTTTCAGAAAACGGTGCCCACCCCCGACTTCTTGGGGTGCATCTGTGTTAAGTGAGGGGCACACCCCTCGGTGACAGGTAGACGGATGAGCGCCCACACCTGGCGGGGACCTTGTCACGGAGGAGGGAAGAGAGACCCTCTGTCAGCCTCCGCGGGGGAGACAGGAGGGTGGGGACAGCCCGGGGATGCTGGCAGCTGGACGGAGCCTGGTTCGGGGAAGAAGGGGGAGGGCACCAGTCAAGCTCCGGACCTGCCTGGGACCCAGTTTCTCCAGAGGGTGGTCAACAACTGGCTGCAGCCACCCTCGGGGACCCCCTGGTGCCACGCCCTTGGGTTGGGTGGAGATGGCAAAGGTCACTACAGCCAGGGGCCAGGAGGGACCACAGGGCCGGCCATCTGGGAGCCCAGCTCCCCTCCCTGCTGAGTGGGGAAGACGTGTGGGGGGTTCCGGGGTCAGAAAAGGCTTTGGGTCAGGACAGTGGTCGGCGAACTCATCAGTCAACAGGGCCAAACATCAACAGTACAACGATCGACATTTCTTTCGAGAGCCACGTTTTTTAAACCTAAACTATATAAGTAGGTACGTTGTTGTTAACTTAATTAGGGTGCTCCTAAGCTGGCCTTTGCTAAAAACTCCAGGGGCCAAAGAGCCGCATGTGGCTCTCGAGCCGCAGTTTGCCGATCACTGGGTCAGGAGACTCTGGGGGTGGGCTCTGGGAGGGGCGTCAGCCCTTCAAACTTCCATTTCTCCATGTGGGAAGCGAGGCTACTAGCACCCACCTTGCAGGGTTGTGGTGAGAATGTCATGAAGTCACGCGGGGAGAGGGCCCGGCACAGGCTGGAGGCATGACCGATGGCATGAGGCTTTCGGCATCAACACGAGACGAAAGCGCAGTGGGTTTTATGCGTGTTTACTTACACACGAGAGCCCAGGTGCTCGACATGCCTGCACTCTGGGGGAGGGGCTCCCTTAGCCCAGCCTGTGCCCTCTCGCAGTCCAGGACCCCTCGGGGGGTGTCCTTAGCGCTGCCACGGAGGCGGGGCCTCCGCTGTGCTTGCCAGCCGTGAGCCCTGCGTTGAGTGTCTGCCCCCTGGTGGTCAGTGCACACCATAGCAGTTGTTCAGCTGTTCTGTCCATTTGCTTATTAGCCTTTTATTATATAGGATTGCTCTTATCATCAGACCCTTCTCAAAGGGATCTTAGAAGTCCCATCAGTGACAGGGACAAGAGCAGCTGGTCTACTCCAAGGTGAGGCTGGAAAATCAGGCACACCCACGCCACCACACCCCACCCCATGTCCACCAAGCCACGCCCATGGACACGGCCCTCCCCATCTCGGCTGAGCCCTGAGGGTTCTCAGGACCCGTCCAGCAAGTCCTGGTACAGGGGAAGATGCTGACCCTCAGGAGGATGGAGCTGGGAGCCGGGGATGCTCAGGGACCCACTTTCCTCCCAGCCCAGGGAGCCCCATTCCAGGAAACGAAACGAAGGACGGGACAAAACAGATTGCACCAGAGTTCACACCAGCGTTTTATTGGTAACTAGAGGCCCGGTGCATGAAATTCACGTGGCAGGGTGGGGAGTCGCTCAGCCTGGCCTGCACCCTCTCACAAGTCAGACACTTGCCCCTAACCACTCACCTGCCTGCCTGCTCACCTCTAACCGCTCGCCGGCCTGCCTGCCTGCTCACCTCTAACCACTCACCTGCCTGCCTGCTTACCTCTAACCGCCTGCTGGCCTGCCTGCCTGCTCACCTCTAACCACTCACCTGCCTGCCTGCTCACCTCTAACCACTCACCTGCCTGCCTGCTCACCTCTAACCGCTCGCCGGCCTGCCTGCCTGCTCACCTCTAACCACTCACCTGCCTGCCTGCTCACCTCTAACCGCTCGCCGGCCTGCCTGCTTACCTCTAACCGCTCACCTGCCTGCCTGCTCACCTCTAACCACTCACCTGCCTGCCTGCTCACCTCTAACCGCTCGCCGGCCTGCCTGCTTACCTCTAACCACTCACCTGCCTGCCTGCTCACCTCTAACCACTCACCTGCCTGCCTACTCACCTCTAACCGCTCACCTGCCTGCCTGCTCACCTCTAACCGCTCGCCGGCCTGCCTACTCACCTCTAACCGCTCGCCTGCCTGCCTGCCTGCTTACCTCTAACCACTCACCTGCCTGCCTGCTCACCTCTAACCGCTCGCCGGCCTGCCTACTCACCTCTAACCGCTCGCCTGCCTGCCTGCCTGCTTACCTCTAACCACTCACCTGCCTGCCTGCTCACCTCTAACCGCTCGCCTGCCTGCCTGCTCACCTCTAACCGCTCGCCGGCCTGCCTGCCTGCTTACCTCTAACCACTCACCTGCCTGCCTGCTCACCTCTAACCGCTCGCCTGCCTGCCTGCTCACCTCTAACCGCTCGCCGGCCTGCCTGCCTGCTTACCTCTAACCACTCACCTGCCTGCCTGCTCACCTCTAACCGCTCACCTGCCTGCCTGCTCACCTCTAACCGCTCACCGGCCTGCCTGCCTGCTTACCTCTAACCACTCACCTGCCTGCCTGCTCACCTCTAACCGCTCGCCGGCCTGCCTACTCACCTCTAACCGCTCGCCTGCCTGCCTGCCTGCTTACCTCTAACCACTCACCTGCCTGCCTGCCTGCTTACCTCTAACCACTCACCTGCCTGCCTGCTCACCTCTAACCACTCACCTGCCTGCCTGCTCACCTCTAACCGCTCGCCGGCCTGCCTGCTCACCTCTAACCGCTCGCCTGCCTGCCTGCTCACCTCTAACCGCTCACCTGCCTGCCTGCTCACCTCTAACCGCTCGCCGGCCTGCCTGCTCACCTCTAACCACTCACCTGCCTGCCTGCTCACCTCTAACTGCTCGCCAGCTTGCCTGCCTGCTCAGTGCGTGTCACAGCAGTCATTTCGGTCATTCTGCCATAAGGGTCACGTAGGCTTTTATATGTATAGACTAGTGGACCGGTGCATGAAATTTGTGCGGGGGGGGGGGGGGGTTGGGGGGTGTCCCCTTAGCATAGCCTGCACCCTCTCCAATTGGTGACCCCTTGGGGGATGTCCTAGGAATCAGGCCTAAACCAGCAGTCGGACATCCCTCTCAGAATCCTGGACCGCTGGCTCCTAATTGCTCACCTGCCTGCCTGCCTGGTCACCCCTTACTGCCCCCACCCTCTGCTGCCAGTCTGATCGCCCCCTAACTGCCCCTCTGCCGACCTGGACGCCCCACACAGCCTGCTTGTTCAGTCATTTGGTCGCCCCTCACTAACCTCCCTGCCAGCCTGGTGATAGGCAGCCATCTTGTGAGGGCGTGAGGGTTCTTTATTATGTAGGATTTTTATTATAAAACTAGAGGCTCGGTGCATGAACTTCATGCACTCGGGGGAGGGGGGTGTCTCTCAGCCCAGCCTGCGCCCCGTCGCAATCCAGGAGCCCTCAGGGGGTGTCTGACTGGTGGCTTGGCACTGCCACGAAGCTTGCCAGCCGTGAGACCGGCTTCCGGCTGGGCAGCGCTCCCCCTGTGGGGACGCATTGACCACAAGGGGGCAGCTCCTGCATCGAGCGCCTAATCCCCGGTGGGCAGTGCGCGTCATAGTGACCTCTCATTCCGCCGTTCAGTCGATTTGCGTGTCAGCCTTTTCCGACATAGGATTGGCTTTAGAGTTGCAGGAAAACCGTGAAGAAGGACAGAGAGGTCTCACAGCACCGCCACCCCGTTTCTCTAAGGACATCGTGCGAAGGTGTGGGTCACGCGTCAGAACGAGCACGTCTGCATCGACACAGGAGTATGCACGCACGTCCATACTTCCCAAGATGCCCTGAGTGCCCACTCAAGTCCCCTTTCTATCCAGGGCCCCATCCAAGAGACCCGTGGGCATGTCTTTTCCTGAGCATCCCACCCCCCCACCCCCAATCTGTGACACTTTCTCAGACTTCCTCTGCTTTCAGGGACCCTGAGGATGTGGAGGAGAACGCGCTACGTTGTTGCAGAACGTCCCTCCACGGAAAGCCCGGCTGATGTTTTTCTCACAGTCAGACCCCGGTGATGGGTTTGGGGAGAAGACCCAGAGACTCAGACCAGCGCCCCATCACCTCTGAGACCGTCCTGGCTGCTCCCGGGGTTCAGGGTCACGAAAAAATAAACATAAAAAGCTGCTGTCAACACTTGCCCGCCAGCTCTCCCCTTAAAGGCAGTTCTCGGAAACGGTGCTGGGACAGGTCACCCGTGTCCCGTCGTTAAATTTAGTCCCAGGCACAGGGACCTGCAGGGGAGGCGGGTAAATGCCGGCTTTATTCGGGGCCGGGCGGGGATGTGAGAGCTCTCTCACTCGGGGAGGCGGGCCGTGGCCGGCGACCAGCGGGCTCGGCCAAGGGACATAACCGGGAGGGAGGGAGGGAGGGAGGGAGGGAGGGAGGGAGGGAGGGAGGGAGGGAGGCAGCGTGGGGAGGTGAGAAGGAGACCGAATCCCAAATACTCCCCCGCCCCCTCCTCCACCCCTAACCTCCCGCCCCCGTACCGGAGGGGATCAAGGCAAGGCGGGCCAGCTGTCAGAGAGCCGACAGACCAGAGCCGTCTGGTGGGGACGCTCCAGGTGATGTGCGGAGACGGTCCATCCAGAAAATAGACCGTTACTCAGCGGTTTTTAAAGTGCCACCGGGACACGGAAAACCACGGGGGGAACTCAGGTGCGTGTCAGCAAGTGGAGAGCCGGTCTGAGAGGCCTGCAGAGCGTAGGCCCAGCGGTCCGACGTCCTGGGAAAGGCTGAACTGTCATCGGCAAGAAGACCGGGGGGCGCCGGGGAGCGGGGGAGGACAGGGAAGCCACGCGCACGGAGGACTTTGGGGCGGGGGGGGGGGGTCCTCTGCGACGCGCCGTAACGGTGGTGACGTCTGTAATCAGGCCTCTGCTCAAACCTCCAGGTTCATAGGTGGACGCTCAACCACGGAGCCACGCCGGGCGGGCTGCTTTGTGCTTTTGTGAGTGGCCAGCAGGGTTGGCCCCCACGAGACGTAAGCTCACGCAGGGTGCGGGTTTGGTCCCCTTGGCCTTGCGCAGGGCGCCCCGGCTGGGGAGTGCTCCCCCCCCCCCCACCCCGCAAGACCCCGCCGTCCTCCCTAGCAGCCACGTGGTCTGGACCAGCTGCCGAAGCCACCGAGCCTCAGCCCCCCCCCCTTACAATGGCGCTGGCCCCCGCCTGGGGATCGTGTCGGCACCAACGGCTGTCACGGGTCAAAGCGCCCGTGACTGGCCCCTGGGGACGCCCCGAAAGCACCAGGTGACCACAGAGAGATGCGCACGAGCGTCCAACGCACGAATCCCCCGGAGTGGGAGTGTGTCCCTTGGGACAGCGCGGGCGGTGAACCGGAAAAGGCCGTGGCCGGGCCACGTGGCTCAGGGGCTGAGCATCGACCTAGGAACCAGGAGGTCGGGGCTCGATTCCCAGTCGGGGCACAGGCCCTGGTGTGGGGCTCCACCCCCAGTGCGGGAGGCAGCCGGTCCACGATTCCCTCTCATCACTAATGTTTCTATCTCTCCCTCTCCATTCCTCTCTGAAATCAATAAAAAAATATTTAAAAAAAAAAAAGGCTGGTGGCCGAAACCAGTTTGGCTCAGTGAATAGAGTGTCGGCCTGCAGACTGAAAGGTCCCAGGTTCGATTCCGGTCAAGGGCATGTACTTTGGTTGCAGGCACATCCCCAGTGGGGGGCGTGCAGGAGGCAGCTGATGGATGTTTCTCTCTCATCGATGTTTCTGACTCTCTATGCCTCTCTCTTCCTCTCTGTAAAAATCAATAAAACGTATTTAAAAAACAAACAAACAAACAAAAAAAGGCTGGTGATTGTTAATGCCCATGGCTAGTAGCCACAGAGGGCACCGGGGGAAGAAGAGGGGTGGGGGGGCGGGCCGGCGCTGAAACACCTTCCCATTCTGCTTTTTCTCCTTTGCCTCGGTTTTATTGCAGTCAAACATGTCCCTTCTGGCGGAGGGCACGCCCCCTCCGCAGGCAATGCAGAGGCAGGAGACGCCAGCGGGAAGTTCCGGGGCATGTGCCCTGGCCGCCTGCTCCAGGCCGCCTGGTGTCACGTATGAAGGCCGCCCTGCACGTGTGGCTGCACGCAGACTGCGGCGGATGACTTGCTGGGGTGAGGCCGCCTCAGACGCCCTCTCTCCCCCAGCCCTCATTGTGGCTATTGATTGATTTTTAAATTAGATGAAGGCAATCAGTAAATACCACCCAATCAAGTTCTAAAAACATACAGGAGATTAGACAATTTAGGGTAATCAATGGGAATATTCCTTGATTTGCTACCGCTCAATTCTGGCCATAAATTACAACGATAACTTGCAAGTTAGTAAGCTATAAAGCAAGCGGGTGTGACAGGAAAAACTATAAGAAATGAATTAAGCGGCCGAGGAGGAGCCGCGGATTGCTGTCCTGCGATGAGGCGGGATGGCTCTCCCTCCATCTCTCGCATGCACGGCTGGACCCCATCACTACTGTTAGGTGAGGTCCCAGAGACCCCCAGATATGCTCAGCTTTGATGGGGCGGGGGTGTGGAAAATGTGTGCGTAAGGGAGACAAAACCTAACAGTCACCTCCCCTCCAACAGACAAGTTTGAACAATGAGGGGTCAACCTAGCTTGGGGGTTGCAAAGCGAAGGCATGTGATTTTAAACTGGAAACGCCAACTGTCTGCTGAAACCCTCACCTGCCTCACAGACACTTCCCAATACTGATTGGACAGTCGCACTTCTGTACTGTGAATTCCCAAAACGGCTAAACGGTAGCCATGATGAGATGTGGTTTTAGATGGGAACTTCACCCTCCTGCAGGGCGGCCACGGGGGGGGGGGGGGGCGGGGGGGGCGTCCCCCCTGGCGCTCCTACGTGGTTTTAAGGGAAGAACAGCCGGGTTAGGGATTTTAGTTTTCCTGCTCCGGCCAACGGCGTATGATTGGACAGAAATGAATTTGCTTTGAAAAGTTCATTCATTCACCCATCCATCCATCCATTCATTCATTCATTCGCTCGAGGGTGCGCATGGACAAGGAAAGAGAGACAGGCTGCCTCCGGCTTCCTCACCTCCGATCGGCTCACTGGCGCCCTCGGGAATTCGTAAACATGGGGAGTGAATCGTGAAGCTGTCGCCGGCTGGGGAGGCTCGGGGGTGGGGCACTGACCCGGGAACCAGGAGGTCAGGGTTCCATTCCCGGTCAGGGCACAGGCCCGGTTGCAGGCTGGACCCCCCACGGGGGGCGTGCAGGAGGCAGCTGGTCCATGATTCTCTCTCATCATGGATGTTTCTCTCTTTCCCTCTCCTTTCCTCTCTGACATCAATAAAAATCCCGCATAGTAAAGATGTAGCCAAAATCGGTTTGGCTCAGTGGATAGGGTGTCGGACTGCAGACTGAAAGGTCCTAAGTTCGATTCCGGTCAAGGGCACGTCCCCAGTAGGGGGAGTGCAGGAGGCAGCTGATGGATGTTTCTGTCTCATCGATGTTTCTAACTCTCTATCCCTCTCCCTTCCTCTCTGTAAATAATCAATAAGATATATGTATTTTTTTAAAAGATGTAATATGTAAATAGTCGTTACACCATGAAGCGTAACAACCAGATCTCGGACCAGCAGGAGGGTGGGGCAGAGAGCTACAAGCAGGCGGCCGAGAGCTACAGGAGGGGGCAGGGAGCACGCTATAAAGGGGGGAGGAGGGGGGCGGGAGGGCAAAGGGAGCTATAGGAGGGCGGGGAAGCGGGCAGCGAGCTACTGGAGGGTGGCGAGCTACTGCCACACAGATTCATGCACAGGGCTACTAGTATATTAAAAAAAACAATGAAGCTATAGACCTGGTTTGTGCTGGCAAATAATCTGAGGACTTTTGGAGACATCAGGGTCCCCTTTCTCCTCCTGCCTCGGGGGTGGGGTGACTTGTTGCGACAGACCCTCGTCCTGGTGGGTCTGGCACTGACTCGGGAAGCCACAGGCCCCCGCTGCTCAGGGTGACAGAGGGACTGGGCCCCGAGTCTGCCGCTGGGAGGAAACCCCAACAGAAGGCCCTTCGAAGGGCAGCGGCTTCTCTGGAAAGCAGTTGGCTGGGAGGGGGGGACAGGTTTCCAGCTAAAGTGTTTCCTGGAAGACTGGGAACTCGACTTTTTTTCTTTTCAATCCTCACCCAAGGAGTGAAGATGTTTTTTTCCACTGGTTTTTAGAGAGAGAGGAAGGGAGAGGAAAGGGGGGAGAGAGAGAGAGAGAGAGAGAAACATGGACGTGAGAGAGACCCATCGATTGGCTGCCTCCCACGCTGGGGATGGAACCTGCAACCGAGGGCCATGCCCTTGACTGGAATCGAACCCTCGACTCTTTGGTCCACAGGCTGACGCTCACACTGGCCGGGGCTGGGAATGTGGTTTTAAAAAAATCAATGATCCCGATCTGATTTTTTTAAGAGAACACACACGGCATATTGCAACTTTGGAAAATTCAGAAAGTTAAAATCCCATATAGTCCTAGACTCCAAAGTACTACTGTCTTGATGTATCTACCCCCCCACCCCCACCCCCACCCCGTTTCTTTCCAGCCTGCGGCCTCTGTGCGGCTGTCTGGTGCCTGCGTTTTCATTTCACCTCTCATCACAGACTTTGTCTCATTCCGTTACGTTTTCCAGATAGCGGGCTCCGCAGTGCCTGCCCCGGGACCGGAGCGGACGGCACTGGGCTGCCCGTTTGGTGAGTGGCTGTCCCCCCACTGGGGGGCTCCGGGGTGGCCGCTGCCTGGGCAGAGGCGGGAACCGGTGGGGACACTGCTCCTGCGAACCAGCCGGCGGAGCAGGACCCGAACCCAGCTGCTCAGGCTCTGGAGCCGGAGCCAACCGGCCACCGTGGGGCTTTTTTTTTTTTTTTAATATATATTTTTGTTGATGTCAGAGAGGAAGGGAGAGGGAGAGAGAGAAACATCGGTGATGAGAATCATGGATCGGCTGCCTCTTGCACGTCCCCAAGTGCGGATGGGGTCCACAGCCCGGACCTGTGCCCCGACCGGGAATCGAACCCCCTACCTTTTGGTGTATGGGTGACGCTATAGCCAACCGAGCCACCTGGCCAGGGCCTGTTGCATCCTCCACTGGCCCACACAGGAGTGGCTGCACCCCCACTGCCCACACTGGAGTGGCTGCACCCCCACTGGCCCACGCAGGAGTGGCTGAACCCCCACTGCCCACACAGGAGTGGCTGAACCCCCACTGCCCACACTGGAGTGGCTGAACCCCCACTGCCCACACTGGAGTGGCTGAACCCCCACTGCCCACACAGGAGTGGCTGCACCCCCACTGCCCATACAGGAGTGGCTGCACCCCCACTGGCCACACTGGAGTGGCTGAACCCCCACTGCCCACACTGGAGTGGCTGAACCCCCACTGCCCATACAGGAGCGGCTGAACCCCCACTGCCCATACAGGAGCGGCTGAACCCCCACTGCCCACACAGGAGCGGCTGAACCCCCACTGCCCACACAGGAGCGGCTTAACCCCCACTGCCCACACTGGAGTGGCTGCACCCCCACTGCCCACGAAGGAGTAGCACCAGGAAGCGCTGGTTGCACGGATGACTGAAGAAGAAGGAAGCCGTTTCCAGGGTGACGCAGGGGAGACTGATGAGCCAGCAGGGGCGGGGGCCTGTGGATGGCAGGAGGGCTGGGAGACCCCGAGGGAAAGGAAGAACTTCTCTCCTCCTGCAACAGAAGGGCAAGTGCTGAGCCGCAGACAGCCTCCCCCGGGCCTGTGGGGGGACAGGGTGGGGGGAGTCCTCCTACCTCCATCTCCTCTCTGACCTGCGGGTGCCAGCAGCACACATCTGGTGCCATCCCAGCGTCTAGAAGGGTTGCCCCCTCCGAGCAGAACCAGAGCCATCATATCCTTCCCAGAAGGTGGGGGTGAAAGGTCAGGGTCTGCTTGTCCATATCTAGTCCTGGCTGTGCCCTTTCCCAGGAGCGTAGGCAGCAACCCAGACCACCCCCCCCCCCCGCACCCCCCGCACCTCAGCTCCTCCTGCCTGGGAAGTGGGGGGATGGATGGTACCCGCCCCTTGGAGCTGAGGAGTGATGCCGGAACCACCAGCTGCTAGCAAGAGGCGGAGTTTACCGAGCACCTGCTCTGTGACAGGTGCTCCCACAGCAAATGCTGTGCGAGCCGTGGGTTGGGAACCCCCCTGAGCGTCAGTCCCTGCAGCTCCGTGTGCTCGGGACCCGTGCTCTCCGCGCGTCTGAGTGCCAAAGCCGGGCACCAAGCGGCGGGGCGAGGCGCCGAGTGTGAGCTGCCGCCCGAGAGGGGACGGGTCCAGGCTGGGCGGGTGGCAGCTCACCGCCTGCCTCCCCCTCGTGGAGGGCGTCCCCCGCAGGATGGGGCGGGCCTGCGTGCCAGCCCCACCTGACCCCCTGCACAGTCACAGCCTCCCCCGGACCAGCACCCCAGCTCGGTGAGCCCTCCCGGCCACGTGCCCATGGAGACGCCCCGGGTCCGAGGAAGAGGAGGCCAGGGCGTGCCCACGGCTGCCCATGTGGCCCCCCGCCCCGTCGGGCCGCTCCCCGCGCTCCCCGGGGGCCCCGGAGCGTTAGAGGGATTGCCCAGGAGGTGACCGGAGACACGCGCCCCACTTCATCACGGTTCGGCGCTGAAAGGGCAGACCGATTCATCACGGGGCCTCTGAGAGCGCTTTTAGCGGCCGTCCGGATGCCTCGAGCTCATCTCCCCTAATGCGGCCGGGCTCGGCTCCCCCATCCATCACGCGCTGCGGGGTGAGCCGCCCGCGCCCCACGCGGTCCCGCCTGAGATCATTAGCCCGGCTCCCCTCGGGGCCGCGCGTCACCGCACGGATTACCTCATGGGCCCGGCGACCCCTCTCCCCACGCGGTGGCGGGCCGCCCCGTCATTTGTCCTCCCGGCCCCGACAGACGGCGGTTTGCATTAGCGAGCAGATGGCTCCCGGGTGACACGCAGGCGTCACCTCCGCTCGCCGCCTCGCCCTCCTCCCAGAGCCCCAGCTTTCCAAGTGACACCGATGGAGCGGTGCTCCCCGGAGCGGCCCTCACCCGCCTCGCCAGCATCCGGGGGGGGGGGGGGAGGCCGGTGTCAGGCACCCCCCTTCAGGGATCCTCTTCCTTGAGGTTTGCTTGCCACTGGCCACACCTGCTAAGGGGATGCTCTCTCCTGCCATCCTCCCCGGAGCCCCCCACAGCCAAGGCCACCGGCTCCCCACTTGACCGATTTGGCGACCGAGGCCCTGGGAGGGGCGGTGACTTGGGAAAGGTCACATGATAGAGCGATAGAGCCAGGTCTGTCTGCATCTGACACCGCGCGCGCTGAGCGGCTGTAGAGAATGCGACCCCACACCAGGGCCTCCACACCCCAAAAATCTGAGCCGAATCACATGAGCACCTCCACTGCCCACGTGGGCACAGACCTGAGGGAGCCCTGCAGGGGGTAACGCCAGAGTCTCGCAGCCCTGTGCCCTCTGGGGTGCCAGCCCTGGTCAGCACGAGGGAGGGCGGGCCTCGGGCCTCAGGCCTGGGCCCCGGGCAGTGGCTCCCACAGAGGCAGCAGCCGGGCAGCGGCATGCCCAGCCCGCAGACGTGCCACCGGCCGGAGTCAGGAAGCCCCGCCCTCCCGCCCTGGATCTCGCGGGGCCCGTCCACGGCGCAGGCGGCTGGGTGTCCGCCCGTTCCTGGGGCTGCACTTGGACTGAGTCAGACGAAGGGGTGACCACGGCTCCCTTGCCTACATCTTGGCCCTCACGGGCTCCATTCTTGGGGAGCAACAGGGGCTTGGGAAACACGAGGAGAGGCAGGCCAGCCGATTCTGGGAGTCCCCTCTGAGGGTGGGAGATGGGTGAGCAGCTCTGACAGGTGGGCAGAGAGGGCCAACGGCCCCGTCCTCGACTTTGTAGGGCCCCTCGGCCGGACCACCACACGGGAGAGGGCCACGCTCCGCTCAGTCCGCCGGCCGCTGCCAACGCCAAGGTGGGCACTGCGTGTCCCATCATCTGAGGGCCCTTCCCGGGCATCCGGACCTTCGGGCCCACGGGGAGGGTGCTGCCAGGCCCGCACCCTTCCCCCACACACCCCCAGAACTAGGAAATGTCAGAGCGGGGAGGACTCAGAGAGAAGGTCGTTCGGGGCCACACCCCGAGGGCGGCACAGGCAGCCACCGCAGGAGACGGGACCGGGCAAGAGCTCTGGACACAGCAGAGCTGGGGAGACCTCGGAGGAGCCCGTTGCACAGGCAGGAAAACTGAGGCCCGCCGAGGGGCGGACACGCCTCAGGCTCCACCAGACGGATGGGGAGTGTCAGGCAGAACAAGGACTGGGGCTAACATGAGGCTGCGTGCGCCCTCGGGTGCTGGTCCTCCTCCCCGCCCAGCGTCCCGTGAGGACGGAGCCAGACCTGGCACGGGACCGAGGCTCAGTGGGTCACGGCTTGGGGGTGATTGGGAGCCGAAGAGCCTGCCCTGGGACCGTGGAGGTGGGCTTCCGTTCACCCCTGGAAGGCTTCTGGGCTATCCTCAGTTCCCCCCCACATTCCTGAGCAACGCCTCTGGGTGCCAAGTGCGTCGTGCCCTCGCCAATTTCATCACCAGCGTGGAGTCCACAGAAAGCGGCTCAAGGTGAGTCACTCATTAATCTAAACCAGAACAGGCCCCGCTCGAACACACAGCAGCGCAGCCCTGGAGGAGGAGAGAAGCGTGGGGGGAGGGTTGCCCAATCCGCGTATTTAATATTAACCACATCATGTGTTCCTCTGAGTTCTGAGAAAGCGCGCTCTCCACCACCACCACCACCACCACCCCCCCCCCCGGGTCTACATGAACGCCATCCAAAGTCAATCTCCCTCGAAAACACGGGTGCCTGTGTCCTGGGTGCCGAGGGGAGGTGAGGGCACCTGGGCAGGTGCCCAGGGGCAGGACTTCCTCCGCGGGGCCTAGAGGGCCCTGTCCTGAGCCCCGCGCCCCACGCCCCATGTCGCCGGATGGGTACAGAGGGGATGCAGGCGACGCCCTCAGGGCGTGCGCACACCCCTGGGGGAGGAGTGAGGGTGGCATTGACCCATCAGGGCACACGATCATTTTCAGGGATGGGTGAGGGAGCGTGAGTTTCATGCAGGCGTAGACTCTGCTGGTTACAGCCCGGTTTTCCTCCTGTGCTCCTCACACCGTCCCACGTGGAGACAGGTCAATGCGGCCTCCCATTCTATAGATGGGCACACTGAGGCCCTAGCGTGAGGGATGCCCAGTGCTGGGCCCTTTCCACGCCCCACATCACCTGCTACGCAGGGGCCCCTGCTTCTGAGGATGGGTATCACTTCATGACAGAGCCTCCTTCCTTCCTTCCTTCCTTCCTTCCTTCCTTCCTTCTTCCCTTCCTTCCTTCTTCCCTTCCTTCCTCCCTTCCTTCCTTCTTCCCTCCCTTCCTTCTTCCCTTCCTTTCTTCTTCCCTTCCTTCCTTCTTCCCTCCCTTCCATCTTCACTTCTTTCCTTCTTCCCTTCCCTCCTTCTTCCCTTCCTTCCTCCCTTCCTTTCTTCCTTCTTCCCTTCCTTCCCTCCTTCCTTCCTTCTTCCCTTCCTTCTTCCCTTCCTTTCCTCCCTCCCTTCCTTCTTCACTTCCTTCCTTCCTCTCTTCCTTCCCTCCTTCCTTCTTCCCTTCTTTCCTTCTTTCTTCCCTTCTTCCATCCTTCCTCCCTTCTTCCCTTTTTTCCTTCCTCCCTTCCTTCCTCCTTCCTCCCTTCCTTCCCTTTCTCCTTCCTCTCTCTTCCCTTCCTTCTTTCCTTCCCTCCTCTCTTCCTCCCTCCCTTCCCTTCTTCCTTCCTTCCTTCCTTCCCCTTCCTTCCTTCCACCTGTCATCCATGCATTCATCCAATGAACATTTGTTGATTGCCTGCTATGTGCCAGGCACTGTGTTAGGTTCTAACAGCCCAGATCCCCCCTTGCTGGCGTGAACACTCTTGGGGAAAGACCAGCATGAGTCGAACAACCACACATGTAAATGTAAACCTGTAACCAGGACCAGGGGGAAGAGGGGGTTTAATGTGGCACAGCATCCTCATTTGCCACACGGGGTCTCCTCACTTGCCCTGCCCCTTCTGCACCTGACTGTGGGATGTCAGCAGGGAACAGATTTCCCAAACATACAAGCAATTCTCCCAACGCTGGGAGGATTCTCCCTGATGGCGACAGGCACTCAATACATGTTTGTAGCATCGAGTTGCTGAATTGAATTATTTTACAAAAATAAAGCAAGGATTAGCAAGCATCCCCAGCACCAACCCAGCGTTCATTCAATTTTCCTGTTCCTGCTGACAAGCCACGGGCTGGGTTTGCCAGATCTGAACGGAGACCATCAGAAAGACCGCCATCTAGGGGTTCCCTGGAACATCGGAGCAGAGGGACTCGGAGTCATCTGGGTCATACCTCCCAGAACGGGAAACTGAGGCCCAGGAGGGAAAAGGTTATTCAAGGACATGCACAGGGAGAGGGGCAGGGCCGGGCCTCCTGGGTCCCAGGACAGGGGAAGAGGGGGTAGACTAACAGGAAAACCAACACGTCATGGGCACCCAGAAAGTCCCAACGTTAGAAATGGCGTCCCTGTATTAATTGATGTTCTACGTGGGGTGAGTCCTCATGTCCCAGGATCCTTTCTCCACAGGCCCAGCCAAGAGTAGATGCCGGGGTTCGTGTTCAGCATCGAGAAGGGTTCGGCAGTCTGGAGAAAGCCTGTGTGTAGATTGAGTCAGAGTCCAGAGACGAAAGGTAACTTTGAAAGGCACTGGGGGTCAGAGGAGCCTGGATGAAGACAACCAGCTTCTCCTTGTCTCAGGACCCCTTGCTTTTTATTAACACAAATTGTCCTAAGGAAGGTGGAGCTATACACTTCAAAGGGTAGGATTTCCTACAGAGCATTGTCAGATTGGGGAATTGCCTGCAGCTGTTCAGGTGTTTGGCCAACAGGAGGCGATAACGTGTAGATTAAGATGCCCTGAGCTGTCTGTCTGGCAGCAAACAATCAATGTAATGCATCTTGTTCAGGTTTGGGGGAACGCCTTTAGCCATTCCCAGCAGGCGATGACATACGTGACTCAGCCCTTAGTTTGAGTCCCCAAGTTCCATCAACCTTTCGATGAAACTCTTGCAATTCTGACCTGCTGGGACTGGCTTCCAGCAAGCAGATGTCCGCATAGGGCTGATAGGCACTGACCATGCTCAGTGTTTTCTGTGCTGATGACAGCACCCACACTCCTCTTTGGGGGGCATCCTCTCCCCTCCCACTCTCCGTCTAGGAGGCGTAGGTGGGGTTGAACCTATCTGCTTCTGGGGAAGGTTAGCACAGGTCTGAGGTTTAGCAAATTAGCCTATTCCACCTCCCTGGCCACTGGGTTGGTTCAGAGGAGGACATGTGACTCGAGGTGCTCCAATCAGAGTCAGTCCTGGGATACTGGCTGACCCTGTGGGGAAAGAGGCACTGTCTTTCTGTTGGTTTTGCTTAGCAGGTAAGATGTGATCCTGGAGCTTCTGGCCACCATCCTGCATCAAAGCCAGGGACTGTTTCTGTTCATGAATGAACACAAGGGGAGGGAGAGCTGAGGGGTGCAGAAACACTGGGTCTTCATGAGAAACTTGGGCTCCTGAAGGCAGCCATGCCTGAAGCTGTAGACACTGTACTTCTTCGTGATGGGGGGTAATAAACTCCCTGTAACTGGTTAACCCAGCATGGCAGAGGCCGCCACCAGAGATCTGCGGGGGTTTTCTAGGAAGCAGTTGCCCAATCGGGGACTCTGTGTCCCAGTGTCCCTTACGAGGGCCGTGGAACCGAGTTCTGGCTGATGAACCCCGAGGCAGAAGCGAAGGACGCCACTGCCACGGAAACTCTCACCAGCCATCGCCAACCTTTCGGACGTCCTGGGCCACCAGTGGTGCCGTCGTTCACACTTGTCTTTCCATCCACTGGCTGAGGGTCAAGGTCAAAACCCTCACCATGACTTTGGGAGCCACCGATGGAAAATGGCATCCGGCAGAGTCCCTGAATGACGATAGGGAAGGGGTGCACCCTCCCCCAGCGCCACCTGGACTGGGATGAATGACAAGGTGCCTTCTATTGTGTCCAGCCATCAAAACGATTGCTGGGCTCCTTGTAGTGACCGCTGCCATTATCTTCATTCACTCCCCCGGCGTCTCCATCCATCCGGGTTCTTGGTCAGTCACAACAGAAACCGACTCCGAGCCGCTTCACCGGAGAAGGGGCGTATTGAAACAATGGCAAGCTGGTCACCGACACGCCCTCCAGCACCAGAACCAGGCGTGGGCACTGTGCCACCCAGAGCCGCGCCCGGGTTCACGCCACAGGGCCGGCGCCGAAGGGACACTCCTGGGGGGCCGGGTCTCACCCTGCCTGTCGACATTCCCAAGGTGCACCCTGATGCCGCCCCTCGGAATCGGGTGCCGCTGCCGCCATCGGCCACCACCTTTTCCAGACTGGATTCTGACAAGTCCCTGCGGCTCCGTGTCTGATGGGAAGTCTAGGGCAGGGAGGCCTTATTGGTGGACCTGGGTCATGTGACCATGCTCTAGCGGCAAAGGAGGCGGCGACAGCGAATAGGTAGGTGCCCCTTTCCCGTGACTCTGCAGCAAGAGGCAGGGGGTTCTCCAGACGCGGGAAGGGCGCTCCAATCCAGGCAGCCTCGAGGATCCGATCGATAGATGCTACAGCCAGCTTGCAATGGGCTTCTGGCCGAAACCGGTGTGGCTCAGTGGATAGAGCATCGGTCTGTGGACTGAAGGCTCCCAGGTTCGATTCCAGTCAAAGGCATGTGCCTTGGTTGCCGGCACATCCCCAGTAGGAGGTGTGCAAGAGGCAGCTGATCAATGTTTCTCTCTCATCGATGTTTCTGACTCTCTCTCCCTCTCCCTTCCTCTCTGTAAAAAATCAATAAAATACATTTTTTAAAAAAAATTCTTTAAGAAGAAAGAAAGAAAGAAAGAAAGAAAGAAAGAAAGAAAGAAAGAAAGAAAGAAAGAAATGGGCTTCTGCCGCTGTACGGACTCCAGGATCCCTTGTCTTTGGGCTCAACCAATGAGGAGCACTAATTGATCTGCCCCCCAAGAGCGGCCACGACGGTCAGCTCCCTCCACCACCCCGCCCCTCCAAGGTCACATGATGTCTCCAAGGGTTAGTCATTGCTCCCAGCCTATGGCGCTTGGGCCTCGAGGTTGTGTGGCCACTACTGTGCTCCACCCCGATGGGGGTCCTATATCCCGCCCTTCCCCCCGTGGAGGGTCCCCGTGTCCAGCGTTCCCCAAATTCCCTGTGGGGGGCGCCGCCTCTTTCCAGCTAAGACCCCACTGATGTGAAGACACTCCGGTCCCGCTAACAACCACCCGCTTTGTGGCTTTGCCCTCGAGGAAGCAGCCTATTGAACTTTGCAGCGTCTTTTATTTTCTGTGGTTTTTTAAAATATATATATATATTTTATTGATTTCTTAGAGAGGAAGGGAGAGGCATAGAAAGTCAGAAACATCGATGAGAGAGAAACATCCATCAGCCGCCTCCTGCACACCTTTTACTGGGGATGTGCCCGCAACCAAGGTGCATGCCCTTGACCGGAATCGAACCCGGGACCCTTCTGTCCCTAGGCCGACGCTCTGTCCACTGAGCCACACCGGTTTCGGCTCATCTTTTGTTTTCATTGTTTCCAGAAAGTCAAACACGCCCAGGCCAGAGTACACGTGGGGGCGTGCAGGCCCCGGGCACGTGGGAAGCTTGTCCCCGAGCTCCGGTGACGTCCGGGCCCTGTCTGGCCGGCCTCGGGTCCCTCGCTGTCGGGGGAAATGCCTGAGCCAGGGAGTTCCCGGCTGAGGGGAGACAGCCCTGGAAATGGTTCCTCAGGAGCTCGAAGCCGGTCAGAAAGTCAAAGGCACCAGAAAGGCACCAGATGGCGAGCGGGGCCGGCTGACCTGTGCCTGGGTTTGGGTTTGGAGAGGGCTTTGTGATGAGCCTGGGGCCACAGACACCTGGACACCCACAAAGGCGGGGCCGCCCTCGTCTGACCCTGCAAACGGCCCAGGCTGAGCGAGCCAGAGGCAGCCTCCGGTGCCCCCCGGCCCCCGCAGCAGGGCGACAGCACGGGACCCTCTCTGCAGCGTCCGCGCGGCCCAGGACCCCGGGCTGAGCGGGGTGGTGACTGGGGGCCCGGCCCGGGACCGCTCCCTACCCCCGCCCCGGTCAGAGAAGGGGCTGCGCATGTGTGCCCACAGCCCCGCGCTCCTATCGGTCGGCCTATTTCTTTAAAAATGTGTGTATCGACTTCGGAGAGAGAAGGAGAGGTAGAAACATCAGTGATGAGAGGGAAACACTGATGGCTGCCTCCTGCAAGACCCCGACGGGGAATCAGGCCCACACCCCAGTCAGGTGCCCTGACCGGGACCAAACCAGCGACCTCTTGTTCATGGGTCAACGCTCAACTACTGAGCCACCCCCGCGGGGCTGCCAGCCGGTCTTCGAGGACAAGCCGACAGATACTCCTGCTCTGGACGTAGAGTGGCGCCTGAGGCCAGAACTTCCGCCCCAGAAAAGGCTGTTTCCTTCCCCCGACAGCTCCGGCTCTGCCCATATCCGCTCCTCCGTTGGGGAGGAGCGAGGAGGCTGACTGGGGAGCACTAACTCCCAGACAGAGCTCAAGTCAACGAAGCAAGGTGAGGGCTGGACCTGAGATGGAAACAATCTGAGAGAGAGAGAGGAAGAGAGGGAGAGGGAGGGGGAGAGGAGGGGAGTGGAAGAAGGAGAGGGAGAGGGAGAGAAGGAGAGGGGGAGGGGGAGGGAGAGGGAGAAGGAGAGGGACATGGAGGGGGAGAGGGAGAAGGAGAGGGAGAGGGAGAGGGAGAGGGAGATGGAGAGGGACAGGGAAATGGAGACGGACAGAGAGAGGGAGGGGGAGAGGGAGAGGGGGGAGAGGGAGAGGGGGAAGGAGAAGGAGAGGGAGGGGAGAAGGACAGGGAAGGGGAGAGGGGGGAGAGAAAGAGGGAGAGGGAGAGGGGGAAGGAGAAGGAGAGGGAGGGGAGAGGGACAGGGAAGGGGAGAGGGGGGAGAGAAAGAGGGAGAGGGAGAGGGGGAGGGAGAGGGGGAGGGAGAGGGAGAGGGGGAGGGGGAGGGGGAGGGAGAGGGAGAGGGAGAGGGGGAGGGAGAGGGAGAGGGGGAGGGAGAGGGAGAGGGGGAGGGAGAGGGAGAGGGAGAAGGAGAAGGAGAGGGAGAGGGGGAGGGAGAGGGAGAGGGAGAGGGAGAGGGAGGGGAGGGGAAGGGGGAGAGGGAGGGAGAGCACATCGTTTGAGGAACGGCTGCCCCGAGGCCCTGGCACCATCTCGGCCCGGTCGCCCGCTTGGCGCTGCTGCCATGGCTGACATCTGGTAGCTGGTGGCGAGTGAACGGAGCAAGGGATGCCCGGCTCCCACTCACCCCTTTTTCGGGCCCGTGGCCTCCTCTCGAGCCACCCGACCCGCAGGGCGGCCGGCAGCACCGTGGGGGACACGTCCCCTTCTTCGTTCCTAGAAAGGACGGGGCTCACCCCCCGGGACACCCAGGCCCCCGGGCCGGACCATGGCCTCCTCCACCGTCTCTCCCCGCCGGGCGGCACCGGCCGGCCTCGGAACGCGACTCCATCAATCCCCTTTTCAGGGAGGCCGGCAGATAATAATTTAAAGAACTCGTCGCCGCTTGCAATTAAGCACAGAGAAAATAGATCAGGCCCATAATTTATGTCCGCGCAAGGTTAGGCTGGATCCGTAATTAATGTTTGCTCCCTTTAATGGAATGCTCCCAAGGTCTGCACTTCTGTCCTTCACCGGGGTAATTTTTCAATTGATTAGTAAAATAAGACTTGAAAAGTAAATCCACCTGCTTCTGGCCCGAACCGGCCCAGGCACCCGCACCGCCGGGCGGAGACGCTAAACAAAATACCACGCGGGCCCGCAGAGTCCCGTCCGAGGCGGCGGCCGGAATGGCAATCAGGGACGGTCCCCGGGCGGCCGCCGGCCGGCCGGGCTGAAGGAGGGGGCCGGGGACCCCCGCGTGCTGGCGTGTGCAGCCTGGAGGACACACAGGCGCGGGGCTGGGCCGGGGTGTCCTCGGGGAGGGTGCCCCAGAGGCCCCGCCGGAGGCAGAGCCCAGCTGGAGGGCGTGGGGGCCGGCGGATGGGCCGGAGCAGCCGGCGGGGGTCTGGCCACTGACTCGAGGCCGTGCCCAGATGCTCTCATTGCCCCCGGGGGGGGACCGGTCCCCGCGCACGGCTGCTTCAAACGGCGGCGGCAGGCTACTTAACCAAGGAGGACCTCAGAGTGCTCGGGGGAAAGGAGTTCCCTGGGTTTCCGGGAAATCAAAAAGCCCCTCTGGCCGTAGACAAAATCATGAAGGACCTGGACCGGGCCCGGGGCGGCAGAGCGGGCTTCCAGAGCGTCTTCTCGCTAACTGCCGGGCTCACCAGCGCGTGCAATGCCTGTTTCTGAGGACACATGCAGCAGAAGGGAAGGAAGCCAGCAGTTACTTTGTCCTGATAAGAGTCCTCCCAATGGGTCCCTTAAGGAATAGGTGCCCCACAGCTTCCCCCGGTATAAGAATTTCATGAGCAGATGGGGACCCCTGAAAAAATGTACAAATAAAATCCCACCCTCCTTGAACAAGAGAAGGAAAAGTCAATAAAGCCAGATACGCTTTTGATTTTTATATTGCTTGCATCCTCTTGCCCCCCAAGAAACAAGTTTCTTTTTTAGTTCTCAAAAAGAAAGAAAGAGAGAGAGAGAGAGAGGGAGGGAGGGAGGGAGGGAGGGAGGGAGGGAGGAAGGAAGGAAGGAAGAAAGGAAGGAAGGAAGGAAGGAAGGGGCGGTGGACATGTGCTAGAAGTGTGACAGGACCTAATCTTGCAAACCAAGAGCAGGAACAGTGAGCCTGACCTCGCCGTCGGTGCTGGGACGTGACATGGAGGGGATACGGACCAGGGTGCCTGCCTAGGAGAGAGGAACACGTGAGGAGTGTGCGGAGGGCTCCTTTTGCGTTCGCATTGCTGACTAGCCCGGCGGGCGTGGCTCAGGGGATGAGCGTCGACCTCGGAACCAGGAGGTGACAGTGGGACTCCCGGTCGAGGGTGCGTGTCCAGGCTGCCGGCTCCCTCCCCAGAGTGGGGCGTGCAGGAGGCGGCCGGTGACCGGTTCTCTCTCATCACGGGTATGTGTGTCTCTCTCCCTCTCCCTTCCACTCGTAACTACATTTTTTAAAAATACAGATAGCAAAAGAATTTCAAGTAAATCCATTCCTCAGTCACTCCAGCCCCACATCCGGTGCTCAAAAGCCACCCGTGGCGAGCGGCCCAGGGTCAGAGGTCACGGCCATTGCCAGCCAGCATGGCTCTGAACGGCCCCCCTCTGTCCCCCGTCCCCTCTGGCGTCGCCACGGCGCCCGGCGGTCCCTTTCCAACAAGCAGCCGGCCTGCGGCGGGCGCCTGAGCTGCTGGGTCCCTCTGACCTGCAAAGCCCACACTGTGTGCTCTCTGCCCACACTGTGTGCTCTCTGCCCACACTGTGTGCTCTCTGCCCACACTGTGTGCTCTCTGCTCTTTACCGAAAAAGGCCGCTGCTCCCCGGTCTCAGAGGATGCCAAGGGAGCCGTCCTCCCTGGAGAAGCCGACAGACTCAGCATCACCAGGGGGACAGGGCTGGGGGGGCCGGGGGGAGCCCTTGTTCTCTGTTAGGAGGAAACCAGCAGAACAGCCTAGCGGTGTTTGTTAAACACCAAAGGCACCGCATCAGCTTTCCATTCTGTCTCACGGGCCCAGGGGAGACTCCGGGCCCCTCCCCGCTTCCTCCCTCCCGTGTCTCCCCGCAACTCCTCTGCGCCCCCTCTCCCGGCTCCCCGAAACCCAGTTTCCTGGCCAAGGCCACCTCGCCGGCTGCGGACGCCACGGTCTGCGTCTGTCCGCTCTGTGTGCGACACTCCACCCGCCCCAGCTCACACACGCCCTCCGAAACAGTGCGTCTCCCCTCGACGGAAACGTTAACCCATCCTGCCGAACGGTCCCCTCCGAACGGACGCCCGGGGCCGGGGAACCGGGGGCGTCTCGGACACGGAGAACCGCACCCACGGCCGGGCCTGCACACGCCGGCTCCCGGGGACCAGCGCGCCTCGGCAAACCCTCATTACGGCTCCCCGACACTCCTGTGAGCATTTTTATCGGTGTGTCCTATTAAGCGCTTTAAGTGCTTTTTGATAATTGTGCTTTGTAGTTTTTACAGCACTCCAGCCTATTCCCAGTCCAATCTCCTCTTTTATCCGATGTTTGAAATATTGATTCCTGACAGATAAAAGCAAACCTTATAATCTCGGCCGCGCGTAATAAGTGAGTGGGACGCGGCTCCGGGGCGCGCCGGGGGACCGGTCCCGGGCGAAGCCGTCTTTGTTTTATCACATTTCGTCAACAGGATTTACTCGCCGCGCCCGGATATTTATGGAAAGAGCCGGCCGCGGGCGGGGGGGCCTCGGGCCGGCCCCTTTCGGCTCTGGGCTCCGCGTTTATCGAGATGAAAGGCGCTCCCCCCGGCCCGGTGATTGCAGAGGCTTAAACTGCTGTCAGCCGGCCCGGTAACGGTGATTTATCTCCTCCCCATCGTGCCCTGTCGTGGCCGCAAACGTCCCCTCGCGTCTGTGTGGGAAACTGACAGCCTGTCAGGGTGCTGCGGGCCCCCCCTCGGCCGGCCGGCCCCCGGAGCCCCTCACACTGGGGGACGCCGGCGGCCGGTTCTTCCTGAAGCTGGCAGTGACCCGGGAGACCCCAAGGTCGGCTTTCCCCAAAACACAGCCGAGCTGAAACCGGTGTGGCTCAGTGGACAGAGCATCAGCCTGCGGACTGACGGGTCCCGGGTTCGATTCCGGTCAAGGGCATGTGCCTTGGTTGCAGGCACATCCCCAGTGGGGGGTGTGCAGGAGGCGGCTGGTTAGTGTTTCTCTCTCATCGATGTTCCTGACTTTCTGTCCCTCTCCCTTCCTCTCTGTGAAAACTCAATAAAATAAATATTTTTAAAAGATACACACACAGCCAGCAGGTGACATACCTTGGGTCCCTCGGGAGCCTAACTCCCACCAGCTCACTCAACTCAGCTGCCGAGTGCAGAGCCGTGCCCTGGTGCCGGGGTACGGGGGTGACGGAGGCAGGTCACTGCCCGGCTCCTGTGGCTCTCACACTCCAAAGGGACGGCTCTCACTCCTCGGGGTGCCGTGGTCTCACCCTGGCAGGGACATTTTATTTGTTTTAATATATTTTTATTGAATTCAGAGAAGAAGGAGAGGGAGAGAGAGAGAGAAACGTCAATGATGAGAGAGAACCATGGATCGACTGCCTCCTGCACCCCAACACTGGGGATCGAGCTGCAATGTGGGATGTGCCCTGACTGGGAATCGAACCAGCACCTCCTGGTTCCTAGGTCGACGCTCAACCACTGAGCCACACGGCCGGGCCTCAGGGATCCCCTTTGAAATTCCAAGCTTGTCTGGTCCCAGTTTCCAGGCAACTCCCGGACAATTCACAGCAGGGGGTGGGGGTCTGGGGGGAGGGTGCCAGCAGGGGCTGCTGCTGCGGCGACCGTCAGTGCGTGACAACATCATTGACCAGCTTCCCCGAGTCCCCAGTCACAGAGGTTTCCCCCAAGGAAACTGGCCCTGGTTTCCCCGGATGGTTTTTTGGGGGAAATCCTAGGACTCTGGCTCTGGATTCCCCATGTGCAAGGCTGTTTCTGCATCTCCCTGGCCACAATAAATAAAAAGACAGAATGCGGAGAAACTTCACTGAACCCTAAAAAAATGTAGCTCTACACTGATGCCATCGATGCATTGCCCACGCCTGCTGCTCTCACCGCCTTCTAACGCCCCTTCTCAACCACTGCAATCGAGTGATGATGGATCCACTGTGATGGAGTGATTATTGATCCACTGCAATCAAGTGATGACGGATCCACTGCGATCGAGTGATGACGGATCCACTGCGATCGAGTGATGACGGATCCACTGCGATCGAGTGATGGCAGATCCACTGCGATGGAGTGATTATTGATCCACTGCGATCGAGTGATGACGGATCCACTGTGATCGAGTGATGACGGATCCACTGCCATTGAGTGATGACGGATCCACTGCCATCGAGTGATGACGGATCCACTGCGATCGAGTGATGACGGATCCACTGCGATGGAGTGATTATTGATCCACTGCGATCGAGTGATGACGGATCCACTGCGATGGAGTGATGACGGATCCACTGTGATCGAGTGATGGCGATCCACTGCGATCGAGTGATGACGGATCCACTGCAATCGAGTGATGACGGATCCACTGCAATCGAGTGATGACGGATCCACTGCGATCGAGTGATGACGGATCCACTGCGATCGAGTGATGATCGGGCCTGCTATTTACTGCTTGCCCCACAAAAGGGTGCAGGCTCACTGTTCTCCAGTTGGCAGGGCACTGTGTCCTCGGTGCCCATGGGCATCTAACCACCTCCATCTTCAACAAAACCGTCTGCAGGATGCGGAGTCCCACCCCTGCTGGCTCCATCACAGCGCTGCTGCTGCGTGCCGTCGGCAGCCTGAAAATGGACACCCGCTGCGGGGCAGGGCGGGAGGGAGGGATCAGGGAGATGCTTCTTAGGCGATGGCACCCCCACGTCCATGCCCCAGGGGGCGGCTCCCCCACCTCAGTCCTCGTCTGCTCTGCTGGTGTGGAGGCTGCTCCCGCGGCTGTGCCGAGGCTGGCGTGGGCCCTGGTGCCGGACAGCCACGGAGCCCCGGTCCCTCTGCAATGGCACGGGGCAGAAGTGGGCGCTTCTGACACGTGGAATGTTGGCATGTCCCAAAGCATCTTTCTTTTTGGTTACTCCTGACCTCAGGATACTTTCTCCATCGACTTTCAGAGAGCGTCTTCTGTGGCTTCTCTCCAACGCCCCGCAAGGAGTGGGTGCTCTTCTGGCGAGTGGGAGGCAGCAGGCCCTGTCCCCAGCCTGGAGGGACCACGGAGTCCTGTTCCCAGCATCCTCCAAAAGGTGTCGTCGCCCCCATGGCCAGCTTCCTCAGACACCTGAGCTCATCAGCTCGCGCTGGATATTTGAGGGGGGTCCTTCCTATAACATGGGGTTCTTCCTGAAGACCTCTTTCTCCAGGGCTCTGTTCTCAAAAGGCTAACTGCCTTTGCCCAGCGGGTGATGCTCAGTGGTTAGCGCTGACCTATGAATCAGGTCACAGTCCGATTCTCGGTCAGGGCCCAGGCCCAGGTCTCCAGGTCGATCCGCACTGGGTGGAGTGCAGGAGGCAAGTGAGCCATGATTCTCTCTCCAGCTGCGTGGTTAGGGTGCTGCCCTGTGAACATTGCTGCGCCCGGCCGAAACCGGTTCGGCTCAGTGGACAGAGCGTCAGCCTGCGGACTGAAGGGTCCCGGGTTCGATTCCGGTCAAGGGCATGTATGTACCTTGCTTGTGGGCACATCCCCAGTGGGGGGGTGTGCAGGAGGCAGCTGATCGATGTCTCTCTCTCATCGATGTTTCTGACTTTCTATCCCTCTCCCTTCCTCTCTGTAAAAAAATCAATAAAATATATTTTAAAATAAAGGAATGAATAATAAATAAAATAGTATCACTCACGACTTCGTTCCCATGAGCGTAGACGGCAGCCCCTCCAGGTTGTGAATGGCTGTACAAATGGATGCCTGAGCTGCAATGATGCAGGCTCCCCTTTCCCAGACCCAGGCACCCCCTCCTGGGCTTCAATTACTCAGAACGAGAAACCCGGCCCCTGAGAGCTCCCCAAAGATGAAAAGCTCATGACTTAATAACCACGTAGCGATATCTAAAATTTTGGTGGCCCCGGGAGGCCGCTGCCTTCCCCATTCACCAGTAATGACAGACCGCTTTAAAAATGAATAACACGTATAATTTAAGCAACGAAAACAAACAGCAGTGCTTGGCTTTCCCCGGGGGAAATATTTTCCCTCTCTCCTCCCGGCCCCCGGCGCCCCTGCCTCGGCCTCCCCCGCGGAGCCGCGGAGCCGCAGGAGGCCGGGGCGTAGGGCACAGATCGCAGACGGGTGGTGGCGGGGGGGAGTGGGGGGGACTTCCCCCACAGGCTCCCTAGAGGCTAGGTCCTTATCCCCAGAGCTGGTAAGGGGGAAACTACGTTCTGCCTGCACCTCCGCATCCACCCGCACTCTCCCTCAGGACCCTGTCTCCCGCGGGGTTACAAACTCCAGTGCCTGTGGGGCAGACAGGCGATGTGCATGGGCAAACCCACGTGGGCGTAGGGGGCAATAGGGACTGGTGGGGCTTGGGGTAAACTGAAGAGCAAATGTCCCTCCCACAGGGGACACGCCTGGCCGATGGTGGCTCTGCGGGAATGGGGGAACGGAGGAATGGAGGCCCCGTTTTGGCAAATCGCCTGACACTTCAAAAGAAGCCATCCATTTGGAGTTAACATGAGGGTCCTTACGACAACACCAGCCATCGGGAGCCTTGACTTCCTCGCCTGGGAGATGAGGACAGCGATCTAATCGACCTCGTAGGGGCTTTCGGAGGATGAAATGAGATGATGCAAGCAAGACGCCTTAAGACAGCGGTTGGCAGACTCATTAGTCCACAGAGCCAAACGTCAACAGGACAATGTTTGACATTTCTTCTGAGAGCCGAAAACCGACTTCTGCGCTGGGCCACGAAGTTTCCATCGCACTGTACGTGCACGCCCGCACGTGGTATTTTGTGGAAGAGCCGCACTCAAGGGGCCAAAGAGCCGCACGTGGCATGCGAGCCGCAGTTTGCTGACCACAGCCCTAAGATGTCTGGCCCGTGGTCAGTACTCAAAATCAAGGCAGCCGTTTGCTGCTATTGTTACCTTACGAGAGGCCCGATGCACGCAGATTTGTGCAGAACGGGCCTTCTTTCCCGGGCTGCCGGCACCGCCTTTGCTCAGGCCCCGAGCAGCCTTTCTGCCTCCCCACGCGGCCCAGAGGCCCGGAGCGGCTGGGGTAGTGCAAAATCCCTGCATCTCGCCCCCAGCCACTCAGTGCTTGTGTATGCAAATTAATCCGCCATCTTTGTTGGGTTGATTTGCATACTCGCTCCTGATTGGCTGGTGGGCGTTCGCAAAGGTACGGTCCTTTTGCATCTTTCTCTTTGATTAGTGTAGATTATTCTTATTATTATTTCCACTCCCTTCCCTTCCCTGACAGGTCCCCAGCCGATGCCCAGGGGTGCCCTCACACTGTCTCACACACATTGCGTGCCCTGGGGCCTTTGCTCAGCCTTTGTCCACCACCTGGGAGAGATGCCCCCTTCTCTCCCCAATCCGGCCCACTCTGGGGCCAGCCCACTTCCCGCCCGCCTCCCCCAGGAAGCCCCGAGCACAGCCGCAGCCCGCACCACCTCTCCTGCAGCCATGCCTCGGGGTTCACAGATGCTGCCCCTCGTCTCCCCTCGGGAGCTCGTGTCCTCTGCCCAGTGGCGGGAGGCGTCCGGGCCAGACATAAGCCATCCCTCTGCCCCGTGTGCTGCCTGGCTGTCGGTGAGATTTGTCCCAGGAAACACCCCGTGTCCTCCTCCAAGGCCGTGGTGCTTCCCTGGGGCGGGGGAGGGGGGGGGCGGGGGAGGCAGGCCGCTGCTCGCTGTCCGCTCCTGATGGCAGCCAGGGAGGGTCTGAACACCCCCAGCGCTCGGACACACGGCCCATCACGCAGACGTGTCCGGCTCCCACTCTCCGGAGGCTGAGCGAGAGCAGCCCCGCTTTCTGGGGACCCCTGTCCGCCCCCAGACAGCGTGAGCATTTCGGTTCCGAGTGAAAACCCCTGCTGGGCTGCGGCCCCTCACAGCCCGGGCACCTGGAGCCCTGCCCTCGCCTCTCGCCCCCGCCCCTCGCAGCATCCGCCAGTCCCTGCGGATTTGTCTGAAGCCACTGACCTGTGACCAAGGCCAGCTGAGCTCCCCTTGTTCCCGCAGAGCAGGACAATCCCCCATTAACCAGGAAGGCCGGGCCCCACTGCAGCAAGGAACGAGGACGGGAGAGGGAGTGGAGGGGCCGGGGCAGGGCTGGGGCAGCCCGGGTGGGGGTGCAGGGTCCCTGGTACTAACAGTCATCCTCAGGGCAACACGGATATCAGTACCTCCTTCCGGGTGCCCGGGACGAGAGGGTTCATGCTTTCCTCGCACCCTCACCAGCTGCCTCCCCCTGTCTGCCTCCTGGTAGTCTTTGGTGGTTCTCAAGCCAACCAGACGAGGAAACTGAGGCTGAGAGACATGGGGGGATGTGCCAAGGGCATCCAGCAGGTGGATGGGGGGCAGAGGCAGGCACTCGATGGCTGCAGTGGGGTGTTATTCAGCACCCAGGCTGTGCTCAGCGCAGGGAGAATTACAGATGGGGAGCTGGTAACCTCAAGGGGTCCCAGGACCCCCAGGAACCTGATGACACCCTGGCCACGCCCCTCCTCCCAGCCCCTGAGGGTGACCTGCCTGGAGGCTCCGCCCCCACCCCGGGGGATTGGACCAAGAGGGTGCCTGACCAGAAGGAGCCAATCAGAACGCGGCTCCAAGACATCGGAAATTAAGACAGAACAGGGCCAGCCAGGTAGTCTGGGCCAGGGAAGGTGAAGGTCCCCCGGGGAAGCAGCATGCTTGTCTGGTCGGGTGCTCAAAGCCAAGGGCAGTGGGAACGAGGGAGGGACAAACGCTGCAATGTTCACGCGTGGGGGAGGCGCTGGGTCTGTGGAGAGGCGGGAACTTCCCTGCAGGGGGAGCTGACCCGCCACGCAGCCCTGGAGCCGAAGCAGGTCACACTGAGCGCCTTCCTTCCTGCCCCTGGTGTCCCAGAGGGACCCTGCATCTCAGAGTTAGCATGAGCTTCTTCCTCTTTGCAGCGCATCCAGCGTTCCCCAGAAATGTTCAGAGCAGAAAGGGTCAGCTTTGAGGGGCGTGCAGCCTGCACCTCATCCGCACCCCAAAGCAGCCGTGACCATGAGGATACCACGATGGAGGCCGGTCCCATAAAGGTTTAACTGCCCAAAGGCATGGAGGGCAGAGGTTGGCCCACGGGCGGGAGCTTGCTGCCTCCCATCCAAATAAAGCCTGGGGCCTCGGTTTCCCCAGCTGTAAAATGGGGCTGTAGCGAGAATCAAGTGAGGTGATGAATGCAAACTGCTTGGCACATAGCCCTCTATAAAAAGTGAGGGGCCTAAACCAGTTTGGCTCAGTGGATAGAGTGCCGGCCTGCAGACTGAAGGGTCCTGGGTTTGATTCCGGTCAAGGGCATGTACCAGTAGGGGGCGTGCAGGAGGAAGCTGATCGATGTTTCTTTCTTATCAATGTTTCTAGCTCTCTCTCCCTCTCCCTTCTTCTCTGTAAAAAAATTAATAAAATATTTTTTAATGAGGGCTCGCTTTTATACACAAACACATGCACATGCACGGACACATGCATACACACGTGCACACGCATATACACGTGCACACACATACACACATGCACGTGCATACACATGCACACGCATGCACATACGCACATGCACACTCATGGACGTGCACGGACACGCTTGCACATACATACACACAAGAACACAAGCACATGCACACTCGTGGACTCACACAAACACATGCACGCACAAGCACATGCACACTCATGGACGCATACACACATTCACACACAAGCACACACATGCACACGCAAGCATGCACATGCACACTCATAGACGCGTATACACATGCACACACATGCGCACTCATTGACGCATACACACATGTGCGTGCACACACATGCACACACAAGCACATGCCCAGGCCACGCGGTGCTATCCACACGGCCTTCCCCAGGCATGCCTGTGGGGCCCAGAATGGGCACGGGGGTAAGACCGCCAGGGCGGTGGCTGAGGAGGACGGCCCGGCTCAGCCGCGACCACGCTCACTGCCTCTGCGCTGGTGCCAGCACCTTCCTTCCGGGAGCTCTCTCTTCCAGGCGCCCCGCAGGCCCCGGCCTCCAGCAGACAGGCAGCCTGGCGTCTCCGGAAGAGCCCCGCCAGGCCCCGGACGCCCCCCCGCCCCCGCCCCCGCCCCCTCCGGAGCCCAGACCCCAGGGCTGCGCAGCCGCCACCGCTCTGTGTGCGACTGCTCTTCGTTAGGCGTCATTAGGGACGCGGTAATTACAACAGTCACGCGCCCTGCTCCGGCGACCGGCCTCAGTAGCAAGGCTGCTATTCAGAAGTCATAATTGCTGCGTGGATACTTAACATGAAGGCTAATCCCATGTCAGCTCATACACACACGCACGCACACACATGCGCACACACACACACACACACACACACACCACGCTACAGGCTCTCGATACCCAAAATGCTCCGTTCTTGATGAATCCATGGAACCTGAAATTGAGAGTTTGCTCTGCAGGAGAGCGTGATGGCCTGTGGGCTCAGAGGAACCATGAGGGTGCTTGGGGGATGAGTCGTGGGGTGTGGAATCATTTTAAAACTAGAGGCTGGTGCACAAAATCCGTGCACAGTGAGAAGGGGGGTGTCCCTCAGCCCGGCCTGTACCCTCTCCAATTTGGGACTCCGTGGACATCCCTCTTGCAATCTAGGACCGCTGGCTCCTAACCACTCACCTGTCTGCCTGCCTGATTGCCCCTAACAACTCTGCCTGCCGGCCTGATCACCCCCAACTGCCCTCCCATGCTGGCCTGCTTGCCCCCAACTGCTCCCCCCCTGCTGGCCTGATCGCCCCTGACTACCCTCCTCTGCTGGCCGGATCGCCCCTGACTACCCTCCTCTGCTGGCCTGATCGCCCCTGACTACCCTCCTCTGCTGGCCTGATCGCCCCTGACTACCCTCCTCTGCTGGCCTGATGGCCCCTAACTACCCTCCTCTGCTGGCCTGATCGCCCCTAACTACCCTCCTCTGCTGGCCTGATCACCCCTAACTATCCTCCTCTGCTGGCCTGATCGCCCCTAACTACCCTCCTCTGCTGGCCTGATTGCCCCTGACTACCCTCCTCTGCTGGCCTGATCGCCCCTAACTACCCTCCTCTGCTGGCCTGATCACCCCTAACTATCCTCCTCTGCTGGCCTGATCGCCCCTAACTACCCTCCTCTGCTGGCCTGATTGCCCCTGACTACCCTCCTCTGCTGGCCTGATCGCCCCTAACCACCGCTTCGGCTCCACCACCATGGCTTTGTCCAGAAGGACATCTGGAAAATCTCCCGGTCTAATTAGCATATTACCCTTTTATTAGTATAGATAATTTGGGGACCTGGGGTGGCTGAAGAGCCTGGGCTGGCACCAGAAGATGGGGTTCAGATCCTGGTTGTAACAAGGCATTGCTTTGCTGTGGTCAGCCTACCCTGCCACCAAAGCCAGACACACAAAAGCACAACAAAAAAACCATAGCCCTGGCCGGTGTGGCTCAGGGGTCACAACCTGCGGCCCGAAGGCTCGAGGGTTTGATTCTCGGTCAAGGGCAAGCACCTTGGCTGCAGGTTCCCCAGCCCTGGCATGGGCATGTGTGGGAGGCAACCAATGGATGTGTCTATCTCATACCAACGTCTCTCTCTCTCTCTCTCTCTCTCTCTCTCTCTCTCTCTGCCCACTTCCCGCCTCCCTTCCACTCACTCTAAAAAATTCGTGGAGATGATTAACAAAAAGAAAAAACTGTAGACTGAGATGTCTTATGAATACAGATACAAAAATCCTCAACAAAACACCAGCAAACCACACCCAGCTGTATATTTACAGACCTATACACCACGGCCACATGGGACGTATCCCACTAACGCAAGCGTGGCTCGCCATTCAGTGGGTATGGTCCAGGCCAGGCACCTACATTGGCTACAGTGTCATTCCTATACATGCAAGTTTGGGTTTGATGCCTGGGCTAGGGCACAGACAAGCATCAACCAACGAATGCCTACACAAGAGGAACAATAAATGGATATTCCTCTGCCTTCCTCTCTCTCTCTCTCTCTCTAAAACCATCAAATAAAAATTACAATTTGAAATATATTTTACTGATTTTTCACAGAGAGGAAGGGAGAGAGATAGAGCGTTAGAAACATCGATCCGCTGCCTTCTGCACACACACCCCACTGTGGGGATGTGCCCGCAACCAAGATACGTGCCCTTGACCAGAATCGAACCTGGGACCATTCAGCCCGCAGGTCGATGCTCTCTCCACTGAGCCAAACGGGTCAGTAAAAAATATATATATATTTTTGAAATCAGTGGAAATAATATGCCACATTAACAGAATGAAAGAAAAGGGACCCATAGCCATCTCGACCGATGCAGGACGTGAAGCATTTAACATAACCCAGACAGGAAGACAAGAGCACTTGCTAGACATGCCACCCGGCGTGGATGAAAGACTCGCAGCTGACGTCATCCTCCGTGAGGAGACACGGGGGGGGGGGGGGGGGGGGGAAACAGGTGCTTTCACCATTCTGCTCAACGCTGATCCAGGTCCAGCCAGAGAAATGCTATGCTTTACAGTGAATTAAATTATATGAGAAACAACGGCATTGTATCATCTACAATTGAATATATTGTATTAAAAGCAAAGATAATCCTCAAAAACTCATCCCTTACTTTTACTAATTATTTTACTGCCAGAGGCCCGGTGCACAAAGTCCATGCACAGGTAGGGTCCCTGGGCCTGGCTGGTGGTCAGGGCCGATCTATGGGACAACTGGCGGGGTGATAGGAAGGCCCTGCTGGCACCCGCCTTGGCTGGCTTGGGGCCTGTGGGCCGGGGGCAGCTCCTGCATTGAGAGTCTGCCCCCTGGTGGTCAGTGCGTATCATAGTGACTGGTCATTCCAACGGTCGCTGTACCTTTCGGTTGATTTGCATATTAGGCTTTTATTATATAGGATTACCTGTGTTCTTGTGGTATTTACATTCATTTCATCTTTATGGTAAAAATACCATATATTTGGGTGCTACTGGGCATCTCGTCACAGCTCCAAGTTCAGTGACGTCGCCTGATAGCTTGAACTTGGCCATGGCAGGGGTATTGAGAGAGAATCATGGACCAGCTGCCTCCTGCAGCCCCCCCCCCCCCCCCCGGGGATCAAGCCCACGACCCGGGCATGTGCCCTGAGCAGGACGCAAACCGTGACCTCCTACGTCACAGGTCTGTGCTCAACCCCTGGGCCACGCCGGCCGGGCGCTGAATGAGGTTTTGACAATAAGTCTTAGTTGTTTCGCTTTTCCAACCACACTCGTTCGTCAGTTGCAACCGTAGGTTGTTGAGGAGCAGGAGAGTTTGGTGAGAGCATTCTGGGAGAAACAACAGCTCTAGGATTCACAATAAAAATTGCCGCATCTTTGTTACTGTTTGGACATTGTGTGCTGTGCTCCTCCGTATACGTCAGTTTCACACACACTCACACACACTCACACACTGATACAGACACTCATGCACTCACACACACACACACTCACACACACACACTCACACACATACACACACACACTAATACACACACTCACACACTGATACACACACACTGATACACACACACAAACACACTCACACACACACACTCACACACACGTACACACACACACACTCACACACACACATATACACACTCACACACACACACTGATACACACACTCACACACACACTCACACACTGATACACACACACACTGATACACGCACACTGATACACACACACACAAACACACTCACACACACACACTCACACACACACACTGATACACACACTCACACACACACACTCACACACACACACACTGATATACACACTCACACAAACACACTCACACACTGATACACACACTCATGCACTCACACACACTCACACACACTCACACACACACACTGATACACACACACACAAACACACTCACACACACACACTCACACACACACACTGATACACACACACACACTGATACACACACACACAAACACACTCACACACACACACTCACACACACACACTGATACACACACACACACTGATACACACACACACAAACACACTCACACACACACACTCACACACACTCACACTCACACACTGATACACACACACTGATACACACACACTGATACACACACACACAAACACACTCACACACACACATATACACACACACTCACACACACACACTGATACACACACTCACACACTGATACACACACTCACACACTGATACAAACACACACACACAAACACACTCACACACACACACTCACACACACTCACACACTGATACACACACTCACACACTCACACACACTGATACACACACTGATACACACACACATGTACACACACACATACACACATACACCCCAGCGGCTCCATCCACACTGACACAGGTCCCCACAGCCCTGCTCACAGGCACACCCACACTCACTGGCCCACACCCGGACCTGGGGACAAATGTCCTCTGTCTGTACCACACACAGACACACACTCACACACACACACACACTCACTCACACACATACACACACACACAAACACATAATCACATACGCACATACACACACTGCACACATGAACACACATGTACATACATGCACTGCCGCACGTATATGCACACACGCGTATGTACGCATACATGTACACACGTGCGTGTACACAACACATATATACACACACAACACACACAGTGACAGGCGTGGGTGCCTGCTGCTGCCGCCGCTCGAACAGGTGCGTGCCCTCGCACACAGAGGCGTGCGCACACCGGCTGGCTCACACACACATTCCCAGCCGACACCACAGAGGCCCGCTGTCACCGGGGCCATGAGACTGGCACGGCACCCGCACGCCCACGCCTGCCGGCGGGCTCGCACCAGCATCCCGCACGCATGCGGCTGTTTGCACACCCAGACACCCGCTCGGGCCGCACACGTGCTGAGACGCGGCCTCCTCCCGCCTGTGCGTGCGGGCCGAGCCGGGGCTGCCACCCCGTGCCGAGGCGGGATCCGTGCCCCTCCCCTGCCACCCCACCCCCCACACACACCCCCAACACCGGCCCGCCCTTCCCGTGCCCCCGACGACAGAAACCTGGTGGGGGCGGGAGAGGCGGGAGGAGCGGGGGACGGGTGGGAGGTGAAGTCACACCCCCGCCAGGTTTCTTCATTTCGGGGAGCATTAGCCGCATTCCCGCCGCCGGCGGGGGCCGAAGGCAGATCAGCATGACTCCATCACCAAGGGGCCCGCGCAGAGGTTCAGGCACAGCCGTGTCATTAGTCCCGGGGCCTGGTGCGCTCATAGGAGGGGGCGGCCCCGCAGCCCGAGAGGCGGGCCTGGGCGCCAAGTGCAACCAAGGCGGGACCCCGCTACCCACCCGTGCCCTGTGGCCCCGACCTCCGTCACCCCGGCCCGGATAAACAGACGCCTGGCAGCGAGCAGTCAGGCTGGATCGGACCTGACTCGTCACCTCGTTGGGTGTGACAGGAGGGGAAACTGAGGCGCACAAAGAGGAAATGACTGGCTGGCCGGCGAGGGTGGGGAAGAGGAAGTGTGGCGGCGGTGGGGGGGGGGGACATTCAGGTGGGGGAGGCAGGTGATGCGCATCCCTGTGTCAGGGGCTGTCCCCCTGACAACTTCCGGAGAGCCTGGGCCTCAGTTTCTCCATCAGCGTGGAGGTCCAGGGCCACTCGGCATTTCTGCATTCCCCATAAATCATTTCTGAAAAGGCGTTTTTATTGATTTTTAGAGAGCGAGGCGGGGGGGGAGGGGGCAGAGAGAAACATGGATGTGAGGGGGAAACATGGACCCTCCTGCACACCCCCCACCAGGGATGGGCCCTGACCAGGAATCAAGCCAGCACCCTCGGTGCCCGGGACCACGCCCAGCCCACGGAGCCGCACCAGCCAGGCCACGCCCCAGCAATCTTTTTTTTTTTTAATCCTCACCCGAGGGTGTCTTCCCATTGATGTCTGGGGAGAGTGGAAGAGAGAGGGAGAGACGGAGAGAAACATCGGCGGTTTGCCTCCTGCACGAGGCCCTGCCACCAGAATCGAACCCGGGACCTTTCGGTCCACAGGCCGACGCTCTACCCACTGAGCAACACCAGCCCGGCCACTCCCTATGACTCTTCATCCGAGCACAAGCACCAGCCGTGCCCTCCCCCCCCACCCCCGGCCGTGGGCTCTCTGCCGGCTGGAGGCAGGACCTCAGCCCCGTGCCCTTCACCCCCACTTCCACCCATGTCCCCCTACCCCCCCACACACACACCATCTACAGACCAGAGAATCCAGAAGGCACAGCTCCCGCCGGGGGGGAAACTGGACCACGATGTCACAACGGCCTGCCTTTGGCCCGAGAAGACCCCTTAAGGAGGGCAGACTCACCCCGAATTCCGGCTGCGGCGAGAAGGGGTGTGTTTGGCGTTTCACTGTGCCCACAGCTGCCCCCCAAGAACTTTGGGCGATCCTTCACATACCCCCTCCACCACCACCCCCCGGCCCAGTTCCGGACGCGCTGAGCTGGGTCAGGAGAATGTGGGGTACCGTTGTCACTCTGTCGTATCGGATCTGTTCTGCAGGTGTCAGGAAACCAGTCCCAGAACACCCCCGGGCGCGGCTGAGCACACAGAGTCCGCGGTGACTCAGAGGCCCCCCTGTCCATGTTTTAAGGGGGCGAGCGGTTGCACACTCAGACAGCTCGCCCGCTGGAGTGACGGCCGCCCGGCTGCTCCGACCATGCTGGCGTGTCCCTCCTCCCCTTTTCCGTGACCCCCTCACAGGAGCCAGTCCCCTGAGCCCTTCACCTAGAGAGCCCGAATGGCTGAGTGTCCTCCTTGGGCCACAGGACTCCTGGCCAGGCTGATCCCCGCCCCCACCCCCCAACCCGCCCCTGGAGGGGACGTGGCCGAGCCTGGCTGGGGCAGGAAGCACGAGGAAGGACAGAGCGATGGGGAAAGAGCCAGAGGCCCGGGTTCCTGGGACCCCACGACCAGTCGTACCCACAGCCGTGTGCCTGGACATCAGGAGACGGGGCTACTGCCGAAACCGGTGTGGCTCAGCGGCTAGAGCGTCGGCCTGCGGACTGAAGGGTCCCGGGTTCGATTGCGGTCAAGGGCATGGACCTTGGTTGCGGACACATCCCCAGTAGGAGGTGTGCAGGAAGCAGCTGATCGATGTTTCTCTCTCAGCTATGTTTCTGACTCTTTGTCGCTCTTCCTTCCTCTCCGTAAAAAAAAATCAAGAAAATACATTTTTTAAAAATACAAAAGAAGAAGATGGGGCTACAGCCCTGCAGGGAGGCCCAGGGGGCTGCGTGGGACCAAGAAGGGATTTGGGAGCCGCCGGGGGAGGCGGGTCCTGGGGGACCACCTGCCGGGGGCGGGGGGGCCGAGTCCTCACTGGCAGCCCTGGCTGTGCTGAGGGTCACTATGGGAGGCCTGCTGAGTGCAGGGGTGAGGGCGAGCAGCGCCTGCCTCTCCCAGCTGCAGGTCCCTAAGTAAGGACCGAATCCCAGGCCCATCCCTGTTCCCCGGGGAAGGCGGGGGCCCTGGACAGCGGGCTGGTAGCACGTGATTGGCCCGGGGCAGAGGCGGGGCCCTCGATTGGCAGGCCCAGCCAGGGAGGGGGGATAGCAGGTGTGAGAGAGACAAGAGGGGAGGGAGCCGTGAGGGTACCTGAGGGCCTTTCCTGGTTCCAAGGGACTCAGGCGGGGAGTGAGGCTGACAAGAAGGACAAGGCCGCCCCTGACTCTCCCCCAGCACGCTCCCCATCAGCGCCCCCTCCTCCGCTGGCCGGGGGGCTGCGGCTCTCCCCGCCTTGGCCGGGAGTGGTGGGGGGGGGGTGGAAGAGGGACCCAACGGGCTGTCTGAGGAGCTCTCGCCGCTGCTGGGCACTGGGACCGCGAGATGCGACCGGACCCTTATCCCACCTCCGACTTCCGCCCATTTTGCAGATGAGGAAAACTGAGGTCCGGGCGGTCCAGCAGTCCGCCTGGGCCCGCACGGCGAGGACGCGATGCCGAGCGACATCGGCCGGGCACAGAAAGGCCACGGCCGTGCGATCGCCGGCGGACGAGGCTCCACAAGCATCCTGACACCTGCCCTCACCTCCGCCCCTCTGTGTCTGTCCCCCAAACAGGGGCTCGGTCCAGAGGGGCTTCAGCCTCCGGGGGACCAGGTGGGGCGACCATGGCCCGGACACAGGCCCGGCGTGCCCAGCCGCCAGCCCTGTCCGACGTGGCAGGGGCGGGGGGGGGGGGGGGGGGCCTCGGGCCGAGGCTCGGAAGTTAATGAGGTCCAGGCTGGAGCGCGCCCGCTGAAATTGACAAACGAACAGGCTTCCAGGCCGTTCCCACAATTACTATCAGTCGACTGCAATATAAATATGCAAATTCCCCGGGCTTGAACTTTAACACCCTCTGTAGAGACCATTCATCTCTTGAAAGTATTAATTTAAGTTGTAAAGGGGCCCATACATCACCGCGTGTCATTTTGAAAACAAATATTAATCAATTTTACCCTCGGAATTGCCTGGGCCGAGGCGGCCCCCAGGCCCGGGGAGCGGGGCGGCCCCGGGGGGGGGGGGGGGGTGTGGGGGGATTTACATATTCATCCCGGCTTCCGGAAGCGGCGATAATGCCTGGACAGCCGGCCGGCCGCGCGGGCCGCAGACCTTATCGGCGGCCGGCCGCGCGCACCCCGCGCCATGCAAATGAGCCGCCCGCTATCGGATAACCTTGAACGCGGGACGGACGCGGGCGGACGCGGCTCCCAACTTCTCGGCTCCGGGAAGTAACAAAGTGCTGGAAAAGCCGAAACCGGGGTGGCTCAGCGGATAGAGCGTCGGCGGCCTGCGGACTGGCGGGTCCCGGGTTCGATTCCGGTCAAGGGCATGTACCTTGGTTGCGGGCACATCCCCAGTAGGGGGTGTGCAGGGGGCAGCTGATGGATGTTTCTCTCTCACCGATGTTTCTAGCTCTCTATCCCTCTCCCTTCCTCTCTGTGAAACATCAATAACATAGATATGTTTTTAAACAGTATTGGAAAAGGTTGGGTTTGCTCTCCCCAAACACCCATACAGAAGGGGGGGGACAGCCCTGGTGGGGTCCTGAGCAGGACACGCTGGTGACTAGGTTTTCTCTCCCACCAACCAGCCTGGCGGAGGGGGCCGCGGGATGGGGCAGGGGAGGGCCGGCTCCTCCCAACCTCGGAGCGCCGAGCCCGAGACGTCGACGCAGGCCCCCGGGTCCCCCGGCGGGCGCTGTGCGGGTCGGTGTGGCACAGCGGTCGGCAAACCGCAGCTCGAGAGGCACACACAGCCCTCTGGCCCCTTGAGTGTGGCTCTTCCACAAAACACCACGGCCCGGGCGAGTCTACGTGGAAGAAGTGGCGTTCGGAGACGTTTGCGTTTAAAAACTGTGGCTCTCCAGAGGAACGTCAGTCTTTGTCCTGTTGCTGTGCGGCTCTGCTGACGAATGGGTGTGCCGGCCACTGGTGTGGGGTGTCTAAGCCTCATCTGGGGAACGGGTCTAGAGAGGGCGGATATGACGCACAGAGATTGGGGGTTACCTGTGAAAAGCACAGTAATGGGGGGTGTGTGGAGAGCTCCGAAAGGACCCGTGTTATCCTCTGTGATTACCCCAACCGACCACTCTCCCCTCCTCACCCACCTCTGGCTCGCCAGGCTTGTATGTGAAGGGGGGTTGACAGACAGAGCCCCCACACACACACACACCACACGCCACACGCCAACTTCCACAGCCCGAGTCACAGGACCTCCTGCCACCCGCCTGAATAGCCGTCACTTCTTTTTTTAAAAATATTTTTTACTGGTTTTTTACAGAGAGGAAGGGAGAGGGAGAGAGAGTTAAAAACATCGATGAGAGAGAAACATCGATCAGCTGCCTCCTGCACACCCCCCACTGGGGATGTGCCCTCAACCAAGGCACATGCCCTTGACCGGAATCGAACCCGGGACCCTCCAGTCCGCAGGCCGACGCTCCATCCACCGAGCCAGACCGGTTTCGGCAGCCGGGACCCCACAAACTCCCTGGAGTGAAATGCGAGTCGGGGTGGGAGGTTCCAGGCCCTGAGTCCTCCCCGGCTCTGACCACCCTGCTTCCCCCGCCAGCCTGCTGATCGGGGCTCGGAGGAGTGGACCTGGCCAGCCAGACGCTGCCGCTGTGCCCCGGTCCAGCCAGCAGAGGGCGCAGTGCACCCGCACAGGTGCCAGCGAGGGGAGCCAGCCTTCCTCCCGCAAGTGTCCAGGGCGGCCTGCACACGTGTGTGGGCGCCCACTGCGTGGTAGGCGTGCACACGCACACTCGTGCACAAAGGACACGCACTTTGGGGTCAAACTCCACGTCGCACCCCAGAAAAACCCACACACCCCTTCCTCCGCCCACCTGCAGGGGCGGGTCAGGTTTTCCCTGAAGGACTCACGGGGGGGGGGGGGGGGGGGGCGGGCCTGCACAGCCAACGGTTGTCCTGAGGATGTTGCACTGACCCCTGACCCTGACCCCTGCCTCCCAGGAACACTGGGCACCAGCCAAGGTCAACCATCGGGGGGCGGCCTCAATCCCTGGCTCAGGTGAGGGACGGGAACCACTCCCAACAGGAAACACCCTCTCCACCTCCCCACGCCAGCGCAAGAGAACTCCCCTCGTCACTTTGAAACCCAGGCAGGATGTGGGGGTCACTCAGGTGTGAGTTGCTCTGTGAGTGTATGTGCAAACACGACCCCCAGAGGCAACGACAGAAAAGAATTAAAGAGCCGAGACCGGTGTGGCTCAGTGGATAGAGCGTCAGACTGCGGACTGAAGGGTCCAGGATTCGATTCCGGTCAAGGGCATGTACCTTGGCTGTGGGCACATCCCCAGTGGGGGGCGTGCAAGAGGCAGCTGATCGATGTCTCTCTCTCATCGATGTTTCTGACTTTCTATCCCTCTCCCTTCCGCTCTGTAAAAACTCAATAAAATATATCTTTTAAAAAAGAATTAAAGAGTCAGTGACCACCCCTCACCCGGGAAGCAGGGAAACCCCAGGGCCCCCCTCTCCGCCTTGCTGGGAGGTGACCCCCATCCAAACGGCCCCTCGCGGGTGGCAGGCTCAGTCCCGAAGCTGTCGGTCACCATCGGCTCGTCGACAAAGCCGGCCAACGTGATGGTTACAACAGGTGGGATTTTAAAAATGCTTTCCGTTCGGCGCCAGCCCTGGCACTGAAAAAACGTGACCCAGTTCCCCTTAAAAACCTGCATCTGCTCCGGGGGGGGGGGGGGGGGGGTCTACAGGCAGCGGGGATGGTGCCGTCCAGCTCACCACAGTCCCCCCGGCCACTAGCTCACCTCTGTCGCTGCCTGGCCCCAGCTCGAATCTGAGTGTGACAATCTTGACATCCTACTCGCCCCCTCAGGAAACGGACGGGCCGGAACCGGTGTGGCTCAGTGGATAGAGCGTCGGCCTGCAGACTGAGAGGTCCCAGGTTCAATTCCGGTCGAGGGCATGTACCTCAGTTGTGGGCACATCCCCAGTGGGGGGGTGTGCAGGAGGCGGCTGATCGATGTTTCTCTCTCTCATCTGTGTTTCTAACTCTCTATTCCTCTCCCTTCCTCTCTGTAAAAAAATCAATAAAATAGATTTTTCAAAAAAATAAATAAATAAAAATAAAATAAAATAAAATAGATTTTAAAAAAGAAAAGGGGATCGGATGGGAAGCCTGAAGCTATTCTGGGCCCCAGCAGCCATGTACCCCCAACGCCCCGCCCAGAACCCCTCCACCTCCCCTACTAACTTATCCTGAGGCCACAAGGCCAATCGGAAGTCTCAGCTCCAGGCCCTGGGAGGCCGATCCCCGCCTGGCTCCGTCTGACCAGGCAGGTGAACACGCATGGGACCCGGGTCCGGGCGGGGCTGGGTGGCGGCAGGCGTGTGCGGCTTGCCTGATGTCTAATGTCCTCTTACACGCACCGTGCTCCCGGCGTGCGGGCGAGTGGCTCTGTGAGACGGAGCGCTGACGGCGGGTCCGGGCGGGGGGGGGGGGGGGGGGGGGACACGGCGCTGAGTGGAGCCTGTCGCGGCCGCTGACAGATGATGATAAAGTGACCGCGCGCTCGGCGCGCGGGGAGATGGACAAGGTGGGGCTCCCCCCTAATGAACAGATGCAACCCTTGTCCCCCGCCCCCCCCCCCCCCCATGAAGAGCTCGGCCAGTCCCATCTCCATGAGCAGCCGCATGAAGCCGCCCCCACCGAGAGGAGGGATGTGGACACGTGGGCAGGGGGCGTGGCTGTGGCAGAGGAGACCCCCTGGCTGGGGGGGGGGGGGAGGGCGTGGGGTGGCCGCAAAGGGATGGCACCTCCAGTGCACCTGCTGAAAAACACCCCCATCATCACCCCCGCCCCCAAACCTGCAAACCGAGGCTCAGAGGGCACCCGCATCCCAGACCCTCCGACAGCCCCGGGGACAATGGCCCCCCCCACCTTGTCCCATCCGAGCTCCAGATCCTTATAAAGTCGTGTCAGCGCGAGAACAATGCAGCCCGCCAGACGAGACACTTCAGAGGAAAGGCGGGTGGTGCGGGGGTGGGACACCCCCCCATCCACCGCCCTCGGAACACAATGCGCCAGCTGCACGTTAATAAATATGTAATGTTTGGTGAGAAATATGGATAGCGTCTCCCTCCCCCGGAGCGGCTCTCCCCCTGGCGGCAGACGGGGACCGGGCCCACCCTGATCGGGTGTCTCTCCCGCCCGGGAAACACAGACGCGGATGTTTTCCTGTCCCAGCTGTTGGCCATTGTGGCTGTTTCTCCGCTCGAAGGATGCACAGTGGAATAAAAAAATAAAAACAAAAAAATAGCGCACGCCCGCACTCCCGATGCGCCAGCCAGCGGCCATTGTTCGGGGGACAGCGGCATTGTGTGGGCTGGCACGCGTCTTCTTGGGGAAGGTCCAGGTTTGCAGAAAAGCCGCTCAGCTGTGCACTCTGTGGGGTGCATGCGGAGAATCGCATATGCAACCACACGGTTTTGGGGGAGGAGGGTTCAAAGGGGAGGGAGAGGAACTGGGGGGAAATAGGGATCCGGCATGGAAGTTCTGCACCTGGCCCCCTGCGGGCACCGGGTTGCCCTCCTCTATAGGGGGGCCCCGCTTTCTGTAGGGACGCGCGGGCCGTCCCGCCGGGTTGGGCTCGGGCCCGATCGCCGCCTGGACTGCCCACAGCCCGGCTCCCGGGGCCCCGGCGCCGACGCCTGTTGGACCAGCTGCTTCCCAGAAGCGAGAGGCTGGTGGGACCCACCTGGGCAGCTCACCCCGGAGCCCGCTCCCGGCATGAGGGATGACAGGAACCAGTTGCTGCGGATACGGTTGGTGAGGCCCGGAGCGGAACAAGGCCCGTCAGCACAGCCCAGCGAGATCCCGCCCGGGGACACACAGGGCGCCCTCCGCCGGCACCTGCCTGGGCCGGGGCGGGGAGGGGGGGGACGGGGTCCGAGGCTGCCACGCTCACCTCGGGGAGGGCCCTAGGTCTGAACGGAAAGTCCATCGCCAAGGCCTGGCCTGGGGCTTGGGCTCAACCTGCTGGGACCACCGTCCACAGGACCGGGCCCGGGGGCCACCCCGGGAAGCCGCGCCGGGCCGGAGAGCGGCGAGCGTCGAGGGCGCCCCCTGCCCCGGCCACACCGCCCGTCTCAGACCGCTCCCCGCCACGGAGCGGCTGGTGCCCGCCTCCTGGGAGCGGAGGAAAGAAAAGAAACTGGGCATTTTCTGAACCAGGGACCGGGAGGTCAGGGTTCGACTCCCGGTCGGGTCACAGGCCCGGGTTGGGGGCTCCGTCCCCGGGTGGGACGCGCAGGAGGCAGCCGGTCCGTGATTCTCACCGTGGGTGTTTCTCTCTCCCTCCCTCTCCCTTCCTCTCTCTCAATCAATAAAAATGTATTTTTACAAAAGAACGTGGACACTGTGTTCAAGAAGTTGCACAGAGTTAAGGGGACACCCCGAATCGGGGAGAGGGCCTCCCAGGGGGTGGACACAGGGCCAGTGGGTGAGGGTGACACCATCGTCCCTCTCGCCTCCGCCCCCGCGCCCCACCCCCGACCGGAGCAGGGCAGGCTGGAGCAGGAAGGAGAGCTCCTGCCGCACGGATCATCCGAACCCGCGCATTGCGGGGTCCCCGGCTCTCGAACACGTCACACACCCCGTGAGGCCGATGTCGCCGGTACCTGCGGACAGGAGCGCGGGCTCAGAGCGAAGAAGCTTCCCGTCCCCACAGCTTCCGCCGTCACAGGAGGTCTCGCCCCCAGACCTTCGAGTCCTGGGCCTCTGGGGCTGTAAAGAGAGCCGCAGCGGCCAGGGTGAGCGGGCTGCCCCCGTCTCCGGCTGCCAGACCAGCACCCGCCCCGGCGTGGCCTGGGCCCGGCCGGCGTGGCCCTGGGGGCTGGGCACCGGGGAGGCTGGCCCCCCATCGGCTGCCTCCCCCACGATCCACAGCGATGGTTTCACACACCCCCTCCCAGGACCCCTCCCCTTGTCCCCATGATCACGTCACACCTGCACCCCAGGGGACATGGGGAACACACGAGAACACAGCGCATGTCACCGCCAGACCTGTGCACACGCCTGCACCTGTGCCTGCCCTTGGCCGAGCTGCCTGCCTAACCCAGCCTCACCCCCACCTCCCCTTCGGGCCAGCCCCTCAGGCGTCCCCAGGAACCCCCTCCCTCAGTTATCCCCTCTTCCCTGCTCCTTCAACTTCCCCACCAAGCCCTGCTCTGCTGGTTACCATGGGGACAGAGCTAAGGAAAACGCACACACACAACCCTGGGGGTGGGAGGACAGGCTGGACACACCCCTCTCCCCGCCCTCCTGCCCAACGCCCCGGAGAGAGAAGTCGTGTTTAAAAGAGAAATAACAGCCCGGCCAGCGGGGCCCAGTGGCCGAGCCTCGCCCTAGGAGCCAGGAGGTGGGGGTTCGATTCCCGGTCAGGGCACAGGCTTGGGTTACGAGCTCCATCCCCAGTGTGGGGCGTGCGGGAGGCAGCTGATTCATGATTCTCTCTCCTCGTTGATGTTTCTCTCTCTCTCTCTCTCTCTCTCTAATCAATAAAAACATATCTAAAAGTAATAACAAGTACATAAAGAGGGTGTCAGTGTCCCACCCCCCGGTTCCCTGGGGCCGAGTCTACCAGCTCTGGGTTCTCACGGGAAAAGCCTGGAGCGAGGGATTCGGGGAGACAGGAGAGGAGCCGGGCGAGGGGGGGCCCACCGCCGAGGGTAGGCTGCCTGAGCCACGCGGTGGAGGGGAGCGCGGGGTCTGACTCACACCACAGCCGGCCCCCGGGATGCCAGGGCCCTCTGCCCCCCGACCAGCCAGCCAGCCGGGGCCACGCCCGGCCCATCAGCTGAGGCCATTCCCAGAGGAGGGGCAGCTGGGGGCGGTTAGCAGCCTCACCCCAGTGGCTGGGCCCGGGAGAGGGCGGTGGGAGGAGACACCAGCATCCTGAAGACCCAGAGCTTGCTGCGCTCACCCGACGCCCGGCGAACTGTCGCTGAGGCGGAGACCTTGTGGCCTTGGGGCGCACAGCTTGGCGGTAAACTCCTCCCAGCCCGCGTGAGGCTTCTCAGAGCACGCACGTCTACTCGAGCAGCTGCGGGGGTGCCGGTCTGGTCTTCAAACTAAACGCGTCCCTCCGCCCTCCAGCCCAGGGTCTGGGGTGTGTGTGTGTGTGTGTGTGTGTGTGTGTGTGTGTGTGTGTGTAGGTGTGTGTGTGTGTGTGTGTGTGTGTGTGTGTGTGTGTGTGTAGGTGTGTGTGTGTGTGTGTGTGTGTGTATGTGTGTGTGCGTGTGTGTGTGCGTGTGTGTGTGTGTGTGTGTGTGTGAAACTCACTCTGTAGCACTTGCAACAAATACCAGGATGATGTGGTCGAAAGATGAAAGCATCAGCCGAAACCGGTGTGGCTCCGTGGATAGAGCATCGGCCTGCGGACTGTAAGGTCCCGGGTTCGATTCCGGCCTTGGCTGCGGGCACATCCCCAGTAGGGCATATGCAGGAGGCAGCTGAGGGATGTTTCTCTCTCATCGATGTTTCTAACTCTGTTCCTTTTCCTTCCTCTCTGTGAAAAATCAATAAAACACCTATTTTAAAAAAAAAACTCTTTTGTGTTGGCGCTAATCCTCGCCCACGGATATTTTTCCATTGATTTTTTTTTTTTTTAGGGGGAGGGAGAGCCAGAGAGAGAAACGTCGATGTTAGAGAGGCATGTGACGGGGCCGAGCACGGAGCCTGCAGCCAAGTCCCGCGCCGTCGAGCGAACGAAATGGTCTTCCGTCCGTGCCACGTGCGGGCACGCGGGGGCCGGGCGTGCGGGCGGGCGGAATGGAGCACTGCCCATGGCCCTGCGCTCGGAGCACGCATCGCCGTGGAAACGGGCGGGGCGGGTGCTCGGGGAAGACAGGGAACACAGAGCCCAGGTGTGTGTATTCAGGTGGCGTGAAGGCCGTGGTCGGCACACTGCGGCTGGCGAGCCACGTGCGGCTCTTTGGCCCCTTGAGTGTGGCTCTTCCACAAAACGCCACGGCCTGCTCTAGCCGGTGTGGCTCAGTGGGTAGAGCGTTGGCCATGCGGACGGAAGGGTCCCGGGTTTGATTCCGGCCAAGGGCACAGGCCCGGGCTGCGGGCTCCGTCCCCAGCGGGGGGCGTGCAGGAGGCAGCCGGTCCGGGATTCTCTCTCATCACGGAGGTTTCTATCTCTCTCTCCCTCTCCCTTCCGCTCCGAAATCAATAAAGAAATGTTTTAAAATAAATGAATGAACAAAAACGCCGCGGCCCGGGCGAGTCCGTGTGGAAGAAGCGGCGTTGGAAGACGTTTCCGGGTAAAGACGTGGCTCTCCAGAGACACGTCCGACGCCGTGCTGGTGCCGGTTGGCTCTGCGGACGAGCGAGCTTGCCGGCCTCGCCCCCCGCGCTCCCCCGCGGGTTTCCTGGAGAAACGCCAGGACAGGTGGCTGGCACTTGCAGTCAGGGGCCACGGGCTCCCGCCCACCCAGCAGCCCCCCCAACACACACACCAGACCCGAGTACAGCGACAGGGCTGCTCCCACAGAGCCCGCCCGCAGCCTGGTGCGGGAGCCGGCGGCCCGCCCGGAGTCACTCCAGTGCCGGTGACAGCTGGGACAGGAGTACCTGTGCTGTGCAGACAGCCCATGCCTGGGGGGCTTGGTGGAGCCTGGGGCGACCAGGCAAGGCCTCCTGGAGGTGGTGACACCCCCTCAAGGCCCAAGGGGTGCTGGAGGAGCAGGCGTGGACCGGGCCAAGGGGGTGCACCCCAGCACCTGGAGGAGGGAGAGGGAGGGGCGGGGCCTGAGCGGCCGGTGGGCCAGGCGAGGTTGGGGGGGGGGGGGAATATGGGAATGAGATGCTGGGAGCCCTGCGTTGGGGGTTGGGGCCAAGGACAGCCATCGGGAGGTGAGCGGCCGGTCTGGAACCTTCCACCCCCACCCACCCCAGCTGCCATCAGGGAGCCCCGTGCCCCCCATTCATTACCTGACATAACTAATTGCCTGGTGACATTTCCCGCATTATAGACAGGCGTGACGTATGGGCCCAGCTGGGCCCCTTCTCGTCGCCAGGAATCGGTTGATAAATATGTTTATTTGAGGTGAGCCCGGCCCCATCCATTAGAAATATTGTTTTTTCCAAACATTACATTGATTTAATTTAGCTCTAATCAATTTAAAATGGTTCTGACAATTAACAGAAGCTTCAAATATGACCTTAAAGTAATAGGATTCATTAGCTATGTTGAGGATTAAACTTACCCTAATAGGGCAATTTTTCTTCCGAGGGTATTCGGGAAGCGACGAGTGGTCAGTCAAAACGAGATCAATTATTATAAATTATACAGTTAGAGTTGATTATGTATCCCCTGCTAATTTGTCTAAAGAGGGGTCCCCGGCGATGGGAGTCATTTATTAATAACTGGCGCCCCCCCTGCCCGGCCCGCGTTTCCGCAGCAGCCGCCCAGGACCCGCAGCCGGCGCGGGACTCAGCGCCGGGCCGCCCCGACGGGAGCTAATTAAGCCCGTAATTAATTGGAACCGTTACAATTAAAGACACAACGCTGCCGCCCTCCACCCTGTCATTCCTGACAGTGGGCTCACTCAAAAGGCAATCTGATCAAACATTCCCACGGGCCCTAACCGGTGTGGCTCAGTGGACAGAGCGTCGGCCTGTGGACAAGGGTCCCGGGTTCGATTCCGGTCAGGGGCATGGACCTTGGTTGTGGGCACATCCCCAGTGGGGGGTGTGCAGGAGGCAGCTGATGGATGTTTCTCTCTCATCGATGTTTCTGACTCTCTATCCCTCTCCCTTCCTCTCTGTAAAAAAATCAATAAACTATTTTTTTTTTAAAGAAAAACGTCCCAGCGACAGAACTGCTGGGCACAAGACGCACCACGTCAGGCCTCAGAGGGAGAAGCACGCCCAGCCCACGAGCTCCCGGCTCGTGTGTGACTAAGGCCAGGGGCGGGGCAAGAACCCAGCAAAGGCCGTCGGCGGTCCGAGGAGAGTCTGCACCCGTCGCACCCCACACCCTCACACGGGCCACTGGGGGTGTCACACAGCACTGGGGGCTGTTGTTTGTTTTGTTCACTCTCTCCTGAGGGGATTTTCCCGTTGGTTTTCAGAGAGGAGGGAGGGAGGGAGGGAGGGAGGGAGGGAGGGAGGGAGGGAGGGAGGGAGGGAGGGAGGGAGGGGGGGAGGGAAGGAGAGAGGGAGGGAGGAAAAAACAGGGTGTGAGGAGCACATCAGTCAGTTGCTTCCCGCACAGGCCCTGACCGGGGCCAGGGGTCGAGCCTGCCACCCAGATACACGGCCTTGACAGGACTCGAACCCGCGGCCCCTGGGCGCATGGGCCACCGCTCTCACTGAGCGGCACTGGCCGGGCCAGCGGAGGGCCCTGCGTGTCGGAGCTGCCAGGACGCCCCTTCGGTGTCAGGGATGGGGAAACTGAGGCTCAGAGAAGGGCCACTCGGGAAGGCGGTGGCCTCCAGTTCTGGAATCTTCCCCGTGGCTGAGCCTCGGGATGTGAGGGGACTGGCCTCCCCCGCTGCCTGGCGGAGCCGGGTGCAGGAAGTGGGCGTGCTGGGGAGACGGGGTGACCACGGCAGGCCTCAGCGGGCGCCCCTGTGCTGTGGGCCCCGGGTCTGTCATCGCGTACTGCACGCCCCGCGGCGAGCGGGGGAGGGAGCCAGGGTTCGTGAGTGTCCCCGCGCCGGCCGCACAAAAAGCGCCTGTGGCAGCCTCACCCCGAGGCCAGCGCTTTCGGGGTTTGCTGAGGGAGAAGTCTTGTCCACCGTGGGCAGGCGCTCCCAGACTTGGTGTGTACGAGAGACACTGGGGGGTCAAAGTGCAATGCCCGGGCCCTGCTGGGGGTCAGAGTGCAATGCCCGGGCCCTGCTGGGGGTCAGAGTGCAATGCCCGGGCCCTGCTGGGGGTCAACGTGCAATGCCCGGGTCCTGCTGGGGGTCAGAGTGCAATGCCCGGGCCCTGCTGGGGGTCAGAGTTCAATGCCCGGGCCCTGCTGGGGGGTCAGAGTTCAATGCCCGGGCCCTGCTGGGGGGTCAGAGTGCAATGCCCGGGCCCTGCTGGGGGTCAGAGTGCAATGCCCGGGCCCTGCTGGGGGTCAGAGTGCAACGCCCGGGCCCTGCTGGGGGGTCAGAGTGCAACGCCGGGCCCTGCTGGGGGTCAGAGTGCAATGCCCGGGCCCTGCTGGGGGGTCAGAGTGCAATGCCCGGGCCCTGCTGGGGGTCAGAGTGCAATGCCAGGCCCTGCTGGGCGGCGGGTCCTGTGCCCCGGGGGAGCCTGCAGTTCTGAGCTCACCCCCATGACTCGGGGGCAGGGCCGGAAGACCACTCCTCAGGGCACATGGAGGGGTGAGGAGGGTGTGCAAACTCAGACCCCGCCTCTTCCGCTGGGAGGGGAGCACACGGCAGCAGGCTGGTAGAGGCCGGCTCCCACACCCCCAGGAGAACACTCCGATGAAGGCACTGCCCCGGGGCCTGCTGGGCGCCTGCTTCCTCCCCAGGGGCTGTGCCGGTGCCTCCTTCCTCTGCGATCCTGGACCCACCTCACACCGAGCCAACTGCGTGCGCCCAGCAGATGGCACCACCCCCTCTGAAACATGGAGCCTGCGAGGGAGAGGGAGAGGGAGAGGGGGAGGGTACAGGGGGAGGGGGAGGGGGAGGGGGAGAGGGAGAAGGGAAGGGGAAGGGGGAGGGGGAGAGGGGGAGGGGGAGGGGAGGGAGAGGAGGAAACACACTCAGGCAGACGGGCCACACCGCACCCCCTGGCCGCCGTCCTGAGTGAGGAGGCGGAAGCTGAAGCCTCCAGGACACACCTGACAATCTGCCCCGGGCCGCATCTGCTCTCAGACCTCCCTGCGGCTTCCGAACCGGAGCTGCGGAGCCCAGATGGTGCCATAACCCATGACGGCCACACGATGGCGATGCCGCGCCAGGAGGAAGGGCGGCGTCAAGAAAAAGAAGAAAAAGCCTCTGAAGTCTTGGGAGCGGGACAGAAACCGGGTCCCGGGAGGAGACGGGTTACACCGCCCCTCGCACCGTCCCACAGCACACGTGGTTCGGGGTCTAAGGCCTGAGGAGGCAGGAGCTCCAGTGTCTCCCCTCTGAGAGGCCCCGAGGGAGCCGATGGCCATGGGTGTGTGCAGGGTGGCATCTGTCACTCAGGCCCCACCCACAGGGGGGCCTCAGCGATGACCCTGGGGCGCCGGTCGCCACGCGGGAGGACCACCGACGGCTGTGCCCCTGGTCCCCGGGAACGGCACTTCCAGAATGGACGCTCGGTGACCAGACCACTCCCGGAACCAACGGAGACCGGCCCCGGGGGTCGGGGCACTTTCCTGACCGCTCCGGCAGCCGCGAGGGGCGGGGGGGGGGGGGTCAGCGCCCAGAGGAGAGGACCGTCCACCAACACGGCCTCCACAGCTCACGGGGGGGCGTCTCTTAGCCCCACAGTCCCCCCTCCAGGGACCGTTCCCACAAAGGACAGCGACTGCATAGCCTCGTGCGGAAAGAAGACACGTTTATTTACATTCTCCTGGCGGGAGGGGTCTGAGCCGGCGCAGTCGCAGGCCGGGCCTCCCGAAGGGTCACGTGATCACAGCCCGGACTGAGGGTTCGGCTTCAATAACGTCACTGAAAACTAAAAAACCGACACGCACACACTTTCCAGAGTGCAAAACGCTTCTATTACCGACGCCAGTGACACAGGGCAACGGGTCTCCCCCGGCCCCCGCCGCCCGGCCCGGAGCCGCGCGCGGCCAGCGGCTACTTGTACAGGCTCATGGCGGGGCTCTGGTACATGCACATGTACGCGTCGCACAGCAGCCGGCGCGCGCAGCCCTGGATCCGCCGCGAGTCCAGGGCGTGCAGGTCCTCGGGCGACATCTTGAGGTACTCCCGGACCTCGGGGCACGGGGTCACCTGCGGGATGTTGAAGCCGTTCTGGCCACCTGCGGACAGGAAGAGCCGGCTCAGGGTCAAGGTGTCCCCCGCTGCTGCCCGTCTGCCCACGCCACCTCAGATCTGCAGCCCACCTGCCCGCACCACCTCACACCTGCAGCCCAGGGAGGACACACCTCACACCTGCAGCCCAGGGAGGACACACCTCACACATGCAGCCCAGGGAGGACACACCTCACACCTGCAGCCCAGGGAGGACACACACACCTCACACCTGCAGCCCAGGGAGGACACACACACCTCACACCTGCAGCCCAGGGAGGACACACACACCTCACACGTGCAGCCCAGGGAGGACACACCTCACACCTGCAGCCCAGGGAGGACACACCTCACACCTGCAGCCCAGGGAGGACACACCTCACACCTCACACCTGCAGCCCAGGGAGGACACACCTCACACCTCACACCTGCAGCCCAGGGAGGACACACCTCACACCTGCAGCCCAGGGAGGACACACTTCACACCTGCAGCCCAGGGAGGACACACCTCACACCTGCAGCCCAGGGAGGACACACCTCACACCTGCAGCCCAGGGAGGACACACCTCACACCTGCAGCCCAGGGAGGACACACCTCACACCTGCAGCCCAGGGAGGACACACACCTCACACCTGTAGCCCAGGGAGGGGACTGATTTCAGTTCTGATTCCTGGAAGTTGAAGCCTGTTTTGCTCTCAACAGTGTTTGATGTTTTATTTCTGAGGGGATTGTGGGCCGAGAGTGAAGAAGGGGAGGGCACACCGAGCGGAGCCCGCAGCCGGCTCCCGGCCTCTGGCCGAGTGGGTGGTCACGAGACAGGGATGCACCTGCCCAGCTGCCCACACGGCCGCCCCTGCGGGCGGGCGACCCAGTGAAACCAGCACTCCTCCTTCCTGTCACCGTCCCTGCACCCCACTCCTCCCCGGAGGGCCGGGCCAGGCCCCGGACTCCGGTGAGCAGGCTCGTGCAGACATGAGGACCTGGACCCCGAGGAGACGAAGCTGTGAAGAAGCCCCTCGGCCTGACAGGGGCACGGGGTGTCCCGCAGGGAGCCCTCCGCCTGGGGCAGCACCACGCTGAGCAGCCGCCACGTGCAGCCCGGGCCTCGCCCGCTCCGATGTCCCCGGGCCGCCCCCCGGGAGCTCAGTGGTTACTGTCCCTGTCGGCCATGCTGTCCCCACAGACAAGGGAGTCCCTGGGCCTCCCGCACGCTGGCCCCGCGGACACCCTCAACCCCCCCTGGAGCTCAGTGATTACTGTCCCTGTCGGCCATGCTGTCCCCACTGTCCCCGGGCCTCCCGCACGCTGGCCCCGTGGACGCCCTCACTCCCCACCCCCCAGAGCTCAGTGATTACTGTCCCTGTCGGCCATGCTGTCCCCGGGCCTCCCGCCCTGTCCCCGCGGCCGCCCCCGGGAGCAGAGGGAGCGGAGGGAGGCTGACCGTCGCGGTCGGCCATGCTGTCGAAGAAGAGCCAGGCGGAGTCGTCGCGGCCGTACTTGACGAAGGCCACGTAGTGGCTGGTCTCGATGCAGAGCACGGCGAACAGCTCCATGGTCTGGCAGGGCACGCAGCTGTACCGCCAGTCCCGGTCCGGCAGCTCCTTGGGCAGCGACACCGGGCTGTACTTGTGGCCCTCCCTCTTGGGGTGCAGGTGCACCTGCAGGCAGCGGGGGCAGAGCCGGTCAGGGGTGCTCGGGAGGGACCCCACGCCCTCGCCCTGATCCTCCCGGGCCCCGAGACCCCGTCCCCCGGAGTCTGCAGGGTGCACAGGGGCAGGTGCCACGCCACCTGACCGTGAACTTGGGGCCGGTGGTGACGGGTCGAGAACTCCTCTGAGCCGGCCGCCTGCGGGGTGCGCACAGCCCGGGGTGGGGCTCACCTGCTTGTTGCAGGCCTTGCAGAACTGCTTGATGGCGCCGGCGGCGATGTCGGGGTCCTCGTAGCACTCGCGGCACTCGTACATGGCCAGCCCGCCGCAGATGCGGCACTTCCGGGGCGCTGCGCGGGGAGGGCAGGGGGGGCCTTTAAATGCACTCTTTCATGGAAATGATGGAAATGATCACAAACTTAAGCGCCAGCCGAAACCGTGTGGCTCAGTGGATAGAGCGTCGGCCTGTGGACTAGGAGGGTCCCAGGTTCGATTCCGGTCAAGGGCATGTACCTTGGCTGCGGGCACATCCCCAGTAGGGGGCGTACAGGAGGCAGCTGATGGGTGTTTCTCTCCCATCGATGTTTCTGACTCTCTATCCCTCTCCCTTCCTCTCTGCAAAAATCAATAAAATGTATTTTTTTTTAAATGGCATAAGCTCCAAAAAGGACAATGTCCACGGGCTCAAAACGGGCCCTTCCCGCCGCGCCCCCCCCCTTCCCCCCCCCTCCCGGCCCCATAAGCTTTAAACTGGATTTCCGTAGATTTGGGAGAACTTTAAAAAATGTCTCTGACCAGATGCCCGTTTTTAAATTAATACAATCTAGGTGGCCCCCCCCCCCCCCGGCCCCCACCACTCTGAAGAGTCTGTTGAAGGACTCGGTGACGCACTCGGCTCAGGGAAGGCTGAAAGCACCCGTGTGTTCACAGCTCCTCTTGTACAAACCATCGACATAACCTTTTATTTAACGTCAGTCATCGCTTTCACACCCGGGTCTCCTAACACAGGCCGGACACTGTGATCCGTTTAACAACCGCCCCTCGCTAGCGCACAGCCGGCTTCTCACTTCTCATCGGCCCCAGGAGCCCGGGCGTGTGAACACGCTGTGGCGTTTCTGAGGTTCTCAGAATGGACCCCAGCTGCGCGCTCCTGGCTGGCGGACACTAACGCCCGCGGACGGCCCGCGTCCGGTCCCTCCCCAGCGAAGGAACCAGCACAACAAAACCCCACTCACTGTCTTCAAGTAAGTCCGTGATGTTCAGCTCCAGAGAAGGGAAGATTTTCTTAAATAGTTTGAAGTCTTTCCCAAACCGAGGCATCTGAATGATGAGGCACGACGGGGCCTGGGAAGAAGGGAAGTATTTTTAGAATCGAAAGTGCTCGGAACACTTTGCCGGTGAGCCCGGCCCACATGGTTCGGTGGCCGAGTGTCCACCTTTGAACCAGGAGGTCAGGGCTTGATTCCCGGTCAGAACCTCCACATAAAACACAAGCAAACACCACTAACCTCTGCAAATTTCAGGTTGCTGTTGATGAAAGACCATTCTAACAGCTGCTGAATTGTAGGAACTCCGACTTTCTCGTTTTTTTCCATAAAAATTTGATAGAAGTAACAATCTTGTACCTTTTGACCTGCCGACCTAAACGGAAACATGCAGAAAACCCCAGTTTACTCGTCACTCGCATCACAACGTGAAGTGGCTCCAACAGTGTCTGAGAACAGAGAAGCACGCATTTGATGGTGCGTCTTCCGACGTCAGACCAACAGGGCAAAGGCCACCTGTGTATATAAAAGACCGATATCTATGTATACAAAAGACGGATCTGCAAAGTGCCCCCTCGGGAGCTCCGTCGCTCGCTATGCTGCGTGCCGGCCAGCAGAGGGCGGCGCAGAAAGAAGTAGGGCCCCAGACGGCGGCCGGCAGCTGGAAGGCTCCGATCGGCTCTGATCACCAGCCAGGCCCAGGTACCTAACCAGGCACAAATTCTGTGCTCTGGGCCTCTAGTAATTTAGATAAAATAATTAACCGTCTTCCTCCGCCGCCATCCATCACCCCGGGTCTGGGACTGTGTTTCTGTTCACTGCGTCCCTGAGTTAATAAGTTCTTTCCGGGGAGGAGACGGTGGTGGTTAACGGGCCTGTGGGAACCAGCCCCAGAGACCCTAACACCCGGATGTCAGGTAACCCCGGGGGGACCTCCTCGGCAGCCGACGGCAGAGGGGACGGGATGCCTCTTTTCCCAGCGTGCCTATAAAAACGGGAACGTTACCTTATTTTTAACAAGGGTTCCACCCTTAAAATATGATTAAACAAGATATTCAAGAATTCCTCAGGATCTAGGAGAAAATAAAAAAATCAAGTCAGTCCCTGCCAAATGTTTACATCGTTTCTATTTTTTTATAACAATCATATACCTATGCGGAATTCAGTTTCATAACCAATCTTATTTCAATTAAAAGCACGGTTCTCATGTTTTCCTAACTAAAAAGACAAAAGATATAATCGATATTAAGTTCCAGCTTTGTCACGATGTCATTGCGTTTGAAAAGGTATAATCATTCACATACGATGACACGACTCTAATGTCTCTGGAGGGGTTTAAGATAAGTGGAATGAAGCCCAGAGTACGACTTTGTATTTTCCTGGTATTTAAATGATCCTCAGGTCTGTCCGCATCACAGCTAGTTCCGACACGCTGTTCGCACGTCCAGAGCCGGGAGCTGGCCCTCGGAGGAAAGCCACCAGCCGTGACAGAAACGCTGACTCTGACCATGGCTCCCCCCTTGGCGGCAGGAGAGCGCCGAGGGCCGGTGTGGCTGACCCACCACCCTCCGCGGACAGGGATCAACGGCCGTGGATGGGAACGCTGGAGGGAGCACTCCGGGTACCACCGCCTGCCTACAACCCCCCCCTGCCCCCCCCCACCCCGCTGCTAACGGGCCCTCTCTTCCATCCTGACACTCCCTCTGGAAGAGAGATAGCGTTTCACAAGGGGGAGCAGCCGGCCGGCGTGCGTGTCTCGTGGGTGAGCACTGACCTACAAACCAGGAGGTCGGGGTTCGATTCCCGGTCGGGGCACAGGCCGGGCTGTGGGCTCCATCCCCAGCGGGGGGGAGGGGGGGGGGCGTGCAGGAGGCAGCCGATCCGTGATTCTCTCTCATCTCCCTCTCCCTTCCTCTAAGAAACAATAAAACCTTAAAATAAAAGGGGGAGGAAACAGTGCAGCACATGGGCGTTCCGTGTACAATGTCCTCCCCGCGCGGCACGCCCTCTGGCGGCGAGTCCCGGGAGCAAGACAGTCACCTTTCTCTTCGGAGGTGAAGCCCGACGCCGCCCCGACTTTCTCCAGGATCTTCCTGAGCTTCATGATCTTTGTGGCGCACACGTACCCATAGCTGCGTCAGCAAAAAGACGAATTCACACTGGCATTTACATTCCACTCACAGACCATCCGGTCATCACAGATTCCTTCTATAACTTCAGCACGTCCTAAACCGAGAGGCTAGACACTTATTTTGAAAAAATATATATATATACACAATTAAGGCTCCTTTTTCCCCCTTTTTATCCATTTACGGGGGTGAGGTGCGGAAAAGGAAGAATCTGGAATCAGAATTATCCTAGACACCATTACACCCCGGGCCCGGCCCTCCCTGCGCCCGGCGCTCTAACCTGTGGCACGTGCCCCCCGGGTCCGTCACGCCGTGACACGCACGGCCCGCTGTGCCCGGGCCGGGTTCAAACTCCACTGAGTGGAGGCCGTGCAAGGACCGAAGGTGGAAACCGTCACTGAAACGCCACCGGAAAACAAACGCCACCCGTTTCTGACTCCGTAAGAACCGGGCGGAAACGGAGTCCTTCGCCCAGAAACAGCGGCCAGGACGCCCCCACTCACATGCGCAGCGGGTTGACGATCTCGGTCCGCAGCAGCGCCTGCGTCTCGCTGTAGTACTCCACGTCGTCCTTGTCCTTGGGCCTGAGCAGCACCGTGTCCAGGACGGAGCTGAACGCAAACAGGCTGCAAAGCAGAGAGAGGGGTCCTCCTGCCGTGAGCCGGTTCTCCGTCTGAGAAACACGACGGGCCGACACCCGTGTGGCTCAGTCGATAGAGCGTCGGCCTGCGGACTGAGGGGTCCCGGGTTCGATTCCGGGCAAGGGCATGTACCTTGGCTGCGGGCACATCCCCAGTAGGGGGCCTGCAGGAGGCAGCTGATCGATGTCTCTCTCTCATCCATGTTTCTGACTTTCTATCCCTCTCCCTTCCTCTCTGTAAAAATCAATAAAATATATTTTTTTAAAAAAGAGAGAAACACGGACCGGAAAGAAGAGGAAGAACAAGCTGCCACGTCCAGGAAACAAGCCACAGAATTGGGTGTTTTTTATGAATGGGGATGCCAACAGCCCCACTGAGGTTCCCCCGCTCCGTCACTGGGGCCTGGAGACCCTGCCAGGAGGGGAGACTTGTGTCAGGAAGGAAACGGGAGCCCGGCCGGCGTGGCTCCGGGGCTGAGCGAGCACCTAGGAACCAGGAGGTCAGGGTTCGATTCCCCGTCAGGGCACAGGCCCGGGTGTGGGGCTCCGTCCCCGGTGTGGGGCGTGCAGGAGGCAGCCGGTCCACGACTCTCTCTCATCACGGATGTTCACTTTTTTTTTCTTTTTCTTTTCTTAAATATACTTTATTGGTTTTTTACAGAGAGGAAGGGAGAGGAATAAAAAGTCAGAAACATCAATCAGCTGCCTCTGGCACACCTCCCACTGGGGATGTGCCCGCAGCCAAGGGACATGCCCCTGACCGGAATCGAACCCGGGACCTTTCAGTCCGCAGGCCGACGCTCCGCCCACTGAGCCAAACCAGTCTCGGCCCCCCTGGGTTAGTTTTAAACTTACCAGAATAAGGTTGAGTCCAGGTAACAAGAATTGTAATGGCCCTGGATACCTTTCTTCTTTCCAATCATTATCTCCAAACCTTCTTTTTCCATTTTCGGGGGAGTATTTTCTTCCACTACTTCACTTAAGTAGCCTCCAAAGGCTGAAAAGCAAAGCAAAGATGGAAACAGTAATTCTTTTAAACTGTGACAACAGGCATCCCTGTACATGTCTTCACTTAAGTTTTGTGTGTGTGTGTGTGTGTGTGTGTGTGTGTGCGTGCATGCGAGCGCCCTGGCGGGTGTGGCTCAGTGGACAGAGCGTCAGCCTGCGGACTGAAGGGTCCCAGGTTCGATTCTGGTCCAGGGCACAGGCCCGGGTTGTGGGCTTGGTCCCCCGTAGGGGGCGTGCAGGACGCAGCCGATCCAGGATTCTCTCTCATCATTGATGTTTCTACCTCTCTCTTCCTCTCTGAAATCAATAAAAAGTATTTAAAAAAAATTTTTTTTTGCATTTTGAGGCAAAATTTGTTTCTCAGCTGCAGCTGAGGTGAGGGGAGTCTGGGGTTCACTGTTCCCCGCTTGGCTTGGAGAAAAGGCTGCTTGCATGTGCACCCTCACTTCCTCACAACTTAGCAAACACTCAGAACACGACGTCATTAACGTGAAAACGCACCTGCCAACTCAAGTCTCTTGTTCCCCAAACACCTCATTCTCTCTGAACATGTGTCCTTTCCAAGTTGGAAAAGAAAACAAAAATCCCAAAGTGCTGAAACCGGTTTGGCTCAGTGGATAGAGTGTCCGCCTGCGGACTGAGGGGTCCTGGGTTCGATTCCGGTCAAGAGCATGCACCTTGGTTGCGGGCACATCCCCATTAGGAGGGGTGCAGGAGGCAGCTGGTCGATGTTTCTCTCTCATCGATGTTTCTGACTTTCTATCCCTCTCCCTTCCTCTCTGTGAAAAACCAATAAAATATACATATATATATATATATATATATATGTATTTTTTAATCCCAAAGTATTTCAGCTGCATGAGAAACATCTTCCTAGGAGCTTCCTACGAGGCCGGCCTGGCCCTGGAATGCTCCCCACGGTCACCCGGGAGGGGCACGGAGCTGCCACCACCAGCGGAGACACGCCCGCCCTTCGGGGCACAAGCCGAGCCGCTGCCTGGGAGAGCGGACTGCGTGCCCGGCGCTGACGGCCAGTGTGCCGCCTGCCTGCGTGCCCGGCGCTGACGGAGTGCGTGCCCGGCGCTGACGGACTGCGTGCCCGGCGCTGACGGACTGCGTGCCCGGCGCTGACGGCCAGTGTGCCGCCTGCCTGCGTGCCCGGCGCTGACGGACTGCGTGCCGCCTGCCTGCGTGCCCGGCGCTGCCCGCGCTGCTCACTGACGCCGGGAACGAGGCTGAGCCCGAAGTCGTGCCCCAAACGCACACGCCTGCCTCCCGGCTGCTGAAAGCTCAATGTCTGTCATCCACACACAGGGCGACAGAAACTACTGCCACTATGTTCGCTTTTCAAGCCTCCAGCACCTGCTCCTTTTCTTAAACGTTCCCCGTAGGGTAGCGGTAGCTCCCTTACCCCCCGGTACCACCTCTGACCGGGCGAAAGGCTGACAGAGGCTGGCAGGACACACGCGTGTCCCGGCCCCCGCGTCTACCACGGCCCCGTCCGCCCCCACCCACAGCTGAGGTCCCACCGCGCCACTGCAGACGGGGGGGGGGGGGGGGGCAGGTACCCAGAGAGTTGCAGCGCTCGATCTGGTTGGACACCGGCTGCAGGGACGCGAACCTCGAGTCGGGCCGGCAGCTCTTGAGCTTGACGAAGAGCGCCTTCCTCAGGGCGCAGGTGAAGTAGCGGGTGCCCCGGAAGGTGCCGTCCGTGCAGCCCGTGCACTCGTCCTCCTGGAAGAGAGGGCGCGCCTCAGCCGCCTGTGCACAGAGCTGAGGCTCCTGCGCCTGCACCCCCCTCCGAACCCCGCACCCCCGGGACCGAGGGCCCGCCGGAAGGGGCTGGCTAGTCAGCGTGGGGGCACACAGCTCGCGATGGAAGAGATCCGCTCCTTCATCGGGCACGAAGCCCTCAGTGGGGGCCTCAGAGTCCACGCGGGCCTTCCCTGGCTAACTGACCTTCCTGCGCCTTGTCCAAAGACACTAAAGCGGTTTGGGGGCGGGGGGGGGAGAGGCTGCTCATTTTACCAGCTCCCTCCCCCCAGAAGCAGCATCAGCGACACACAGACCACTAGCACACACGGAACCCCCGCGAAATCGAAGCTAAACGGGCTCCCGTTCTCCTCTCCCGGTTATGAACTGTCCAACAATACGCTGCCCTCATCGCCAAAGGGAAAACCGCTCCTTCTGGCAAAGACCCCAAAAGATTTCTGAAAATGGGGGTTCATCTTGCCGAAACCGGTGTGGCTCAGTGGATAGAGCGTCGGCCTGCAGACTCAAGGGTCCCAGGTTCGATTCCGGTCAAGGGCACGTCCCTTGGCTGCGGGCACATCCCCAGTAGGGGTGCAGGAGGCAGCTGATCCATGTTTGCCTCTCATCGATGTTTCTAACTCTCTGTCCCTCTCCCTTCCTCTCTGTAAACAGCAATAAAATATATGCTTTTAAACGGGGGTCATCTGACAGCCAGGGAGGCGAATGTGAGCGCTGGCTGGGGAGGGAGGCGGGAAGGAAACAAGCTGATCGGGTGCCTCCCTCGCCGTCTTCACAGTGAGCCTGACCGTGAACCTCCTGCTCCGTGTCCCTTCCCGCTGGGCATCGGCTGTCCCTGGGGGCAGGGGGCTGTCACTGGGGGCAGGTGGGCTGTCACTGGGGGCAGGGGGCTGTCACTGGGGGCAGGGGGCTGTCACTGGGGGCAGGTGGGCTGTCACTGGGGGCAGGGGGCTGTCACTGGGGGCAGGGGGCTGTCACTGGGGGCAGGGGGCTGTCACTGGGGGCAGGGGGCTGTCACTGGGGGCAGGTGGGCTGTCACTGGGGGCAGGGGGCCGTCACTGGGGGCAGGTGGGCTGTCACTGGGGGCAGGGGGCCGTCACTGGGGGCAGGGCGCCGTCACTGGGGGCAGGGCGCCGTCACTGGGGGCAGGGGGCCGTCACTGGGGGCAGGGGGCCGTCACTGGGGGCAGGGGGCTGTCACTGGGGACATGTGGGCTGTCACTGGGGGCAGGGGGCTGTCACTGGGGACATGTGGGCTGTCACTGGGGACATGTGGGCTGTCACTGGGGGCAGGTGGCCGTCACTGGGGGCAGGTGGCCGTCACTGGGGGCAGGGGGCCGTCACTGGGGGCAGGGGGCCGTCACTGGGGGCAGGGGGCCGTCACTGGGGGCAGGGCGCCGTCACTGGGGGCAGGGGGCCGTCACTGGGGGCAGGGGGCTGTCACTGGGGGCAGGGGGCTGTCACTGGGGACATGTGAGCTGTCACTGGGGGCAGGTGGCTGTCACTGGGGGCAGGGGGCTGTCACTGGGGACATGTGGGCTGTCACTGGGGGCAGGGGCTGTCACTGGGGGCAGGGGGCTGTCACTGGGGGCAGGGGGCTGTCACTGGGGGCAGGGGGCTGTCACTGGGGACATGTGGGCTGTCACTGGGGGCAGGGGGCTGTCACTGGGGGCAGGGGGCTGTCACTGGGGACATGTGGGCTGTCACTGGGGCAGGGGGCTGTCACTGGGGACATGTGGGCTGTCACTGGGGGCAGGGGCTGTCACTGGGGGCAGGGGGCTGTCACTGGGGGCAGGGGGCTGTCACTGGGGGCAGGGGGCTGTCACTGGGGACATGTGGGCTGTCACTGGGGGCAGGGGGCTGTCACTGGGGGCAGGGGGCTGTCACTGGGGGCAGGGGGCTGTCACTGGGGACATGTGGGCTGTCACTGGGGGCAGGGGGCTGTCACTGGGGACATGTGGGCTGTCACTGGGGACATGTGGGCTGTCACTGGGGGCAGGTGGGCTGTCACTGGGGACATGTGGGCTGTCACTGGGGGCAGGGGGCTGTCACTGGGGGCAGGGGGCTGTCACTGGGGGCAGGGGGCTGTCACTGGGGACATGTGGGCTGTCACTGGGGGCAGGGGGCTGTCACTGGGGGCAGGGGGCTGTCACTGGGGGCAGGGGGCTGTCACTGGGGACATGTGGGCTGTCACTGGGGACAGGGGGCTGTCACTGGGGACATGTGGGCTGTCACTGGGGACATGTGGGCTGTCACTGGGGACAGGGGGCTGTCACTGGGGACATGTGGGCTGTCACTGGGGGCAGGGGGCTGTCACTGGGGACATGTGGGCTGTCACTGGGGGCAGGGGGCTGTCACTGGGGAACACGTGGGCTGTCACTGGGGAACACGTGGGCTGTCACTGGGGGACACATGGGATGTCACTGGGGGCAGGGGAAGGCAGGCGACAGGGAGGCCAGCTGCTCTCAGTGACGGTTCCCCTGGCAGACACAGCGTCTCCCCAGAGCGCGCAGGGAGAGCCCCGGCCCGCGAGCCGAGCCGAGGGGGGCCCGTTCGTGGGGCGTTACCAGCTCCAGGCCGGCGAGGACGTCACTGAGGCCAGGCGGCTGCCCGATCCAGCGGATCACCCCGTAGAAGGGAGGGTTCTCTTTGACCTCGGCCAGCGAGCCCACCTCCAGCCCGTGGGGGCTGCCGGGGGACGCGGCGGCGGGCGGGCTGTCGGGGGCCGGCGCGGGCGCGGGGCCGAGCTCGCCCAGCACGGACTGCACGGACAGGGACAGCGGGCTGTGGCCGATGGCGCCGTTGGCGTTGGGCATCTTGGTCAGGCTGAAGGGTAAGGAGTGGAACCGGTTCTCGCTGGACAAGGAGTTCACGGCCGGGGGCTGCGGCGGGGGCGACGCCTGGCCCAGCTCTGGAGACAGCTCGGTGAGTGACTTGGCAGAGTCCTCGGCCACTGCAGAGAGGGGCGCTGGGTCAGAGGGACGCCTCGCGGGGTCCCCCGCCCGCCTGCAGATGCCCGCACCCCGGGCCCCCCGCCCGCCCGCCCGCACCGGCCGCGCGGCCTCCTAACCACGTCCTCAGCCTCCGCGGCCCCCACGCTTCCTCCTCAGTCTGTCAGCTCAGGGTCTCGCTCCCTGTTCCCCAAAACCACATCTCCGGGGACGCCCCATTTCCCTCTGCGGAGCTAAGGCTCCGGTTACCTTCATCGATGTACCACGTGTTTTTGGGCTTGGGTGGCGGCTGGGAGTCCACAGAAGAGCCATTTAAGGTGTAGAATATTTCGGATCTGCTTCTGCTTCCAGGGTCTGAGGTAGAGCCTAGGGGGCGAGAGGCGCTCCATCAGCCGCCAAGGCAACGGGTGCGGCAGCCCCGTCGCCGGAGCAGACAGGCCCCTGTGCCGGCCACGCTCACGGCGGCCATGCCCGCCGACACCGGCCGCACCGTGCCGCCCGCTCCCAAACTCCGGGACCAACCACTGGGGAAGAACCTGAAAGGTCCTTCCGCCAAGACGCGACACGGGAGGGGAAACGGGCAAGTTTACAGAAAACCATGTGAATTTTTAAACAAACTGCTTTTGTGAAATGCTTTTTGAAATCACCCGGTGCACGAAATCTGTGCAAGAACAGGCCTTCCTTTCCCCGGCTGCTGGCACCCGGGACCCGGGCTTCTTCCGGAAGGTCGTCCGGAAGCACGTCCAGAAGGACGTCTGGTCTAATTAGCATGTCAGCCTCTTATTATAGCTGGCTTATTTCCAGATGTCAAAACCCCCGTTCCCCAGTTTCACTTGACAAACCGGTGGGTTCCCCAAGTTAGCCTATCATACTCAGAAGGGCTGCTCTCAGAGGAGAAAACCTCCAAATGCTGAACAGATTCAGTTTTTGACATTCAAGAGGGAAGCATGTGCAACTACTGGGCATCGGATTCGGTGCTGAAGGTCCTCGGTCCGGAGAGGGGGAAGCTGCGCTGTTTCCTACGTCGAAGATTCGTGCCCCGTAAGAAAAAGCTGGGGTCGCTCTGCTCAGACATCTGAGGCCTGACCCACCCGGCTCTGACAGGCTGCTGCCGACGCGAGCAACAGACGAGGCCTGGCTCCCTCCCCCCAAAGCAGCCAGCTCCGTGCTGGGCCTGCACCCAGGCCTGCGGCAGCATAAGCAACCTGCGTCTCGCGAGAATTCCTAGGCCAGTGGTCGGCAAACTCATTAGTCAACAGATCCAAATAGCAACAGTCCAACGACTGAAATTTCTTTGGAGAGCCACATTTTTTTAAATTAAACTTCTTCTAACGCCACTTCTTCAACACAGACTCGGCCAGGCCGTGGTATTTTGTGGAAGAGCCGCCCTCAAGGGGCCAAAGAGCCGCAGGTGGCTCGCGAGCCGCAGGTGGCTCGCGAGCCGCAGTTGGCCAACCACGGACTTAGGCTATTGATGCAAGTGAGGGCCGCATGTCTGAGCTGCCCTATCTAGAACTATAGGCCAGCACAAAGAACGCCATCATCTATACATTCTGTTTAATTCTACGTGCCCCAGGGCCCAACGCCAGATAAAATATTTCGGAGCACAATCGCCTTTCAAATGAGCCAAAACAGTTTTGTTCACTAGGTGACCGAGGAGAACATATTCTCCCCCTCATCCCCTCCTGAGTTAGCCCAAGTTCTTTTTAAAGGAGCTCCGCAGCTTACATAACTGCCATCCATACGTCTATGAAATATGTGGCAGCTGACAGAAAGAGCTAAGAACTCCGCATCTATTTTGGGGGAGTTTCTGGAAGAGAGACAAAAATGTTTGCTTAGCAGTTGGGAATTACATTTGTGCCACATCTAGTTAGTGAAATCCACACAATTCACCTCTAGTATACTTTATCCCATGTAACATCTTATCCATACACAGGGTGGGGCAAACACAGGTGCACAGTTGTTCAAACAACAAATGATACCATAATCAATCTACACTAATAAAAGAGTAAGATGCAAATTGACCATACCTTCGCGACAGCCACCAGCCAATCAGGCGTGAGTATGCAAATTAACCCAACAAAAAAATTGTGGGTGAATTTGCATACACAGGCACCTAGCTGCTGGGGGCAGGGTGGGGTGCTTGTGTTGCTGCCATGGCAACGACTCAGGCGTTCCACCCAGCCCCAGCAGCTCTGGGCCTCTGGGCAGCGTGGGAAGGCAGAAAGGAAAGGCGGCTCCAGGCAGAGCAAAGGCAGTGCCAGCAGCCAGGGGAAGGAAGGCCCAGTTTTGCACGAATCTGTGCATTGGGCCTCTGGTCAATAATAACAGAATAAGAATAAACTCTGGGTTTCACGGACTCACAACTATAAAACTGTGTCAGCCCACCCTGAAGGGTTCGTTTGTACAGCTGCACCCCTAAACAATGTACAAACATCAGGAGCCCAGAGCCCCGGGGGCCAGTGATACGGACCACAGGGCCTCGCCAGAAATGATTCTCCAGCCACAACGGGGTGGAGCCCTCGGCGGGATCGAGCCCACCCATGAAAATTTCCGGAAACGACCGAGCTGGCTGAAAGGAGCAGGCCCCGTCCTGAGGACTCACGCCTGAGCCTCTTCTCCAGGACGGCGGGCGGCCGCCCGCTACAACCACGCGCTGCGCTCGGTCGGCCTACCTGTCACCTTTGGTTTGGAATGGCCGGAGGAGCCTTTGTCCCCGACGCCTCTGGACGCGAAGGCCAGCTTGGGAGGCCTCCTCTCCGGGGTCACGCTATCTGAAACAGGAAACACGATCTTAAAGGCACGAGCAAATCCTTGCGGGAGACAACCAACCAGCAAATAATGACATGACAACAACAGCCTCTTCCGACAGCAAAGCGGTATTTGCACAACAGTTCTACAAATTATTAAGGGCCACCGAAAGTCTCAGAATCAATGCTGTATTCCGAAGCGGAATTTCTACTCGATAATACACCCCAAACACAACTCAGCGAAACGCTCTGACTTCTGGAAAACGTCCCCACCTTCCGTCCCTCCGCCCCCCGCCTGCACTGCCCTCCCCTCACCCCGCTCCCCACTCTCCCCCGCGCACAGCTACCCGGCCCTGTGTTTCCCGCGTCCCCGTCGTCCTCACTCCGGGGACGAAGGCTCCGTGGGGCAGGTTCCACGTCTTGCTTCGTCCTAGACCTGAACCCCCACTGGCAGCCCGAGTGCGGGCGTCTGAAGGAGCCACCGGTCTGTTACAAACTGCCTTCTAAACAGAAGCACGTGGGGCGACCTCAAAAGCACTTGGGTTTATCAGATCCTAGAGGATGTTCTTTCCACAGACAGGCTTCCCAAGGTCAATCCCATATTCCCGGGTACAATCTGCCCACATGTACGCCTGGGAACGCCACCCAACAAGCCTCAGAAGGAAGCAGAGGAATGGCTGGAAAGCCCGTGAGAGGGGGTCAGGCCTGATCTCACAGAAACCCAGGTCACAACACGCTGGCCGCCACCAAGTGAAACTGGGGTGCAGCTCTCGCTTCAACGCCTCCAACTAAGTCAACGCCCTCTCGCCGGAAACTAGAGGCCACCGTAGAAAGCACTTCCTCACGCCGCCAAACAAGCCCTTCCTACTTGTCAGCCCAGGAGAAGGGAGGACAGGCCGTGCCGGCCGGGAGGACTCCCGGGACCACCCAGCAGCGGCCCCGTGGTGTTGGCAGGAGAAACCAGGCCGGGGGTGAGCAGCAGGGGCCTCGCAGTGCCCCCAAACCAGCGGGGATGAGCAGCAGGGACCTCGCAGTGCCCCCAAACCAGCGGGGATGAGCAGCAGGGACCTCGCAGTGCCCCCAAACCAGCGGGGATGAGCAGCAGGGCCTCGCAGTGCCCCCAAACCAGCGGGGATGAGCAGCAGGGCCTCGCAGTGCCCCCAAACCAGCGGGGGTGAGCAGCAGGGCCTCGCAGTGCCCCCAAACCAGCGGGGATGAGCAGCAGGGACCTCGCAGTGCCCCCAAACCAGCGGGGATGAGCAGCGGGGCCTCGCAGTGCCCCCAAACCAGCGGGGATGAGCAGCAGGGACCTCGCAGTGCCCCCAAACCAGCGGGGATGAGCAGCGGGGCCTCGCAGTGCCCCCAAACCAGCGGGGATGAGCAGCAGGGACCTCGCAGTGCCCCCAAACCAGCGGGGATGAGCAGCGGGACCTCGCAGTGCCCCCAAACCAGCGGGGATGAGCAGCGGGGCCTCGCAGTGCCCCCAAACCAGCGGGGATGAGCAGCAGGGACCTCGCAGTGCCCCCAAACCAGCGGGGATGAGCAGCAGGGCCTCGCAGTGCCCCCAAACCAGCGGGGATGGGGAAACACGGGAGCAAACCGACCCCCTTGTTCACTTGTCATCCTCGTGCCAGTAAGAGTCAGCTCTCATGGAACCAGAGACAAAACACATCTCCATGGAAACAGAATCTTGAGCACTCGAGGGAGGCGGAGCAGCCTGTTTGCCCAGGCTGGTCCTCACAGCCCAGTGTACGCCCAGGATGGGTGAGGCGGCCCCTGGAACGGAGCTTTCGGATCTGACCGGTCTGGACTCGGCCCCCATCAATCGCGGTCCCATCTGGCCCGATCCGAGACCCCCGTCTTTTTTATCAGCAAAATGGGGATAAGCCAGACCTACCTTGTAAGCTGTCAAGGACGCAAAAGAGTATACGTCGTCTAATGTGGGGGTTCGGGCACTTGTGGCTGCGGCACGCAGGCATAAAGCTCAGCGAGACCCGCGCCCAGCCGCCTGTGAGTGACAATGGGCACCTGACCGACCGGCTGGCGACGCCGGGAACCCACCAGGAGCAGCGGCGGGGGCTGGGGGGCACCCGCCAGGAGGGGTTTACCCATCAGGCCACAGCGGCCAGCAGGTCCGACGTGTTCGCGATGAAATAAAAGATAGTTGGGATTTTTTTAAAGACGGAAAGCTGAGTGACCGGTTTCTGACTGCAGAGGCAGGAAGCCTGATCAGTCAATCAATCAATCAATCACACCATCTCACACCGCCAGGTCCCGCCTCGCCCCTGCCCATCACACTCTCTCAAATGCCCAACGTCTGCTTCACGTCCTAGGTTCTCCCTTCAACAGGCAGCACTTCCTTCCATTTCTGACTCCTCTGGTTATCAGAAACAGCTCTCCACACACACACGCACATGCACACGCACACACACACACACGCACACACGCACACGCACGCACACACTTAGAACGGACAGCGAGGAAACGTGATGGCACCCCGCACTCACACATCCTTGGAAAGAAAACTCCGTAAGTCTCGTTTTCACGCGGAATTAAGAAAGGCTAGGATGTCGAATAGCAATCCCGATTTCGTAAAAGCTCCAAAATTGCAGCTCGGAGCTTAGATCTGCATCCTCGGAACGAAGGACACGCCTCACCCGCCACCGACTTCGCGCCCAGATCACGCGGGAACACACCTGGGATGATGTCATTGATGTGCAAGAGCAGCGTACTTTCCACGCTCGCAAAGCTACAGAGCGGCACGCCGTCAAATCTGCCGTCCCAGTTGCCAATGGGATTGTCCTAGGAACGAAGTGACAGGATCAACTCCCAAGCTCTCAGTGAATGCCACGGTCAAAGTCGACACGTTCCACAAAAGGATCCCCCAACCTCTCACACTGTGATGTCGGTTGCTCGGGGCCAGCCGTGTGCACAACACACTGTCACCGCAAACAGGAGAGAGAGCTTTTGCCAGAACGTGCCTTTCCAGGAACGCCCGAGAGCTGTGGTCGGCAAACTGAGGCTCGCGAGCTGCTAGGGGGTCTTTGGCCCCTGGAGTGTGGCTCTTCCACAAAACACCACGGCCTGGGCGAGTCTATGTTGAAGAAGTGGCGTTAGAAGAAGTTTCAGTTTTAAAAATGTGGCTCTCCAGAGAAATGTCCATCGTTGTCCTGTTGATATTTGGCTCCGTAGACTGATGAGTTTGCCGACCACTGCCCTACAGGGGTTTGGAAGGATGCTTGCACAGCCAGCCAGAGCACAGACACAGGCAGGGGAGCGGCAGGGGGCGGGGGCGGGGGTGGGGCAGGAGGGTCTAGCCTCTGGGCCTGCCCCAGTGGACCAGGCGATGCCCAGACTGCCAGCGAAGGAGGGCAAGGCCTACCCGGCTGTCGCCAAGTTTGAGGTCCAAATGACCGGAAGCAAAGGGAGACGAAGCCAGTGGCCAGCTGCCCTCTTCCTCCAGCCTCCTTTCCCCTAGCTCACCGTCTCTGCTCTAAATTCATGCTGAGTGTTTAAAGAATAACGGTTCGGCCTGGCTGGTGTGGCCTCAGTGGTTGAGTGTCGACCCACAAACCAAGAGGTCACGGGGAGCATTTCCGGTTCAGGGCATATGGAGGGGTTGCAGGTTCAATCCCCAGTAGAGGGCGTGCAGGAGGCGGGTGGTCAAGGATTTGTTCTCATCATCGATGTTTCTATCCCTCTCCCGTCCTCTCTCTCTAAAACCAATAAAAGCACCTAATTTGAAAAGAGAAGGATGGTGGGAAGGCGAGCTGAACTGGTAGCTCTCCTGAGGGACACACGGGTTTGACTCCGGCTCTTAGTTCACGTGAAACAGCCACTTAAAAGTTTGTCCAGCCGAAACCGGTGTGGCTCAGTGGAGAGAGCATCGGCCTGCGATTGAAAGGTCCCAGGTTCGATTCCGGTCAAGGGCATGTACCTTGGCTTCGGGCACATCCCCAGTAGGGGGTGTGCAGGAGGCAGCTGATCTATGTTTCTCTCTCTCCCTCTCCCTTCCTCTCTGTAAAAAAAATCAATAAAATATATTTTAAAAAATAAATAAATAAAAGTTTGTCTAAACAGCACAGTCACGTTGGTCTAACCGAGGGCTGTGGAGGAGAACGTCCTAGAATTGCCCAGCACAGGATAAGAGAAACGGGGGCTCGAACACTGAGAGCCTGCCAGCACGCACCTGGACAGAGAGGGGTGGTCACGCAAACACCATGAGCACAGCCTGTGTCTCTCACCCGCCCCTCGCTCACGCTAGTGTGTCATAGCCCGGTCTGAATGTCTTCCTTTCGACCCAATAAATCCTGTCCAGATCTCCAATCTGTGACACAATGTTCTCGGCCTCCTCTTCTCCTCCGCTAAATCCCACAGGCCTCACTCACTGACCGGGCATGTGCCATCCCTAACACACACGAGCGTGGGGAGCATTAGACATGAACGAAACAAACACAAAGACACACGATTCACTTGATGATGTGTGTGATTCACTTCTCTGGGGTATCCAGAACGGGCAAGTTCCCAGGGGACAGGAAGCAGAAGAGAGGTTACCAAGGGAACGCCGGCGGAGGGCAGTGAGTGTGGGGGGTTAGGGCTTAAGGGGGACAGAGTTCCGGTTTGGGATGATGAGAAAGTTCTGGAGACGGGCGGGGCGATGGACGCACGGCCGTGTGAATGTACTTCCTGCCGCTGACCCGGACACACAGAAGCGGTTAAGGTGGTAGGCACGTCGTGTGCGTTTTATCGCGGTAAGTTTTGTTTCATTTTTTGAGCGAGTTCATCCTAAGAAAACACTGTGCTTGTCTCTTCCTCTGGGCAGGGGCTTCCTCGGGTGATGGTCCCGCTGCCCATGGCAACCAGATCAGCCGACAACATGGCGCAAAATATTAAAGAGAAACAGAACGCCTCCCCCGCCAAAAAAAAACTCCTTGTCAAAATACAGAAAAATTATAAGGTGTTCTGTAATCTGTTTCGGTGTGTTTTTCTGTCTACTGCTCAGCTACCACACAGCAAATTCAAAGTCGGGAAACGTCATGTGGGTTTATTCAAACCGATAAAAAGAGGGGAGGCAACGCTCTATCGGGTCTCCTGTCCCACAGCAATGCTCCTTCACAGAGACCCCCTGGAACCGGCTCTTCACAGGACCCCCGACCAGCCCGCGTGAAACATTCGAAGCATTCCACCGGTACCCACATCGGCCACGGCACCAACAGCTGCGGACTCGGGGAGACGACGGAACCCACGAGGCGCTTACCATGTCCACACCAACGAAGTACCCTAAGCTTTCTTTCCCGGGCAGCGTGCCGCAGAAGATGACCGTGCCGGACTCCATGGTCTCCCCGATCTTCAGGGAGACCCTCGAGTTGATCTCCAGGGGGGGCAGCTCGGCCTGCGGGGCGTCCCCCGGGGCGGCGAAGTCCCCCTCCGGCCCGTGCTCGTCCTCGTCCAGGGCCTCCAGCTTGTCCAGCGCCACGAACACGCCGCAGTCCTCGTCGCACTGGAAGAGCTGCTTCCCCTGGTACACGCCGTCGGTGAAGCCCTGCCCGCGGCCTTCTTCCTGGTGGGGTGGGTTTGGAGGGAAACGAGAAAGACGGGTCGACAGACAGACAGACACACAGACAGACAAAGACAACCCATAAGAAAAAGAAAAAAATATATATCCACTCTGGGGATTTCGGGGGAAATCACTGAAAATTTTCTAAATGACGCATAGGAGGAAGGGAATGATTAGCAAGTTGCTATTGGATTTAGGGTGTTTTTTAAAAAATAGTAATAATAAGGAAGAAGCTATATCGGATGCATCAATAAAATTACTTCATCATTTAAAATTGTGATTTTTAGTGAGAGAGAACTGGATGGAATGCTACATTGCCATCTGGGCAGTAATTTTGTCACGGATAACGACCCACGTTCTGATGTGACTAGTTACAATCAGAGTTCCTCTCCAACACAGACAACACTAAAATCTCTGCCTCCCTGGTGTGGCTCCGTGGGCGAGCATCTACCCAGGAACCAGGAGGTCACGGTTCGATTCCCGATCAGGTCACAGGCCGGGGTTGCAGGCTCCATCCCCAGGAGGGGGCGTGCAGGAGGCAGCCGACCCATCATTCTCTCTCATCACTGATGTTTCTCTCTCTCTCCCTCTCTGAAATCAGTAATAACATATACTTTTTTAAAATCCTAAGATATGCAAGACTTCAATAATTGTATTTCCTACTGCAGGAGGAAGTTGTTAAAGCTTCCAATGCATCGGCCATGGCATCATCTCAGTTGATCACTAGGAAGTAAATTCTCAGGATTATGAACAGTGAAAATTCTGGGAAATTTCTGGACAAACACACAACAGCCCACTAAAATGGTCTCTCGTCCCGAAACCGGTGTGGCTCAGGGGCTAGAGCGTCGGCCTGCGGACTGAAGGGTCCCGGGTTCGATTCCAGGTCAAGGGCATGGACCTTGGTTGCGGGCACATCCCTGGGGGGGGGGGGGGCGTGCAGGAGGCGGCTGATCGATGTTTCTCTCTCTCCCTCTCCCTTCCTCTCTGTAAAAAAATCAATAAAAATGTATTTTTAAAAATAACAATAAAATGGCCGCTCTCGCTTACCAGCAGCTCCACCCCGAAGAAGATGCCGGACACGGTCCTCTCGGCCAGCAGGGGGCCCCGGAAGCGCACGACGCCGGGGAACTTCTCCTCGCCGGGCCGCAGCTGGACCCGCACCGGGCAGCCCACGTCGATGTGGAGGCCCCGGCTGAGCCTGGCCCTGTTGTCCAGCAGGCTGAGCCGCTCCTCGCAGTTGGTGATGGCCAGCAGCAGCTCGGTGAACTTCTCGCTGATCTCCAGCGCGTCCTTCTCGTCCACCAGCAGCGCGGCGTGCGGCGGCTCCAGCATCTTCAGGCCCACCTGGTTCTTCCTGCCCTTGGCCGAGGGCGCCCGGGCGTGGCCCGCGCCGCGGTCCGGGACCGACTGGCCGATGCCCCCCTTGGGGACCTTCAGGAGCTTCTGGGTCTGCTTGTCGGGCACGCTGTACTCCTGGAGGAGCAGGTAGAAGGTGCGCTCTTCCCAGTAGGGGGAGGGGACTTTCTCTTGGCCCCATAAGCCCGAACTCATGGTGGCATTGACTCCGAGGTGTTATTAGCTGGAGGAAAGGGGGGCTGCGACGTGGGCGGCGAAACTGCGGGACGTAAACTGGCTGGCCGTGCCCGGGCGTGGCGGGAGCAAGGCGGTGTCCATGCTGCAAAAGGACGGGAAGCCGGGGCCTGGAGGGCAAGCGAGCAGCAGCTCCTCGCTCGGCGGCGCTGAAAGCAAGGCGACAGACAGGCTTTCAGACCCCACCCGGGCAGGAAACCCGCCCAGGCGGAACGCTCCCCAGCCTCAGCTCAACAGGTTAAAAGACAGAGCATTGCCGAAACCGGTGTGGCTCAGCGGATAGGGCGTCGGTCTGCGGACTGAAGGGTCCCGGGTTCGATTCCGGTCAAGGGCATGTATGTTGGCCGTGGGCACATCCCCAGTGGGGGGTGTACAAGAGGCAGCTGATTGATGTCTCTCTCATCGATGTTTCTGACTTTCTATCCCTCTCCCTTCCTCTCTGTAAAAAACCAATAAAATATATTTTTTTAAAGAAGACATAGTATTTGTATGCACTGTAATTTTACATATTTAACTAAAGAGATCCAATGATAAAGCATCTTCAAAGACAATATAATAATGTTTGTTTTCAAGGCAGTGAAGTTTATAAATTCAAATTCTAAGTAAAAGATAACCCTCTATGCATATCCTTACATTTCTAAACTTTAAAAAAGTAGCCCTTTTTAAATGTCAACTAAAAAAAATAATAAATAAATAAATAAAAATAGAAATAAATAAAATAAAAATAAAAAAGTAGCCCTTTTAATAGAAATGGCCTAATTTAAATGGATAAACTGCTATTTTTGAACAAAAATAATATAAATCACATAAGCTATTATTTCTGTATGTATACCTAGTTTATGTAAAAATTTGTCCATCATAACTACTATGTTCAACATCTTTTGTCAATTAAAGAATCATAAAATCACATCCTGAACCACAATTCACTTATCTATGTGCCATGTTTTGATAACGGAACATTTTATCTCTGACCGTTTCATTTCCTTAAGCTTGTACATTAGACAGGCAAATGTTAATCATATTAATCATAGCTATCATTTAATTTCTCATAATCTAAACTATCAGATATAGTAACTCTGGTCATAGAAACGGTTATCTGAAGAAAACTCAGTTCTGTAGACATCAAAACTTGGACTACACACCAAGGAAATATAGCCATATGGTATCAAACATAAATGTTTTTATACCACAGTTTTAACCATGTATACTAGGAAGGACTACACAAAACATGACTTTCACTTTCCACTTTTCATTTGAAATGTTTCAAGTATACTAATCTTTTGAAACTAAAATAGCCTACTCAACTCTAATTGATGATTAAAAAACGATACAATTTTCTTAGTTCAGACTGGTGCCTTGATCCATTATTCTAATTAATTACCTCACTGCAAACAATAGCTCCTGCCTACTCTCTGTCACATGAATGGGGCTCTGGTATTGATTGCATCTCTCCGCTCCCCCGACAGGTATCCGTTTCCATTACCCCAGGGGACAGGGGCCGACCTTTTTGTTCTCGGAATGAAAACGCAAACGCTCCTAATACTGAAGGACTAAGTTTCATCACTCAGTGATCAAGGAATCCGGCACATCTTCGGGGCTGCGCTGTAGGGTCACGAGGCCTCTACAATGATAAGTAGTCAAAAGCCTGTCCCTCTGCGAGCCGGACGGGGCCGGTCTGCACCCCTCCACCCGCCAGCCCTGAGCTGTCTGCGCAGCAGGAGAGAGGGCAGGGGGGCAGGGGGGCAGGGCCGGTCCGCTCGCTCCTCTCCCTTCTCTCTCCTCTTTCATCCGGTGTTTGTCTTCCTTCCACTGGAGGGCACTGTCTGCCTCGGCAGAGCGGAGTCCATTTATATCCGCCACTTACATAAGACACCTGTGGCCACCCATCCTGGCCCCCCCTGGGGCCACCCAACCGGCCCCAAAGCCTTCATTCGCCGCTATTTCTTTCAGGCGTTTATTATTTCCGACTAAAATCCTTCCTACATTTTTCAACAGGGAAACGGCACTGGTTTTCTTGCGCATCTGATTATCCAGAGGAGCAGAACGGGTCAGCAGAGACTCTCAGAGGGCAGAGGTGTCCGCTGCTCCGTCAGCCCTGTGTCCGCTTCGGCCGGACGGCAGGTGTCCCTTGTCATCAACCCTCTCTAGGGGGCCTGCAGCGCACAGGCCCCCTTCCACCCCCCACCCCCCTTCTCGGGAGCCAGGGGACGGGGTGCGAACACTGCCCGGGACTGGACTGCACTCTGGAACGGGAGCGCTCCCTTTGTGCTCTGTAACACTCTCCAAATATGTCTGCCCCCTCCCCACCACAACATTGTTTTGAGTATGGCAATTCTATTTTGAAAGGAGATTTAATTTCTAAAAATTATACCTTCAAATAGTAAGACAAGGGACTCCTTGGGTCTTAATAATTATTCTATGCCAACACTACCTACTCTGTTGGCTCCCAGATGAATAACTCATGTCCCAATTTAAAATAAAGCCATCATCAGTGCCAACGAACTGCTACCAGGACTAAACTAAGTTACTCTGTGGATGCGTTAGGATGCTGTATTTTACAGGGACTGTATTATAAAGTGTTTTCTACAAAGCATTTAAGACACAGTCCATGGTAAAACGGGACATAAGCTGTGGATTATGAAAAGGTTGAGGACAATTTAACGACAGTTACCGAGGACCCATTTCACAGGGACCGCCAGAAGGTGGGGCCCCTGCTTTCTAACTCGAAGTAACACTGGGGTGGCAGCGGGGACTCCACAGCAGGACGGGTCCTGTTAGAATATTAGAGCAGACAAAGCAAAAGCTGTAAAATGTTCAAGAAGCATTATCCAAAACCACAAAGGATGTGGGCTTCCTTCTTTCGGAAAGAACGGGTGAGGGACATATTAAAAATGGATTATCTTCACTGCAACGGATCATTAGAGAAAAGTGAATGGGGAGCTCCAGAGCTGTAGTCTAGAGGCGTGGCCGGCAAACTGCGGCTCTCGAGCCACATGCGGCTCTTTGGCCCCTGGAGTGTGGCTCTTCCACAGCATGCCACGGCCTGGGCGAGTCTATTTGGAAGAAGTGGCGTTAGAAGGAGTTTCAGTTTAGGAAATTTAGCTGTCAAAAGGCATTTCAATCGTCGTCCTGCTGATATTTTGCTCTGTGGACTAAGGAGTTTGCCCACCACTGGGCTAGAGTTATACAAGGGGATGGATGATGCACTTCCTGATCTTTGACATCTCCATGGAATGACATTACTGCAGAAGTCTGTCCATAACGGGATTCCCTATCTCTTCAGAAAGAATGGGACGCCAGCATTCTCCTTTCCCTGGCACCTGGAGAACAGCAATTAAGTCTTACGAAACCCAACCGGGAAACCATCTTGTCAATGAGTTCTTTGTCTCTGAAGGAGGTCCGCCCGTTTGTTTAGTGATTTTAGGCCCTCAGCACGGTGCTGCGCCCTGAAACACACAGACTTTTAGGGTAGGATCCCGCCTTCGTTTGCGTTCTTGCTGCCTTTCAGGTCTCTCTGCTTAAAAACTGCCTCTAACAGTCCACTCCACGTTGAGTGTCAACACAGCACCAGTGATTCATCTAAATACCATCGCCCTTATCTCAGGCTGGAAAACGGAGCGATCGCCAATAGCCTAATAATTCCTATAGGCACTAAATGAACATCACCAAAGAATTGGAATGCAAAACGGGTTTAAGCTCAAAACACCATATTGGCGCGAAGGCCTTGCTTTTGACAACATCCGAGCTGAGAAGCAGTCCAAGGTCACAAAGACTGGAAACCCTAGCTGGTTATCTGAGCTTGCCGATAGCCTGCATCCCGAGTAAAGGAGAATTTAATTCTATTAAAACAAAGTCATTAAACTGAGATGAGGGTGGACAGACACAAACATTTACCAGTCTCCTATCAATGCAAAAAAAAAAAAGGTGATCTAGTTCTATTAGACCACAGATATTACAGGTCAGAAGTACCTCGATCTAGAAGATAATCGATAATACGACTGAACAGCATTAGCACAAAACTTGACAGTGGCTAACTTTCCGGAACTCACTGTGTCGCTTTGATTCTCGGGTGATCGGGTTATAGTGGCTCCGAGAGCCGCGCTAAAGGGAACAAAGACAGACCTCACTCCAGGCCAGCTGGCACCTCCTGAGCTGTCCGGGTGCTCCGAGACCACAGGACGGAAGTTTGCTCCCCAAACCGGAACGAGATGGCCTCGCTGAAACCTGCCTCAACGCGCCCACGGCAGAGGGAGGGAGGGCAGAGGGAGGGAGGGCAGAGGGAGGGAGGGCAGCGTGAAGACCGAAGAAAACAGACGCTGGGGCTTTTCCCGAAGGCTTCTGGGTAGCTAGCACAATTACCATTTTAAGAAACAATTATCTCTTTAAAACAACAAGTTGTTATGTTCCCAAAGAGCTAAAGAATGGAAAGGCAGAGATTTGATGATGAGAAAAGAGACAGTCAGCTTTAACTTCCTCAGGGGTTACCTGGTGACCCCAGCAGGCCAGTGTCCAGTCCCTAAAACAAGTGGGATGTACAAGGTTTAAAAATAAATTTTAAAAATAAATTTCAGCTCTCACGCCTGTAAATTCACGGCAGACCAACAAGGCCTCCTGCTGTCGCACTAGAGCAGGCATGTCAAACTCGGAGGCTAACGCGGGCCGAATAATGAGGCATGTGGCCCACGGGCCGAGAGTTTGCCATGCTTGCACTAGAGTGAACCTTCAGACTGTGACTCCCCAGGTCCTTCACCTTTATATTTCTGGTCCTAGAACCCCAGGCCTGACAATAAGGCCGGCATTGAGGGCATGCGACAGGAATGAATGACTTGATTCATTCAGGTGATAACAGTGAAACCCAAAATTCCATTCCCTCCTTTGAACTGACAGCGGTCGGCAAACTCATTAGCCCACAGGGCCAAATATCAACAGTAACAACGATTGAAATTTCTTTGGAGAGCCACATTTTTTTTAAGCTTCTAACGCCACTTTTTCAAAATAGATTCGCCCAGGCCGTGGTATTTTGTGGAAAAGCCACACTCAAGGGGCCCACGAGCCACAGTTTGCTGACCACTGGTTTAAGGGATTAAAAGCTTGTTCCAGGTGAAAAGAAAGAAAGAAGAAGACTCAGGAGCCGGGAGTATTTTAATGATTTTTTACCTAATTCTCTGGAGAATAGCTCTAATTCATAATGAAGTCGTGGTCAATGTTTACACCTCTTCATTGCTAGTTTCATATATATATATGGAATATTTCACAATTATGAAAACCACTTGTTAGGGGTTCATTTGAAACTGGCTTCCAGTGTCTGGTGCCGATAGATTCTGTGTAACAATGGAAAAGACCTCGACAGAATGGAAACCGGAGTGTGCCGGTCAGGGACAAAACACGCACCGTGTGCTGAGTAAGATCATCACTCCTTTCTCTCGGCTTGCACGGAAGACTTCCCCAAATCAAACGAAATCACAGCCTAGGCATGGCGAAGCCGCACGCGATCGCTGCTGCTGAGCATCTAGTGTCTCATTCGACAGGGGTCCTGGTCGCCACCACCCTTCCCAAGCCCCCGCCCAAAGGAGCTTCTTCCCAAGAACCCCGTAAAAATCCGTCGCCGAACATCTGTCGCCGCAAACTGCCACAAGAACTTCCAGCGAGCCGTGTTCTCCTAACACTGTTCTCGTCCAAACCCACCCCCTGCCCAGTGGGGACCTGGCAGCTGCTGAGCGTAGAGCCATTCAGTCTACTTGGGACATGAGGGGGTGGGCGGGCAAACCAGAACTTGAATGAACACCCTCTCTCAAGGCCTGGGTTTTTCTGCTGGAGCCCAAGCCCCCAGAAGGGACCACCTTAGGAAGACCCCTGTGAGCCCCAATTAGAAAGCAAGGTGGGGGGGGTGGGGGGTGGGGGGATGGGGGGATGTGCCTTAGCTAGGTTTCCTGGGGGCAGGGAGATGGGGACTGGGAGGCTGCAAGGCGTGGTGGCTGGAAGATGACAACGGCACTAACACACGCCGGTGCCACGGGGTGGGAGAGGAAAGATGCCAAGAGGGTGAATAACCGGGCAGCCTACCCAGCTGAGGACCCAGCTCCGGCCAAGGGTTGAAAACAGCAGCCCAGACAAGCACCGGAAGGAAAGGAAAAGTATACCTTGTTTCAACAGGGCACACCTTTCCACCGAAGAGGTCCGGGCTGGGGAGACGCCATCCTCACCTTGCAAACGGGGGAAACTGAAAGAAAAAGCAGAACACGCCATTAGCGAGGCCTGAGCCCCAGCTGCTCTTCCTGGACGGAAGCCACAGGCACCCCAACACCGATGGACCCATGGATGCGACACGTGCAGCCCCACCGAGGGGCGATGTCACAGCCTGGGGCTCCCCAGGCCAACCTGGGCGGTCCGGAAGGGACCGGCGGCCCGTGCCTCAGTTTCCCCATTTGTAAATACGAGGTCGAAGAGGCAGAGGAGAGGGATACCTGGGGCTGCCCCCACTCCAAGTCCTGTCTTCTCCGGGGGTCCCGGCGGGGCGATCAGGCTCCCACCACTCGGGAGCCCGCTCGGGAGGGCCCGGGGGAAGGGGGGGAAGCCCCTGGAAAGGGGAAGCCGGGCTGACGTCAGCGGGCTGGGTGTTCCCCCGGGCCTGACCGGCTCCGGGGCCGGGCAAGTAACGGGCCGGCGCCGAGGGCCCAGGGGTCACGGCCACGGCCGGAGCCGTCCAAGGGGCCAGGGAGAGGCGCCCGAGGGACCCACCGCTCGTTGGTTCACCCGCCCCCTCGCTTGCTCACCTCGGGCAGCGGGGCGGCGTCCCTCTCCCCGCTGGTTCGCCCGCGTTCCGGCCGAGCCCCGACGCCCAGCGCCCACCACCCAGGTATTTACCTCGGCGCAGCCGAACCTGCTACCTGGGCCCGCCCCCACCTGCCCCGCCTCCGAAGCCCTGGACGGGAAAGGAGCGGGCGGGGGCGGAGGGCGTCGCCGCCCGCGCTGACCAATCACAGCCCGCGTTGCGTCCTTGCGCGCGTTCTGATTGGGTCTCCCGGTGACATACTCTCTGCCAATGGTGGCAGACCCGGAGCGTTCGGTAGGGACTTTCCGCTCCGTCAAGCTAGGTGGATCCACAGGGAAAGCGGCGGGGGGAGGGGGCGGGGCCACGGAGGGCGAGCGCGGGGATTGGGCGGAAGACTCTGTGCTCCGCGTCACCATTGGCTGGAACCTGAGCGGAGGCGGGGCGCCGTGCTTCCGTGGCTCCGCCTCCCATGCTCGGGTTCTGGCAGGAGGCTTAGCTGTCAAAACACTTGCAGACTGAGTTTGGGGCTGGGAATAGCATTTCAGGATTCCGGGGGGTTGGGGGGGGGGAGCAAAGCTTTGGAATCAAACCTAAGTGTGAATCCTTTGTGCTTTCCATAAGGAGACGCGTGGCAGGGGGAACTCACAACCACGCTGAGCCTCAGTGTCCTCATCTGTACAATGGAGAGGATTCTACCACCTGTCTTGCAAGGATTGCTGTGAAATGCCACATGAGAAGCTCCTGACTCATGGCAGGCGCTCCGTCATGTCAGATCTCTTCCTGGGACCTTTGCTGTTTCTGCCCCTGGGTAGCCACCTATGGGGGGGGGGGGGGGAGAGTTCTCCCCAAGGTGCAGAAGACCAGATTTCCACACTCCGCCTCACTCAGCCCTGCGCGCTCTGGCCACCAGCCAGGACTTGGGGTGTAGTTAAGGATCTCTCAATTACAAGGGAGGTTTGTGATTCCCAAAAGTGCTCAAAATATTTAAGGAAGTGCTTTTTATAATCGGTCCCAGAGCCTTGCAGCCTGCTTCGCTGCACTGGATAGTCCTGTTAATTAATTCCTTCTCCTTTGACATTCTAAGTACCAATTACAGGAGAAGGTGATTAATGGTGAGGAAGGAAGAGGGGTGTGTGTGAGTGTGTGTGTGTGTGTGTGTGTGTGTGTGTGTGTGTGTGTTTAATCATGAGAGGGGAAATTTCCCCCATGGAAAGCAATATCTCAGAAGATCTAGGGGACTTAAACCAGAGAGTACACAAAAGAAGTCACACGAGTGATTACTAACAGGCCCAGTACACAGGCCGCCTGTGTCCCTCGACGTGCGTGAGCACCGAGAATGGAATGGGCATAGTTTGAAAACCTAGGTCTCGATCCACACTCGTGCCTCCCAGATCCATCCTTATCCTGTTTCCCAAGCTTCGTGTAGAAAACAGTGACACGGGAAGACGCAGTCCCGGCTTGCAGTGTGGCCTTAGGCGACACCATTCTCCTTCTAGACCCAGATCCTCCCCTAAAGCCGGAAGGCTCAGAGCTCAGAGAGAAATTCTGCTGGCCCGGCTGCTGTGGTTCAGTGGTTGAGCACCAACCTCTGAAGCAGGAGGTTGCAGTTCGATTCCCATCAGGACTCAGGCCTGAGTTTTGGGCTCGAACCTCAGTTGGGAACGTGCAGGAGGCAGCCCATCCATGATTCTCTGTCATCGTTGATGTTTCTCTCTCTCTCTCTCCCTCTCCCTTTCTCTGACATCAATAAAGATTTTAAAAAAGAAGGCCGAGACCGGTTTGGCTCAGTGGATAGAGTGTCAGACTGCGGACTGAAGGGTCCCGGGTTCCATTCCCGCAAGGGCATGGACCTTGGCTGCGGGCACATCCCCGGTAGGGGGCGTGCAAGAGGCAGCTGATCGATGTTTCTCTCCCATCCATGTTTCTGACTTTCTATCCCTCTCCCTTCCGCTCTGTAAAAAATCAACAAAATATATTTTTTTTAAAAAAGAAGAAGAAGAAAAATTCTGCCTGAAGACTTTTTTTGCCTGACCCCCCCCCCCCCCCATACAGTGAGGGCAAAGAAGACGTGAAGTGGAAGAGAAAGATGTTAAGTCCTTTTTTTTTTTTTGTATTGATTTTTTTACAGAGAGGAAGGGAGAGTGATAGAAAGCCAGAAACATCAATGAGAGAGAAACATCCATCAGCTGCCTCCTGCACACCTCCTACTGGGGATGTGCCTGCAGCCAAGATACATGCCCCTGACCGGAATCGAACCTGGGACCTCTCAGCCTGCAGGCTGATGCTCTATCCACTGAACCAAACCAGTTTCAGCGAGTCCTTTTAGACGGGGCCGGCACTCCCCCTTCCTCCCTTTGCCGCACCCCTCACCTCTCCCTACTGTTCCTCCCGGCATGCTCCTGTCATTTACATTCATGCCGGGCTCTGAGGCCCTTGTGTTTGCCACCCCAGGACAAGGGCATCTTGGCGTCCTCGGGGATGGTGGTGTTTGGTGCCTCTGAGCTTCCTTCCCACCAGCAGGGGTCAGTCCTCCAGTCACACGGTCCCTGAATCACAGGGTCTCAGGCCTTGGCTTCGGGGGAGAGAGAGTCTTCCCAGCCAGGCCTGATAACGGGGCTTATCTCAATGTCTCCTCCCCATTGGTCGAGATGCCTGGAACCCGAAGCACAAACTCGTATGAACCGGTATCCAGGCTCCCAGGGAAGAGTGAGGCCCGCCAGGGGGGGCGGGCCAGGCATCCTGGTGCTGTCCTGGGCCGCCCTCTCGAAACCAGCCTCTCCTTTCCCCCGAGGGGAGGCGCAGGTCTGCAGAGCGGGAAAGAAGCTGTCCCCATGCTGGGAGGAGCCGGGAACCGGCTTCTCCTGATCTCAAGCCCGGCTCTTTCCACCTCCGTCCCAACGGACCCTGCAAGTGCAGAACCGTCCTCACTGGCCTCCAAACCCGCCTCCGTCTAAGGCTCAGCCAACACCCACCGGCTCCGGACACTCTCTACCCACGGCTGCAGGCCCCGCTGTTCACCTCGGGCACCCATGCCCCTGGCCCGGGGTTCATGGCCGATGGTGCTCAAGCTCACTCCGAGGGTCAAGAGCAGAAGCGGGGGGACCCGTGAGGAGACTAATGCAGCAATGGAGTCAGGGAAGCCCCTCGAGGAGCCCCTGGTTTCCTGGGGGTGGGGGAGAGCGGTTGAGAGAAGGCTGGGGGGTGGGGGGCATCAAGAAAGAAGTTGTTCCAAGTTTTAAAAAACAAAAACAAAAACGAGGGGTGGGCTGCTGAGCTCCTGTTGGAAGGATTTCAGGGCGGCTGATGGGGAGCAGCAATGCTTAGGAGACAGGGTTGTGGATTGTTCTGGAAATGATGATAGAGGGGGTTACACTGAGAGCAGAAAAAGGAGGGAGCCAAAGATCTCGGGGTGCCAGGCTGCCCAGCTGCAGGCTCTTCCCCACGTCATTCTCGGGGGCACTGCCCAGTGTCCTTCATGACCTTGCCCTCCCCTGGGACCTTCGAGCCTGGGCCCAAGGCTCTCTGTTCCGGGGTGCGGGCCCTGAGGGCGGTGCCTTCGCCCGCTGGTGGAGGGGCGGGGAGGGACCTGTTGTCGACAGTGAAGCGAGCTGTGGCCTCAGCTCACCCCCCTGGGAACCCATGCGCCCGCCCACCGCTCTGGGGGTGTAGTCATTGCGGTGGCATCTGTTTTCGCTGCTGCTGGGGGCGGGGAGACACTCAGATTCACTTTTTTTTCCGCTCGAAGACGATGGCGAATATGATTAAAGCCTAAAGCTCTTTGCAAAAATTCTCCATCGTGGCTGGCATGGCTCAGTGCTCCAGCATTGACCTAGGACCCAGCTCCGATTTGGTTCCCGGGCAGGGCACATGCCCGGCGGCAGGCTCCCTCCCCCGTGCGGGGCGTGCCGGCGGCAGCCGATCCATGTTCTCTCTCATCACGGATGTGTCTGCCTTTCTCTCCTGCTCCCTTCCTCTCCGAAATCAATACAAACAGGTATTTGTTTAAATGCATGTTTAAAAGACTCTCCCGCTCCGATACCTCCTTTGCTACACGTAAGAATGACGTCTCCTCACCCCCAGGAGGGATCTGCCTGCTCCTGAGTCAGCCGCCGGCCCCCAGCACTCGCCTTTCCAGTAACCTCCCGCTCCGAGAACTGTAAGACGGGGGGTCTGCCCCCAGGCGTCAGGGGCACAGGCCTAGAGCGCTGTGTGTGGATCTGCGGGATTCTTCAAAGTTAGGGACCTTCTGCCGGAAACCGGTGTGGCTCAGTGGATAGAGCGTCGGCCTGCGGACTGAAAGGTCCCGGGTTCGATTCCGGTCAAGGGCATGTACCTTGGCTGCGGGCACATCCCCAGTAGGGAGTGTGCAGGAGGCAGCTGATAGATGTTTCTCTCTCATCGATGTTTCTGAGTTTCTATCCCTGTCCCTTCCTCTCTGTAAAAAATCAATAAAATATATTTTAAAAATAAATAAACAAGTAAATAAAATAAAATAAAATAAAACAAAGTTAGGGACCTTCTACTCTGTGCCCCGACAGCAATCTCACACCCCGTTCTCAGGCCCCCCCTCACCTGAGCCCTCTCTCTCCGCAGTCTCTCCCGGGTTACGCCCTCCTGGCCCAAAGACCCTCTCCCCTCCGGATGCTGAGCGCCCGGCTGTTCTCCCACAGGGGCCAGACCCGCACGTGACTTGAGGTCTTCACCTGACTTCTCCCCGTAGGCCTCTCCCTGTAGGACAATTCCAAACGGAAGTCCCGCCTACTTCCAAGTTTGTTTCCTACCCTCGGCCTCCAGGTCCAACACCTAAGAGTCATCCTGGGTTCTTCCCTTCCCCTCCTCCACCGCCTCCTCCTCATCCAGTCCGTTTGTAAAACCGTGGCCGTCCAGCTCTGAAATCCATCCCTCCATCCCCATGCAGGCCACCTCCGCGGACCTAGCACCTCTTTTTTTTTTTTAAATATATTTTATTGATTTTTTACAGAGAGGAAGGAGAGGGATAGAGAGTTAGAAACCTCCATGAGAGAGAAACATCGATCAGCTGCCTCCTGCACACCTCCTACTGGTATGTGCCCGCAACCAAGGTACATGCCCCTGACCGGAATCGAACCTGAGACCCTTCAGTCTGCAGGCTGATGCTCTATCCAATGAGCCAAACCCTTTCCCCTCCCCCTTCCCCACAGCTCCCTGGGTGCCAGGAGCCGTCTCTTTTGTCCACCCATGCCTGGCGGATATGGTTGCAAACTGAAATGAAGGAAGATGCGTTTAGCCCAGCTCTCCCTTTATGAGGGGGAGGGAGGGAGAGAGACACTCAGATTCACTGGCGACGCTCAGTGGTTAGAGCACCAGCTCACACACCAAAAGGTCACGGGCTCCATTCCAGGTCAAGGGCCTATGCCTCCCTCCCAGGCCCCGGCTGGGGTATGGGCAGGAGGCAACCAATCGGTGTGTCTCCCTCACATGGTTATTTCTCTCTCTCTTTCTCCCTCCTTCCCTCCCTCCCTCCTGCTCTCTCTAAAAAAAAAAAAAAAAAATCCATGGAAAAAAATACCCTCGGGTGAGGATTAACAACAAAAGACAAACAAGAAGACGTGTTTTCGATCCAAGATGCATGAAGAGGCTGCTGCGTGCACCGGCGGAGAGAAAGCAGGCGCACCTGCTCGCCCTCCCCGTCTCCTCGCCAGCGGCGATGTCTGGACAGAGCCTGGACCCCCGGGACAGAACCCGCAGGCACACACAGCCGGGGCTAACCAGCCAGGCACACAGAACCTGTCACAGGACTGGGCTCCTGGTTGGTGAGCAGCCACCTGCGCCCCGGCTCGTTAAACGCAGCTGAGAATTCTCCCCACGCCACCGCCCGGCGGCTGCTGGCTGAGGACGGCTGTCCCAGGTCGTGTCCGTCCTTCTCCGGTTAAAGGGCCCCGGGCGCCGCGTGGAGGGCACGGAGGGGGGCCCCGGAGGGTCCGGCGCAGCTCAGCGCGGCACGCCGGGTCAGACCCCGCCAGGCCGGGGCCCCGCCTTAAGCAGTAACTCACCCGGTCGGAAACAGGGATGCTTTAGTCCTTGACAAGCCGCAGGGACGGGACAAAAACGTTTGGTCACCACGAACACAGCTTGGGGGAAAGCAGAGTTTTCTCATGCCTCTTTTTTTAATAAAATATAAACGTGGGAGCATAGAATAAAGCGGTTTGTAAACAGGAACCAGTTTCCACGAGCGGCGCTGTCGAACGTAACGGCACGTGCACGGCACGCGGGGGTTTGCCAAGGCTGTGGGCATCCTTCTGAAAACCCAGGAGAGCGTCGGCGTGGGGGGGGGGGGGCGCTCGGGTTGTGCCCCTGTAAACTGTTAACCCACGGCTTCACGGCCAGGGGCATTCTGGCAAAAACCAATGGTCTCGCCCAGCCAGTGAGCATTGACCCAGGAACCAAGGGGTCACCAGTTCCATCCCCCGGCAGGGCACATGTCCCTGCGCTGCACGCCCAGTAGGGGGCATGCAAGAGGCAGCTGATGGATGATTCTCATTGATGTTTCTCTCTCCCTCTTCCCTCCTCTCTGAAATCAGTTATATATATATATATATATATTTTTTTTTTTTTTTTAATCCATCGTCTCTTAGGAGGATATTTGGGAGTTTGATGGCCGAGTCTGTAGAGGGTCCCCTGGGACAGCATATGGGCATTCTTTAAATCATTGTCAGCTGAGGCGCCAGGCAGAGCCGCGTCTTGGAAACACATCCACCAAGAAGGCTGGATGCGTTAGCAGTACTGACTCTTACCTTTGCCCCAGGTGTCGGGGGGAGGGCCTTGAAATGAAATCCAGTCTAGCCCTGGGAATGAGGGAATGCTAGGGCCTGGGCCCACCCAAGCTCCTTTGATCCTAAGTTTCTTTGGTGAAACCCCTTTGTGTTTTGGAATATAAACAAACACACTGCTGTTGGGTTTGGGGTCCCCCGTCTCTCCATCAGAGAGAACAGCGGCCCACCCAGCCCCAACCTTTTGCTTCTATTTCTGCGTCTCCTTTCTTTATTTTCTCCGTCCCCAGCTCCTCTACTCAGAAACTGGACCCCCTCTCTCTCCACGCTGGACGTGGAAAGAGGACAACGCCTGCACGAGTCCAGCTCCCAGGCATCCCCCCCCCCAAAAGGAAGACCTGCGGAGGGCGCTCCCAATCCTGGTGCAGACGCACTCTGTCGGAGCTGCATCCGCATGGCGAGGTGGTGCCGCAGGCTCCCCTGGCGAGGCATCGGCGTCGCGGGAACAAAAAGTCCACGTGTGGCAGCAGCTGCCGTGTGGGCACATTCTTCCTGCCAGTCCAGACGATCCTGGGGACTCCGTCGCTGAGATGTCCCCTCCCCCATTCATGTCTTAAGGCCCAGAAAGGGGAGCCGACGAGTGGCAGCCCCTCCCCTTGCGGGGGGCCGGGGAGGTGCGGACAGCAAAGCCGAGGACGCGGATCTCCGCAACCCGTAACCCGCAACCCCAGAGGAAATGCCACGTGCAGGTCCAGGGGGGGCAGAGGACCGGATGTGGGAGCAGCTGGGGGGTTGACCCACCGCAGAAAGTTCCTTCCTGCCCGGCCCACATGGCTCAGCAGCTCAGCATCGACCTAGGAGCCAGGAGGTCACGGTTCGATTCCCGGTCAGGGCACACGCCCGGGTGGCCGGCTGCATCCCCAGGGTGGAGCGTGCAGGAGGCAGCCGGTCCATGATTCTCTCTCATCACGGATGTTCCTCTCTCCTCCCTTCCTCTCTGTAAAAAAAAATCAATAAAATAGCCGAGACCGGTGTGGCTCAGTGGATAGAGCGTCGAACTGCGGACTGAAGGGTCCCGGGTTCGATTCCGGTCAAGGGCATGTACCTTGGCTGCGGGCACATCCCCAGTGGGGGGCGTGCCAGAGGCAGCTGATCCATGTTTCTCTCCCATCGATGTTTCTGACTTTCTATCCCTCTCCCTTCCTCTCTGTAAAAAATCAATAAAATATATTTTAAATCAATAAAATATATTTTAAGAAATAAATAAAAACATACACCTGGGCAAAGCTCCCTGCAGACTCTCCGCTGCCTGGAGAGCCAGGTCCAGGCAGCAGCCACGGGAGACACCAAACGGCCACGTTAACAATGACGGTTCTCAAAGAGGCCCGTGCTGGACAGCGTGTCTCTGTCCGACGGTGTCGCCCCCGGGCCCCGTGAGGGCCTGGCCACATGCAAGGAGGGGTATTGTGTCTCCCTGCATGCCCCCTGCTCCCCCCGCCCCTTGTGAGAGGCGTGGAAAGGGGCTCCTCACAGGGACGCAGGTCCCACGCCAACAGCTCCCGGAGCCTCCGTGGCCCCGTGCTTGGCTGCATCCGCCCACGGCCGGCCCCCACACGGAGGGGCTGCCGTCTCTGCGGCGTGAAGCGGGGGAAGGACTCGGCGCCCACGGGGGCCTGGGAGACGTCCACGCTGAGGCACTGCTTCCCCCCCACCCCCCCGCCCCCGGGGCCAGAGCCATGGCCGCTGCTGAGCGGGCCTGGGGAGGACAGGCTCCATCCGGACGGACGGGCGGGCGGGCAGGCGGCTGCAGGGGTCATCCGGCCCCCAGCCCGGCCCGCTGCTCTCACACCCCGAGGGGACCCTCGGCTGGAGACCTCACAGCAGGAGCCTGGCGTCCCTGCGGCCCAGCGTCGCCATCTCCTCCGGAGAGAAGCCGTTTCCGTGGAGCCTTCAGGGATGAAGCAGAGAGAGGGCGGAGTGAGGGCAGACCCGGCACTGCTTTCCCTCCAGGGGAGCGGAACCCCCTAGAGCCACGGCCTGCCCCCGGACCCGCTGCAGCCCCCGCGGGCACCCTCTTCCGCTGCCCAGCATCCGCCAGGGCCTCCTGCCACCGCTGGCCCGGGAGGCCACCTTCAAAGTGTGGCTTCCACTCAACGCCTGCCCGTTTGCACCAACGTGAAGTTGGAAAAAAACATGTCGAACCTTAGTGGGGGGAGATTCCCCGTAAAAATCTATACTTCATCCCCAGCCGCTGGGGCTCCGTGGGTGGAGTGCCAGCCCGAGGACTGGAAGGCTCTGGGTTCGATTCCGGGGAAGGGCCCGCACCTCGGGGGCAGGCTGGGTCCCCAGCCCCGGGACTGGGGCGTGTGTGAGAGGCAACGAATCCATGTGTCTCTCTCTGTCTCTCCCCTTCTCTTCCACTCTCTCTAAAAATCAATGGGGCCGAAACCGGTGTGGCTCAGTGGATAGAGCATCGGCCTGCGGACTGAAGGGTCCCGGGTTCGATTCCGGTCAAGGGCATGTACCTTGGCTGCGGGCACATCCCCAGTGGGGGGTGTGCAGGAGGCAGCTGATGGATGTCTCTCTCTCATCGATGTTTCTGACTTTCTATCCCTCTCCCTTCCTCTCTGTAAAAAAAATCAATAAAATATATATTTTTAAATCAATGAGGAAAATATCCTTAGGTGAGGACTAACAAAACAAACATATCTATCCTTCATGTTTTCTCCGCCCCCCCCCCCAAAAAAAAAAATAACAAAGCTGGGAGGTACCTCTGAACCCCCGGTGAAAGGGTCCGGAATGAAACAGGAGCGGAAGGAGAGACCCCAGCCCGCTGGCCCCCTGACTCCCGCCCACCATGCCCGCTGCCCGCCCCCACCTCCGGCCTGCAGCCCTTCACCCACCTCCTTCCGGGGAGCCCGAGGCCCTGCTCTCTCCGTTGCAGACTCCCGCCCCCCCCCCCCACCCCCCCTTGAGACCCAGGTCAAGACGGCAGCCACTGGAGGTATCAAATGGCCACGTTAAAAATAACGGTTCTCAAAGCACCCGTGCTGGACAGCGTGTCTCTGTCCGACTGTGTCACCCCCGGGCCCCGTGAGGTCCGCGGGGCCTGCACACACGCAGGGAGGGTGTGGGGTGTTTTTCTGTTAAGTCACGGCACGGCCCTCGGGAATGTCACGCTCTGTGTCCGGGCGAGCAGGCCGGCGTCAGGCTGGTATTTTAAGGTTCTGATGCGATCTGCTTCCTGTTGGGGACCTGCTCACTGCGCTCTGGACAGATCTGCTGCTGCCTTACGAGTGGCCGCCGGCCGGGTTCGGGGCCTCTGAGCTGCCCCCGAGCCCCGTGCCATCACGCCCAGAGACGCGTGAGCCGCCCCCACCTGTGACACAGAGCAAAACCAGCAGACTTTCCTCCGGGCGCCAGAGTTACCAGCTTTTCTAAAAGTTTATTTTATTTAAAAGACAGTGCCCAGCCTAAACCGGTGTGGCTCAGCGGATAGAGCATCGGCCTGCGGACTGAAGGGTCCCGGGTTCGATTCCGGTCAAGGGCATGGACCTTGGCTGCGGGCACATCCCCAGTGGGGAGTGTGCAGGAGGCAGCTGATGGATGTTTCTCTCTCATCGGTGTTTCTGACTTTCTATCCCTCTCCCTTTCTCTCTGTGAAAAATCAATAAAATATATTTAAAAATAATAATAAAAGACAGTGCCACCTGGAGGCTAATGTAAGCACCCTGAGCATGTCAAGGGCGGGGTGGCGGGGGGCTGCGCTAGGCTGTCACGGTCAGTGTACCCCGTGCACTTTTTAAAAAATGTATGTTTTTATTGACTTCAGAGAGGGAGAGAGAAGAGAGGGACAGAAACGTCGGTGATGAGAGAAGATCATTGATCTGCTGCCTCCTACACGCTCCTCACTGGGGACTGAGGCTGCAGCCCAGGCATGGCACCCAACCGGGAATTGAACCCTGACCTCCTGGTTCCCAGGCAGATGCTCACCCCCTGAGCCCCACCAGCCTGACGCCTCTGTTACTCCCCCCATACTCCCGCCTGCAGCACAGCCGTTCCAAATAAACACTCAGGATCTTGAGATAAAAACATGGGTCCTTCCTCAGAGACACGAAGGCATCTCTCCCGGACAAAGAACTACATCCAGCCGAAACCGGTGTGGCTCAGTGGCTAGAGCGTCGGCCTGCGGACTGAAGGGTCCCAGGTTCGATTCCGGTCAAGGGCATGTCCCTTGGCTGCGGGCACATCCCCAGTAGGGCGTGCGCAGGAGGCAGCTGATCGATGTTTCTCTCTCATGGATGTTTCTAACTCTCTCTCCCTCTCCCTTCCTCTCTGTAAACAATCGATAAAATATTTTAAAAATAAATAAAAAGAACTACATCCACCACACACAGAAAGCCACCGCATGTGAGACCTTAAAAGGTCTCAAGCTCCCCGCTCCCCTCGCCCCATTGTACAGATTGGAAAACCGAGGCGCAGAGAGGTAGAGAGGGGAGCCCAGGGCTCTCACCAGACTTCCCGGACAGTTTCGTTCCTCTCAAGGGCCTGCAGGAGGGCGTCCGCCCCTCGGAAGGTGACGTGGTTGTTGGACAGCCTGCAGAGGAGAGGCAGCCGTGAGCCGGTCCCCGGGGGCCTGTGCGGGCACGGAGGGGGGGGGGGGCGGTGGGAGTTGGCCGGCCCGCTCGGCATCTTCGTGCCTGACCTCCCGGGTCCCGCCTGCTCCGACTCTCACCACGTCCCTTCTGATCCCCAGCTCGTGCGCCCGCCTTCCTCACCTCTAACCTGGACCTCCAGGGGTGTCCGCCTCCCCAAGGACCAGCCTGAAAGAACGGTTTGTTCTAAACCACGTGGCACCGTACTTCACGGGTGGAAAAGAATCGGTGGCCCCAGGCAGTGTGGCTCCGTGGTTAGAGCATCAGCCTGCGGACCGAAGGGTCCCGGGTTCGATTCCGTTCGAGGGCATGTGCCTCGGCTGCAGGCTCCTCCCCGGACTGGGCCCTGAACGGGCTGCGTGCAGGAGGCAACCCATGGAAGCGTCCCTCTCAGATGGCTGTTTCTCTCTGTCTCTCCCTCTCTCTCCCGCTCTCTCTGAAAACCAGTGGAACAATATCCTCAGGTGAGGATTAGAGGAAAGAAAAGAATCCATGAACGGGGACATTTCACCTCGAGGGTCTGGGGCGGCAGGGAGAACACGTGAGGTTGGGGACGGGAGGGGACATGTCGGGCTGTCAGGGCCGGTGCGGGGAGAGGTACCAGTTCCCCATCCTGTCCTCCTCATCACCCCGCCTTCACATAGCTCCGCTAGTCAAATCACCCCACCCCTGCCCTCCTCGCCCTCCTCGCCCTCCTCTGCGACTTCTCAGAAGCAGACGCCGAGGCCATGCTGTGAGTAACAACAGGCCACCGGGTGGAGGCCTACTGTGTGCCCGCTGTTACCTCCACCCTCTCCCGCTCAGAACCCAGGGGAGGGCCCGGTGACCGTCCCCATGCACCCGTGACCGGCCTCGTCCACGGAGCAGCAGCCGGGCTGGCGGCGGGGTCCAAAGCCTGGCTCCCGAGCCCACACTCTTAACCGACGCTCGGCAGTTTGGTCAAAAGAAAGATGTGGGCGTCTCCATGGGAAACCAGGGGGTGGTAGCGCTGAGCGACGCTGAATTGTAAGTCATGCCACGGCCGCGGGGACAGCCCCTGCTGCCCGGCCTGGCCTCCCTCGGGGCCGACGGGGCAAGTCCGTGGCCGAGAGAGCACAGCTGCCCCTCCCCACACCAGTCAGGGTGGAGGGGGGCGGCCAGCGGTGCCCGGTGCTTAAGGCCAGGCGTCCGCTCAGACACAGCCCAGCGGCACAGGCCCCCAGCCACTGCCCCTGGAATGAGCAGAAGTGTTTGCCCCAAACATCTGTCAACTGCCCGGCCCCTCACAGCGACACACACACACTCACACACACTCATACACACTCACACACATATACACACACACTCACACACACATACTCACAATCACACACACACATACTCATACACACACACATATACACACATACACACACACAATCACACACACACACACACACACACACACTCATACACACAATCACACACACACACACACACTCACACACACACACACACGAGAGCGGCAGGCGTGTGGTGGCAGAGCAGCTTTCCCAGATCCTCGCCCGTCGGCCGGAAGGCGGCTGTTTCCCTCGGGGCTCGTTTGCCAGGGAGAGAGGCCCCTCCTCCGGGGAGAGGCACCATCGGGGATGCCCTTCGGGCCTCAAGAGCACCTGGCACCCCCAAAACCGGTGTGGCTCAGTGGACAGAGCGTCAGCCTGCGGACTGAGGGGTCCCGGGTTCGGTTCCGGCCAAGGGCATGTACCTTGGTTGCAGGCACATCCCCAGTGCAGGGGGGTGTGCAGGAGGCAGCTGATGGATGTTTCTCTCTCATGGATGTTTCCATCTCTCTATCCCTCTCCCTTCCTCTCTGTGAAAAATCAATAAAATAATATTTAAAAAGAGCGCCGGCACCGAGTGGGGACCCCAGATGTTTCTCGTGTCCACACATGCACAATGCACGCACCCACGAGTAGCGGGAGCGTGCGTGCCCGCCTAACACGAGAGACGCCCTGGGCAGGAGACTCCCCTGGCATGGGCCGGAGAGGCCTGGATGGGGGGCCGAGCCACCTGCAGCCGGCAACCAGCCGTGTCCCCTCAGCTCCCGCTCCGACGGCAGCTCAACGGGAAGGCCGTGTCCCTGCCGGAGGCCTTGCTATGACCTCCGGAGTCTGCTCACGTGGAAGCACGCTCATGTCAACACGCTCACGTCAACACCCCACAGGACGCCCCTGCGGGTGGAGCCCCCGGCGCCTCAGGGATACGAGACTCGGGGACACACTGTCACCGATTAGCTTCCCTCTCCTTCCCCCGCTCACCTCACAGCTCTGTCACCAGGGTTGGCTGGGCCAGCCTGGCCTCTCGATCCTTGCCTCTGTTTTGGGGACCCCGACCTCCCCCCACAGCAATACCAGCCGGTTCCCCCAGGCCGCCTGCTGGGAGGCAGCCAGGGGGCCCCTGCCCAGCTCTCTGGCTCAGAAGCGCCCCTCCCCGCGCCGCTCACCACCCGCGGGCGCCGTACTTGAGGACTTGCAAGCTTGAATTCCTCCGGAGTCCTTCGGCGAGAGAGCGGACACCTTCGTCTCCGAGCTGGTTCTCCTCCAGGCTGCGGAGAGGAGAGGGGGCTCTGTGGGGCGGGACAGCCATCACGGAAGAGGTGATGGACGGAGAGGGGCCGAGTCCCCCCACTTAGAAAGCCCAGCCCCCCAAACCCACATTACAGATAAAGCAAGAGCGGAGAAGGCAGGTGTGGGAGCTCCATTTCAGGGACATCTCGGCGAGAGAAATTGCCCACATTCTCCACAACGTAAGAGGTCCCCCCACGTGTTTCAGGGACTCAAAACATCCATTTCCTCTTTTATCTTTTTTTTAAAATATATTTTTATTGATGTCAGAGAGGAAGGGAGAAGAAGAGAGAGAGGAACATCACCGATGAGAGAGAATCCTGGGTCTGCTCCTCCTGCACGCCCCACACTGGGGATGGAGCTGGCACCCTGGGCCTGTGCCCTGACCGGGAATCGAACCCTAACTTCCTGGTTCATAGGCTGATGCTCAACCGCTGAGCCAGCCAGCTGGGCTCCCTTTCTTCCCTCTTCATGGGAGTTTCATGTCATTTGGGCAGCCATGTGCTTGGTCAAACGGACAACAACGAAACCCCCAGTTTCCCACTCTCCCCTGAGCCGGGGCCGGCCAAGAGACACCCCAGGGCCAAGGCCAATGGGCCCCGGGAATGCTCTCCACAGGGGGGATGGCCCAGCCGGGTGTGCACACTGCGCCCGGAACACACGCGATGTGCGAAGTGCCGCGGCCCTCTCGGGGTCATGAGCAACCTACCGTGGGGGTGAGCACTTGCCGAAACCAGTTTGGCTCCGTGGATAGAGCGTCAGCCTGCGGACTGAAGGGTCCCGGGTTCGATTCCGGTCAAGGGCATGGACCTTGGTTGCAGGCCCATCCCCAGTGGGGGGTGTGCAGGAGGCAGCTGATGGATGTTTCTCTCTCATGGATGTTTCTCTCTATCCCTCTCCCTTCCTGTCTGTGAAAAAGCAATAAAATATATTTAAAAAATAAATAGGTAAAAAACATAAAGATAGAAGGGCGAGCACCTCTATGTGGACTCCGTGAGCTCCATTCGCCAGGACATGAGAGTCGAGTGCGATGGAGCAATCGCTCAGTCACGCACACCTCTGTCCCACCCACACCCCGGCCTCCCCAACCAGGCCGGGGGATGGAGAGAGGCTGATGTCTGCCCCCAGGCCGGGACTCCCCCAAACTCACCAGAGCTCCTCCAGCGCCGTGTTCTTCTCCAGCATCGAGGCTAAGGCTTGGGCACCCACAGGACCAATATGGTTCCCCACCAGGCTGGAGGGCCCCGGATGAGAGCGGGTCAGGGCAGGGCGGGGCCTCGGAGATCAGCTAAGCCGGGAGGCCTGGCATCCCCCCCCCCCCGCCCCACTTCCTGCCCTGCTCCATTCCAGACATCAACAATCGACGGCCGCATTCTTTTCCATCAAGCCCAGGCGACCAACCGGCGTGTCTCCCTCATGTCCATGTTTCTCTCTCCCTCTCTCTCTTCCTCTCTTCCCTTCCTCCCTCCCTGCCTCCCACTCTCTCTCTAGAAATCAATGGGAAAAACACCCTCTGGTGAGAATTTTTTTTTAAGTATTTAATCCATCCCAAGACCTTCAACTGGCAGACGGGGAAGCAAGACCCTTGAGAGGAGAAGGAACGTTGCCAAAGTCACCCCGAAAGACTCCAGTGTCCTGACTCCAAACCCCATGGCCTCTGCCTCTCATCCCACTGCCTCACACGGGGGGCGGGGGGTCAAAAGGAAGTTCTGAGACCTTCAGAACTGCCCCCCCCCATGCCGGCTCCCCGCACAGCGGGGCACACACAGAGGCTTACCTGAGCCACCTCAAGCTCTGGTGGTCGCCCAGAGCTTCCGCCAGGGCCTGCGCCCCCTTGTCCCCCACCTCGTTGCCCCAGAACCTGGAAAGGCCAGCAGAGTCAACAGACAGTGTCAGGGAGGACGTGCTGTGTGCCCAGTGGTCCCTCCCTCTCCACAGCCCGCCCAGGGCAGCCCCGTCCCCGCCCCCAACCCCCAGAAAGGTCTCCGTGGGGGTCCTGGCTCCCAGCCAGGGGGGCTGCCTCCATTGTCCCGGAGGGCGGGCCACACTTTTCCCTCTGGCTTTTCGGCTGCTTCTCGTCAGACTTCCAGGACGGCAGAGGCCCACCCTGTGCTACCCCCGAAATCGGGGAACCCCCTCCCCAAGGCAAAACCCACGGTTGGGACATTTTTCATGACATTTAGGTCAGACCAGCTTCCTGGGAACTGTGCCCACGAGCGCCTGGATCTGCTGGGGGTGTCGCCCCATCCCGCACACAGGAGGCTCCCTTCGGGGCCCCAGGGCCTGGGGAGCTGCACCCCCCACCCCCAGGATGTCAGAAGCCCCGCCCCTCGCGCACAGGAGGTCTGAGGACTGGTCCAACCACCAGCCTCTCCCACGTCCTTCCCTTTCCTGGGTCAGCACCCCCTCTGGGAGCCGTGGAACATGCCTGATTCCGGGGTGCTGCCCTTAGAGGGCTCCCTTAACTGGTCTGGGGAGGGGGCCTGGCCATGGCTGCTTCAGAGCCCCTTGGTGCCCACGTACAGACAGAGGTGAAAGGCAAGGACCCTGACTTCCTGCCCCCTTGCGGGCACCACCCACCCCCAGCCTGCCATCCTCCACTTCCTGTTTCCTGGGGGAAAGCAGGTGCCAGGCAGCCAAGGACCGCCCCCCGGCTCCTGCCTCGCCCTCCCCAACAGAGCCCCGGCCGCCCATGGGGCCTTCAGGCTCAGGGACTTCCCCTGCCCCACGGCCCCCCAGCGCCCCAAGCCTGGAACCCAACTTACCCCAGGAACTGCAGCGAGGAGTTGGCCCGGAGCCCCCCGGCCAGCACCTGGGCCCCCGCCGCCGTGATGTGGTTATTCCCGAGCCTGGAGGGGAGGAGCGGAGGCGGGAGAGTGTGGGGGGAGGCCGGCTCTGCTGGGGACAGTGTCGCCTGGACAGAGGGACCCGGATAGAGGCCTGGGGCACCTGTCTGCAGGATGTGTGTGCGCTATCCGTGTGGGGGCCTGCCTGTCTGCAGGATGTGTGTGCTATCCGTGTGGGGGCCTGCCTGTCTGCAGCATGTGTGTGTGCTATCCGTGTGGGGGCCTGCCCTGTCTGCAGCATGTGTGTGTGCTATCCGTGTGGGGGCCTGCCCTCTCTGCAGGATGTGTGTGCTATCCATGTAGCATGTGTATGCTGTCTGTGCTGGAGGCCTGCCTATGGCCTCTGAGACTCCCTTCTCCCCAGGCACAGGGACAGGAGAGCAGGGGGATGGAGCGACAGGCACAGGCAGGAGCCCCCAGAGGCAGAGGTCCTAGAAGGTGATTTCCCAGGAGAGAGAGGGTGGCTTACTGTCACACCTTTCCTCCCAGTCAGCCCTCAGCCCAGCAGGCCCGGGGTTTGCTGGGGAGTCCCAGCATTAGCCAAATCCTGCTCCCCTCGCTCTGTATTCGGCAGGAGTCACGCACCCAGCAGGACCGAGCCAGGGCAGACAGAGCTGTGGGGGAGCCCAGTGCCCGGGACCGGGAGGCCAGGCTCACCTCAGTGCCAGGAAGTTCTGCCGGCACTCCAGGAGCCGCGCCAGGGCCTGGGCACAGCCATCCGTCAGCTTGTTGTTGAATAAACTGGAAAGTTCAGAACAGAGACATGGAGACCAGACACAGCGGACAGCAACTCCCCTCTTCCCCCCAAACCTAAGGCAGCCCGTTCCCCCAGGACGGGAGACACCTGCACCCCTCAGCCACGTAAACGCCCACCCAGCCCGCCCCAGCTCACAGTGCTCCGGGGACCCGGCCCAGCCCGACTCACGCCAGCTTCTGCAGCTCCTCACAGCGCAGGGCGTGCTTGGCGAGCATGCAGACGCCGCGGTCCGAGAGGTTGTTATCTCGCAGGCTGCAAAACACCGGGCAAGTCGGCTTGAAAATGGAGCTCAGGAAACGGGGGGGGAATGACAAGACCCCAAAAGGGATGTTCGCACATGCCCAAAGCGCCAGCATCTGTGCTCCGGGAAATGCCGCCGAGACGGAGTCCCCCAGGAGGCCAGGCTCCCCCATCCCTGGGCAGCTGTTGATGTCATGCACGGTGTGGGGGATGGCTCAAGAACGGGGGACCCAGCGCTCCTGCTAAAGAACACTGGGCTCCTCGAGGAGTGCCGGACCTTGGGGGAGGCACCCTTTCCAGACGTGGGCAAGGGACACGGCCGTCAGAGAGGCCTCCCGGAAGGTTCCGCCAGTGGAAAAACAATAATAATCCTATCTAATAAGAGAGTAATATGCAAATGGACCATACCTTCGCCACACTCACCAGCCAATCAGGAGCGATATGTAAATTAACACCCAACCAAGATGGCTGCTGCCCAAGTCCAGATAAAGCCTCGGCCAGAGGCTTTTTCCAGCCTTGGGCAGGCCAGGGCTGGGCGGAGCCAGCCAGCGATCGGCCCCATTGCAGGGTGATCACTGGCTGGGGTCCCCTGGCCGAGGTCCCCTGCCCAAGGACAAAAGCCTTGGTCAAAGGCTTTCGGCCTTGGGCAAGCCGGCAGGTGAGCTGAGGGCTCCCAGTATGTGAGGGGGCAGGTTGGGCCGAGGGACCACCCACCCCAGGGCATGAATTTCCTGCACCGGGCCCCTCGTCTATATATATAAAAGGCTAAGGGATCGACCGTCCCACTGACGGGCCGCCTGACTGACCAACCAGCCAGCACACAGGACGCGCACCGGCAATTTAGAAATCAGCATTGACTTGCACACGTGAGAGACGTATGAAGCTCTCGCTGGCGCCAAGCGCACGTGTGTGTTTTGACCTGTCGTTGTCGATCGTGAATTTGGTTGGCACTTCTATTTCAGAGAAAGGGCAAACGGCGATGTTAAAATTAATTTCCTTTCGGCGTGCCCGGATCTGCGCACTGCGCCGCTAG
>CM050525.1:57039146-57129146 GCA_027563665.1 Antrozous pallidus
ACACTCACACATTCACACACACACTCACACACACACACTCACACACACACACACACATACACTCACACACTCACACACACACTCACACACACTCACACACATACACACACTCACACACTCACACATACACTCACACACACACTCACACACTCACACACACACACTCACACACTCACACATACACTCACACACACTCACACACTCACACACACACACTCACACACACACTCACACACACACTCACACACTCACACACACACTCACACACACACTCACACACTCACACACACACTCACACACACACTCACACACTCACACACACACTCACTCACACACTCACACACACACACACACACTCACACACTCACACACACATCCTATATAATAAAGAGCTGATATGCCAATGCCACCGAACAGCAGGCGACTGTCCTGACCACCTTCCGGACGAAGCCAGGACTAGGAGGGGCTGTGAGGGCTGGCCCTTTGCACAAATTCTGTGGTAAAATACAAAAAGCTCAGGCAGAATCCCACAGCTGCTCTCTCTGGGGCCCCCGAATTCCCGACCTGTCGGGATTCTACGGTTCCTGCTGGGGTACAGGTCACCCTTGACTTGAGCAGTCGCCGACACAGGCACCGACAGTGGACAATGGGGCAAGCGGCATCCAGGCGGTCGGGGGGCTCCGGAGCGGTGCACAGACAGGCCGCCGGGAGGGGACGGGGACACGTAACCGCAGGGTGGGGGGGCGAGGGAGGCTCGTGTCTCCCGGCTCCACCATTCCCCACGGGGACCCGGGCAAGTCACGCCACGTCTCTGAGCCTCGGGTGTGGGCTGATGGGGAGAAGCATAGCCGGGGTGGCTGTGGGGGTCCCAGAGGCTGCTCTGGGGCGTGGGGGCTACAGTGCCCATCACCAGCCTGTCCTGTGAGTTAGGGTGATCGTTGTCATAGATTTAAACGAAGGCCCGGGCCCAGCAGCAATGATTATGTAATACGTGCAAGTTATGTGTAAATAGTGTAATGTGGGTAAATGAATTATGTGTAAATGTTATGAGTGTCTAACCGCTAGGCTGTGCACCTGAAATAAACATGAAAAATAACGTAGCCCAGCTGGCTCAGGGGTGGAGCATCGACCTATGGCCGGCAGCCATGGCTCCATCCCCGGGGAGGGGCGTGCAGTCCATGCTTCCCTCCCACCAGTGACGTTCCTCTCTCTTTCCCTCTCCCTTCCTCTCTGAAACCCATAAAAATATTTTTTAATCTATTTTACTGATGTTTACAGAGAGGAAGGGAGAGGGAGAGAGAGTCAGAAACATCGATGGCAGAGAAACATCCATCAGCTGCCTCCCGCACACTGGGAGCCCGCAACCAAGGTCCATGCCCTTGACCGGAATCGAACCCGGGACCCTTCAGTCCGCAGGCCGACGCTCTGTCTCTCCTGAGCCACACCAGTTTGGGCCCTAAAAAAATATATTTTAAAATGATAAAATAAACGAAGGCGCAGACTGGGGAAGGAACCCGGCCGGGCTGGACAGAGAGGCTGCAGGCCGGGCCTGACCCCCTGCGTCCCCACGGGTGTCCCCGCCCCTGCACCCGCTCGGTGACGCCATCCTCCCCTCACCCACCAGCAGGGCCCGGACACTCACTACAGAGCCTTGCAGACGCCCAGGCAGGGCAGCAGCTGCTCCACGCCCACGTCGCCCACGGCGTTGTGGTCCAGCTGCAGGGCGACCGGCCGCCGCAGGTGGCGCAGCACGAAGGCCAGGGCGGCGCACTCGGCGGGGCCCACGCCGCAGAAGGTCAGCTTGAGGTGCCCCACGTCCAGGCCCCGCACGGCCTTGCGCGCCAGCCGTTCCTCCCGCAGCTCGTGCAGGCTGCGCACCAGCCAGAGGAAGCCGGGCAGGGCGTGCATGCTCTTGGCTTCCCCGGGCAGGGCCTGCGGGATGGAGCAGAAGTGCTTGCGGAGGCTGCGGGCCAGGCACCGGCGGGCGCAGGCCTGGCGCCGCAGCAGGGCCTTCTGGGACGCCTGGCACTCGGCCAGCAGGCCCCGGTGCTCCCCGGACAGCAGCCCCGCCAGGAAGGCGGCGGTGATCTGGAGGTTGTGCGGCTCGGCCCCCTGCAGCCAGGCCTCCACGCCGCCGCCCTCCTCCTCGCCCGGCGGGCCCCGCACGCACCGCGCGGGCAGCAGCCGGGCCAGCGGCGAGCCCCCCGGCGTCGGGCGGCGGCCGAAGAGGTGCCTGAGCGAGGACGGCCTCACGTCGGCGGCGAGCGCCAGGTAGAGGGCGGCGAAGAAGCACTGGAAGGTGATGTGCAGGAACTCCAGCGGCGGCGGCGACGGGCCCCCGGGCCCCGCGCTCTGGGCGTGCACAAGGAAGCCCAGGGCCACGTCCGCCCCGTCCACGCGCGCCGCCCGGAGCTGCGCGGCCGAGAACACGTAGCAGCTCAGGCCCAGGCCCCAGAGAGCCAGGCGGCCCAGGTGCAGGAGGCTGGGGAGACGGCCCCGGAGCAGGCCGGGCCCCGGGCCGCGGGGGGCCGCATCGTCGTCGGGCGGGGAGGCGTGGAGCAGGAAGTGCTGCAGGATCAGCAGGTACATGTCGGTGGGGGTCCGCGGGGAGCCCCCGCCCTGCAGCAGCAGCAGCTCCCGGTGGCACCTGGACACCATCCAGGCGACCACAGGCAGGTGGCACAGGCCGTGCAGGGCCGAGGTGGCTCGGAGCAGCCGCACCAGGCGGTCGGCCACGCCCGGCTCGCGGTGGCGCCGCCGCAGGTACAGCGCGACGCCGTCCTCGGAGAAGCCCCGCAGGTGGAGCTCGGCGCGCAGGTGCCGGCGCAGGGGCGCGCACACGGCGTCGGGGCGGCTGGTGAGCAGCTTGCGGGCGTTCTTGAGCAGGTTGCCCTGCAGCAGGTTGAAGAGCAGGCTCTGCACGGACGTGGGGTCCGTCGGGGAGCAGTGGCGCTCGCCGGCGTCCGTGAACCGGAAGGGGAACTCGTCCAAGCCGTCGAAGGTGAGGAGGACGCGCTCGGGGTGGGCGAGGACGCGCCGGAAGACTTCCTGCTGGCCGGCGTCGGGCCAGCAGCAGAGTTCGAAGAGCAGGGCGCGCACGGACAGGGGCCGGGCCACGCGCTGCAGCTGCCGGCAGCTGAAGGGGAAGACGAAGAGAAACTCCTGGAAGTCCCGCCCCGACGCCCACAGCAGGTGCAGCCGCTGCAGGAGCGTGCTCTTGCCGCTGCCCGCCTCGCCCACCACCAGCACGGTGTCGGCGTCGGCGTTGAGGGGGGCCCCAGCGCGGAAGAGGGCCTCCAGGCCCAGGGGCGCGGGGCCGGAGTCCGTCCGCAGCTCCAGGACGCCGTCCGTGTAGATGTCCTCCACACGCAGGCTCTCCGCCCCGTCGTAGGAGCTCAGGAAGCGCGACTGGGCCGCCACCGTGGTCCGCAGCTTGGTCGTGAACTTCTGGCACGCGGCGTCTGGGAGGCAGAGGGGGGCGCGGGGGACGCGGGGGCATCTGAGGGGAGGGAGGACTGCGGGGGGTAGGGGGGAGGCAGGGTGGCCTTACGGGTGGTGTTACGTGTGGGAGACAAGAGCCAATGGGCTCTTCAGCCACGAGCAGGGGACTTGGAGGAGGACGGTCACCCCACCTTCCACCCTCGGTTTACTCCCCTGGGAAGTGGGAGGGGCGGCACACATCACGAGGGCCGGGCTGTTAAGGGACACGTGCAGTCAGCCCTTCATACTCAGTAGCTCCAGCGACCATTCTGGAAATAGTAAGAGCTGATACTGTAGCCCTGGCTGGGTCTGGCTCAGTGGATAGAGCGTCAGCCTGTGGACTGAAGGGTCCCAGGTTCGATTCCCGGTCGAGAGCCAGGTTGCAGGCTCAGCCCCTAAGAGGGGGCGTGCAGGAAGCAGCCAGACAATGATTCTCTCTCATCCTTGATCTTTTCCTCTCTCTCTCCCTCTCGATTCCTCTCTGAAATCAATACACTAATAATAATCTACATGTATAAAAGCCTAAACGACCATTACACCCGATGGACCAAATGACCAGCCAACCGGTTGCTATGACGCGCACTGACCACCAGGGACATATGTTCAACGCAGGAGCTGACCCCTGGTAGTCAATGTGCTCCCAAAAACAATCTCCCAGGGTCCCTCCTCCCAGCCAGCCAGCCCTGATTGGCTCCGATCCAAACTGAGTGACATGGTCCTGATTGGCCCCATCCCTGGCCAGGCCGAGGGACCCCCACCCATGCACGAATCTGTGCACTGGGCCTCTTGTACCCATAATCATAGCAAAGACTCTAATGGTGCTATCCCCCACATAATGGTGTTCATCCCCCCCCCGCCTCCCAGAGCCCCGGGAGAGTGGAGGAGTTACCCTCAAGCTGAGGAAGGACACTGCATCTTAGGGAGCCGCCCCCCTCCCCAGCCAGGAGACGGGGGTTGTAACGGATGCCCCTCACGCGGCAGCGTTTGCTCTTAGCCACGGTCTGCACGGCCCCGCTTCCTCTGCGGGGCGGGGTGGGGGCCGGAAGAGCGGGCAGTACCTTCGACAGACAGGGCCAGCGGCAGCGGCAGCGCGTGCACGTGCTGGAGCAGGAAGGCGGCCAGCCCGTTAGCCTTCAGGGCCGCCAGGTCCAAGAGCCTGCGCGCCTGCGGGGGGGGTGAGAGCCGTTCTTTCTGCGGAAGGGGGGGGGGGGGGGCTGCCGGCCGCGGTGACGGCAGAGCCACCTCCTCCCGCGCCGCGCGAGGCCGGAAAGCAGCCACAGGGCACGGCGGGTTTGGAGAAGGCCCGACCCCGTCGGGCGGCCAGCCGCACACTTCCGCCCGCGCACCCCATCGGTCCCCTCTCCAGCAGCGAGTTGTTCCCTGGACACAGACAGCCACTCGGAGAGCGGGTGATGTTAACATGAAATAAACGGACAGACAAAATAACCCCCCCCCCCCCCCCCAAAAAAAAAAGTAGGTCCAGCCCTGGCCCATGTTTCTCAGTGGTTAGAGCGTTGGCCCGCTCACCAAAGGGTTGCGGGTTCGATTCCCAGCTCCAGCCAGGACACATGTGGGAGGCAACCCATCAATGTGTGTCTCCCTCATTGATGTTTCTGTCTATCAGTCAATCAATGGGAAAAAGATATCCTCAGGTGAGGATTCGCCCCCAAAAGTAGGTCCGGAGACATCACGTGGAACAGACGGACAGGTCTCAGAGGGGAGGGGGAGAGGGTACCCAGAGAGCTTATATGCACACACGCAGCCCACAGACACAGGCAACAGTGCGGTAAAGGCCAGGGGTGGGGCAGGAGCCAGGGGCGGGGGCAAAGAGGGGGCAAATGAGGGACATCTGTAATAGCCTCAGCAATTAAAAATTAAAAAAAAAAAGAAGTACACCATAACCAGTTTGGCTCAGTAGATAGAGTGTCGGTCTGCGGAGTGAAGGGTCCCAGGTTCGATTCCGGTCAAGGGCATGGACCTTGGTTGCGGGCACATCCCCAGTGGAGGCTGTGCAGGAGGCGGCTGATGGATGTTTCTCCCTCATCGATGTTTCTAACTCTCTCTCCCTTTCCCTTTCTCTCTGCAAACATCAATAAAATATTTTTTTAAAGGACATCCAACCCCTGATTCGTACAGCCCCACCAGGTCCCCCAGCACAGGGAACCCTGTATGCCCAGGGCTCACTCGTGACCTTGCCCCCCAACTTCCCACAAGGGCCCTTTATGGCTCTCAGAGAAGGTGAGACCAGACCTTGTCCCTGAGCCCCTGAGTGCGGCTCCCCCCGCCCAGCCCGTCCTGGGAGCCTTCCTCCCCGAAGGAGGCGTCCTGGCCTTTCTTGCCGCCACCATATGCGCCAGCGACTCTGTTTTTCAAAACAAAACCACCGAGTGTCTGGGGACCCGCTTTGGGAGGCTCCAAAACTGTAGCGACAGCAAAGTCGGGGCTCACACGGAGTCCGGCGAGCGGAGCCCACCAGCAGCTGTCCCGGAGGCCGGCCCCCATGCGGCACGATTTCCCGTCAGAACCCCTCGGTGGCACGGAAGCTGCGTGGGTGGGGACTTAGTGGGCTCCCATTCACTAGTAAACACTGGTCTAACGTAATGAATGGCGGTCATCCGCTGAGCTGTTCGTTGAGAACACACGGCCGTACCCCACCCGGCGGGGCTCCGTGGTTGAGCGGCGACCTGTGAACCAACAGGTCACAGTTCAATTGCCCGCGGGCACAGGCCTGGGCGGAGGCTCCAGCCCCAGTGGGGGGCGTGCAGGGGGCAGCCGATCCGTGATCCTCTCTCATTGTGGATGCCTCTCTCTTTCCCTCTCTCCTGTCCTCTCTGACATCAATAAAAACACTTTTTAAATATATTTTATTGATTGTTTAGAGAGGAAGGACAGAGAGGAAGAGAGAGAGACAGAAACATCGACGAGAGAGAAACAGCGATCAGCCGCCTCCTGCACACCCCCCACTGGGGACGTGCCCGCAACCGAGGTCCATGCCCTTGACCAGAATCGAACCTGGGGACGCTCTCTCCACTGAGCCAAACCGGTTTCGGCAAAACATTTTTTTTTAATGCAACAACTTCTACCCGCCTGGCTCCCTTCCCGGGGGGGACCCCCCTTTCCCGCCCACATCTCCCCTGGGACCAGCTGCCCCGAAACCAGGCAGTCCCGGCGATGAGGCGGCCCTTCCTGAGGATGCCGATGGCGCCGGCAGGAAATCCTTACCCGCTGGGACGGCGTGAAGATGGGCAGCCTGATCTCGTCGCACTCGTACGGGCTGACGAGGCCCTGCGCCTGCGCCAGGTCCAGCGTGGCCTCGATGTGGCCGTACAGTCTCCGCACGAGGGCCGGCCGGTGGCGCTGCAGGTCCCCGGCCGGGTCAGGGGAGCGGGGGTCCCAGAGGCCGGGCGGCGCGGGGGACCTGCCGTCGGCCCCCGCCTCCTGCACCGCCGCCAGGAGCTGCTCGCAGCCCCACGCGCCTTTGTTCCACACGGTGTCCAGGAGGCGCCGGACCGAGTGGGCGAGGGGCTGGCCCAGGACGCGCAGGCCCTCGTAGTCCTCCCAGGAGAGCACCTGTCTGGCCAGCAGCCGGTCCAGGACGCTCTCGAAGGCCTCCGGGGACCCCGCGGCCAGCAGCCCCACCAGCTGGCTCCTCTGGGCTTGGAAAGCCTCCTGCGGGCACGGGTCCCGGCCTGGGGAGGAGAAGGGGTCAGCAGACAGAGGCAGCGGAGGGGCCGGCCAGCCCACCCGAGGCCAAGCCCGCCAAGGTGCTGCCCTCGGACATACCCCCATCCGAGGTCCCCATTGTACAGATGCCCAGAGGAGGAAGAATGGCCCCACAGAGGGTTTGAAGGGGGGAGGGAGTTCAATCAAGCTCCTGGATCCGGGCCTCAGCTGAGCCAGGAGGAAGTGCAACGGCCCCCAAGGGGTCCAGAAATTAATTCTCTCTGAGCCGCGCTGAGGGCTCCTCCCTGCTGGCTGTGTTCCGGCCACAGCAGCGCTCCTTCCGTAACGGCTGCTGTTCATGAAGCACCTACAATGGACCAGGCACATAGTAGGCAGTTTTCTGCAGGAACACATTCCCCCTTTCCTTCCACGCTGGAGTCGATGCTGTGGCCAGACCCATTTTACAGATGCCAAAACTGAGGCACAGAGAGGCTGGGTGGCCAGAAGCATGCCTTTCATTCCCTCAGAGTTGGGGTCCCCTCACCCCAGGTCTCACCCCTCACCCCAAGAGGCAGAGTCAGAACACTGCTATGAAGAGCCTACACTCAGCGAAGCAAAAGTCAGGGTACCAACTGAGCCCTCCCTCATGCCCCAGGCCCCACCGTGTGCCGGCACCTCTGTCCTTGGCTCGCTCTGGGCTCAGCCCTGGGCTCTGGGCGCGGGGAGCTGAGCGGAGGCCATTTCTCAGAGATTCCTGCCCCGGGAGGCCCCCGAGCGGCGGAGAGGTTCTCAGAGACCACGGGGCCTGGGCGGGGGCTGGTGAAAGCGAGAGCAAAAGGGCAGTGCCCTGGGCAAAGGGGGTGTGTGCCTGGCTCTTTCTAAACCAGGGACATCCCCCGAGGCCCAGGCGGCAGGCACGGGACTCCGCGCCTCTCCTGCGGGCTGTTGATGTGCCTGGCTCCCTCCTGGCCCACATCGAAGCCTGGGCTTGCACACCTTGGCATCGCCAGCTGGGCACAGGCGGAGATGAATCAGAAACCCACACGGGAGGGCAAGCCCGGGACCGTCTGTGCAGCCGGGGCACACCCGCCCGGTCAGGGGAAGGAAACCTCCGCTGGCAGCCGGTGCCGCCCGCTGGGGGAGGAGGCCGAGGCAGCGAGGGTGCCCATGTGTCTGGCAGCGGGGATGCAGGGCACCCCCCATGCAGGAGCCACAGCAGACCGAGACCCCAACCGGCTCTCCCTGGCCACGCAGGCACCTCCCGGGCCACGGCCGAGCAGGGGTGCGGAGAAGGTGGAAGGGGAGAGAGGGGGCAGCAGGGAACAGGAGCGGAACAGCCCTCAGACCTCGAGCCCAGGGCCTGGGGAATAACCACACCCCCTCCCTCGGGGAACCCCCCCCCCCGAAATGGGGCCGGCGCTCTGCCTCCCACCCAACCCCGGAGGCCCGCGGGCAGCCGGGAATGAGCGGCTTCACAACAGGACGCGGGCAGGCGCCCGCTTCTCTCCCCGGGAGGACGGGGCTCTCTCCTCCGGGTCCCCAGAGCCGGGACCCCCGCTCCCTCGTCAAAGCTCAGTGGGTTTGCACTGGCCGGTGTGGCTCAGTGGCTAGAGTGTCGGGCTGTGGACTGAAGGGTCCCAGGGTTAAGGACATGCACCTCAGTTGCAGGCTCATCCCCAGCCCTGGTCCGGGCACATGCGGGAGGCAGCCCATCGCTGTCTCTCTCACATGGCTGTTCCTCTCTGCCTGTCCCCGTCCCTTTCACGCCACTCTCTAACACAGCCAATGGAAAATGTCCTCAGGTGAGGATTAACCAAACACGCACACACACGCGCACACACAAACACAAACACACATGCACACACATGCACATGCACACACAAACGTGCGCGCACACAAACACACAGCTCGCACGCACCTACACGCACACACCTACACGCACATGCACACACTCACACATGCACTCACACATGTACATGCATACACACGCACACACAAACACACATGCATGCACACACTTGCACGCACGCACACACGCATGCACACACGTTCTCACACACACACTTTCTCACACACACACACACACGCACGCGCGCACGCACGCACACACACACACACACATGCAAGCGCACAGGCACAGGTAGCACACACAGGCACGCAGCTCAGCAGGCGTGGGCAGAGGCAGGGCCCAGCAGCCCACGCAGGCCTGGAGCAGGAACCACGGGCCGGGTGGCACCGGGCTGGCAGGGCTAGAGCTGCGGGGAAACCCCTCAAGGAAGGGCCGGAAGCCAGAGTCGGCCAGCCAGTTGTGGAGAACGAGGCTATGCTGGGCGGTTCTGGCAGACAGCCTCGGGCACCCAGTGGCCCACACGGAGGGCCCCCGGGGGGGCTGTGACACGCCCCCAGGCGTGCCCACACATCGGGCACAGGTAGGCAGGGTCCTTCCTGAACACGCGAGTCTGGGCCGCGGACGGCCACTCGAGCCACACACGCCAGGCTAGCGATGGCAGGGCTCGTGCCTGCGGGGCGGGGGGCGGGGGAGGGCAGGGCAAGGCCACTGCATTTGTCACTCTGCCCTCCTACCAGCAGCTGGAAAGCCCCATCTCTGCCCAGGCCCCGTTCCAGAAACGTCCAGCAGGGACATTCCCCCAGGACCGGGGTGGCCAGCTCCCGCGGGCAGCCAGGAATGAGCGGCTTCACAACAGGACACGGGCAGGCGCCCGCTTCTCTCCCCAGGAGGACGGGGCTCTCTCCTCCGGGTCCCCAGAGCTGGGACCCCCGCTCCCTCGTCAAAGCCCGCCTGGTCAGGGGAAGGAAATCTCTGCCCATCGCCTACTGGATAAAAACTGTCCCTAAAGTCCTGCCTCCTGCCTGCTGTCACCTGCCCGGGCTTCCCCTCGTCAGGCTAACTCCGCCTGCGTCCTCATTGCCTGTCACCTCCGCGTCAGTCCCTACAAGGTTGGAACTGCCATAGTTGTTCCTGGAGGAGGGGGAGGCCCATCCTTCCAGAGGAAGGGGCACTTCCGAGGCCGAGGGGAGGGGTGGCCCAGACCCTCCCTGATCCCCAAAGCCAGGCCCAGGCCCTGCAGCTACCTCCTTCCGGACCCCAGCCTGTGTCCCTGGGGGCTTGGGCAGCTGATCGGCCTCAGTGATGAAGTCCCAGCTGCTGGTCATGGGGAGCAGGAGAGCGGGGAGCGGGAGAGGGGGGAACGGGAGAGGGAGGCTGGTCCAGACCTCAGCAGAGCCCCGCCTCCCTGGGGCACTGGCTCGGTCCCTTCCCCTCCTCAGCCATGTCCCCTCTGGTCCCCTTCACCCGCTTCTCTCCAGGAAAGCTGCCCCAACCTGCACACAGACCCCAACTTCACCCCTTTGGGTCCAGTCCTGTTTCTCAGGCCCTTTCACAGCAGGACTGCCTGCCTGCTGTCCTGACTGGCCACTCCTCCAGCCCTTCCAATCGGGTCTCCCCGACGCCCCCCCCCCCAAACTGCTTTTGTCACCTCTGACCCCAGAGGGAGCCCAGTATTGCTTGGTCCTCAGCCCTCATCCCGCTGCCTCCCAAAGGCATGTATCCTCACGGCTCCCCCCTCCTCCTGGGAGCCCCTGCCTGAGGCCCCGGACGCCCCAACGCTCTGAATTCCCTCTCTGACCCCTTGGCGAGGTCCGATGCAGGGAGCCCCCCAGCGCCCTGGTGGGACCGCTTCTCTCCAAATCACTCTCCCGCTAAGGGACTCCAGCAGGGAGACTCCTGCAGGCAGGCGGGACAGATGGGGAAACTGAGGCGGGGAGAGAGGAGAGGGGAGCCCCCCTGGGCCCTGAAGCCTGGCCTCCTCATGCTCAGAACTTCACATCCCAGAGGTCCCCGGACTCAGACAGACCCCGCCCCCAGGTCACCGCCTCTCTCTGGACCTCAAAGCCCCTGTCCCCACGCCCCCTCTTCTTCTGAAGTCACAGCCCGCCAGGGGGCTCCCCCACCTCCGGATGCCCCCTTTCCAGCTACCTACCTTCCATTTAGATCCGGGGGCCTCCAGGGGAACCCGCGGAGCCAGTCCTGCGCCCTCGGGGCGGCCAGAAGGGCTCAGGAGCCGGTCGGTCGTCTGAGTCCTGAGGGCGAGACCCTCCGCGCCCGCCCTCTCCCGGGCCGGACCCTGGAGCACGCAGCTCGGGGTGGGGTTGGGGGGGGGGGGCGCCCCGATGCCTCCTCTGCGCGGTTGGGGCCACGACTGGAGGATCCCCAGGCTCCAGCACTCAGCCCTACCCCGGCGGCCCGCCACGCCCCCTGCACCCCTGCCCGCGCCAGCCCCGCCCCCCGAGCGCTGACCACGCCCCTCGTGTCCCGGGCCGCCACCCCCGCTGCGCCGGCTCCCCAGCTCTCTGCGGAGTCTGGCCAACTGCCTGCAGGGCTGGGCCGCCTGGCTGCGAGACCCTGGCCGTGTGTGTCCCCTTTCTGGGCCACCTTTCAACTGGGGGCACCCGAAGAGTCTCCCAGGCCAAGCCCTTCCCCCCCCCCCCCCACACACACACCCCGCCTCCAGCTAAATTCCCGCACAGGGAGCACCGGGCAGGTTGGGGCTGGGAAATGTTGCATTCCAAGGACTGAAACTGCTCCCCACCCCCCGCCCCTTGAAAAGCCGGAAGCCGCCTAAATGGCCCCCAATAGGGGATGGCTTAAACAATGTGATAGGAGCCCAGCCACAAGGCTCAGGGGTTCAGCGTCCACCTGTGACCCAGGAGGTCAGGGTCAGATTCCCGGTGCGAGCTCCGTCCCCCATGGGGGGCGTGCAGGAGGCGGCCGATCCAGGGTTCTCTCTCCTCATGGATGTTTCTATCCCTCGCTCCCTCTCCCTTCCTCTCTGACATCAGTGAACACATATTGGGGTGAACAAAACAAAACTGAGAGAGCAACTGGAAAACTCTGCCAACACATCTTTCATCCCCCACAGCCCCCCCCGGGAGAGAGTTTTCCAGCTTCGCCTGCAGAATGCACCCCGAACGCAGCCACCTCTGGCTAGACCTCTATGACCCCCCCTCCCCCGAGGCCCCGACCCCTGGCCTCTCGGACCTGGGCTACCGCAAGAGGGCCATGCTTCCCACAGCGGCGTGCGACCCGTTTAGAAATAAAAGCCCAGTTCGGCGCCGCTCCTCGGCTTAAACCCCTCCAGGGACGCCCCTTTCGGAGTAAAAGCCAACGAGGGGCTTTAGGGTGCTGTTTGCGCCTCACACTCATCCTCTGTGCCACCGCCTGCTGCTCCCGGCGGTGCCGCCGCCTCCAGGCCTCCGCCTGGATTGCTCTTCCTCCAGACACCGCCCTGGCTCCCTCCGTCCCTGGCTGACTTGTACATTTCTCCCCAGCACACAACACGCCGCAGGCTTTCTTCGTGTTGTGTTGTCGCGGGGGTCAGCTCTCCCCGCTACAAGCGTGACCCCCTGTTGAGTTCCTGTTTTTGTTTTCTGGATAAACGCCCGGGCGGGAACTGCTGGGTCACACGGTGGAAGGACGTCTGAGATTTTAAGAGGTTACGTGTGTGGAGAAATCAACCGACGCGACTCCCAGTACCGCTGGCCCGCGTTTCTTTGGCACCCCTGTCGGGGGCGCAGCTGTCTGTGATCCATTCTTGTTGCGTTTACCCCCCCCCAAAAAAAAAAGGTGTGTGAGTGAGTATTGGGGGTCCCCACTGTGGGACACCTGGGGTGGTGGGAGCCGTAGTGCACAGTTTCCTGTTGCTTGCTCAATGGCGGGGGAGGATCCTTCATGACCTCATGTTGCAATTCCGGGAGCTGACATTCAGAAAGGGGGCGGGCGGGGGGGGGGGCGGCTTTCCTGGGCACCCCGTGAGTCAGGGCTGAGCTGGAGCCCAGCCCAGGTCACCAGCCTCTGCATCACCCACTCATGCATTCATTCATTCCTTCACTCATTCATCCGCTCAGTGCTCATTTTTTCGTGCACACAGCATTGGCCCAGCACCCACGGCACCGGGGCGGGTCCTGCGACAGGGACAGACCGCTGACACAGAGTCCCGCCATCCTGGTGCTGGAGACCAGCAATAAGAAAGCAAAGCAACGCAGGTCTGGACAGAGGGGCCGGGGGAGGCCGCAAAGGGAGTGCCCAGCACCCTGCACCCCGAAAAGGAGAGCGAGGCGCAGAGGAAGCAAGAGAGGGTGTCGCGTCAGTAGCTGTGCGTCGCCGCAGGCTGCCTAGGACCAAACTAGAGGGGGTGGGGCCTGCATTGCCACCATGTGTCCACCATCCAGATGTCATTGCTGACGTGTACACATAAGGAACTGTTGGACATTGAAACTGGGGCTCAGAACTGTTGGACATTAAACCGGGGCTCAGAACTGTTGGACATTAAACTGGGGCTCAGAACTGTTGGACATTGAAACTGGGGCTCAGAACTGTTGGACATTGAAACTGGGACTCAAACATTTTTTGTTGTTATATGTTTATTTCTAGTCTGCAGAGGCAAGATTTTTTTAAAGAAAAGAAATGGGGGGGAAATAGATACAGAGGCCAAGAAGCATGGAACAGACTGTCAAACTACAGCGGGAAGACTGGGGAGGTTGGGGGCGGGGGGTGGCTGAAAGAGATCAACTGAAGGACTTGTACACATGCATATAAGCATCACCAAGGGACACAAGACACTGGGGGGGAGGAGGGGATGACAGGTGAGGGCATGTGCTGGGGGTAGGGGAGGCCGGGGGGAGGCTAATGGAGCTGGGGGGAAAGGAGACATATGTACTACTATTTGTAATACTTTAAACAATAAAAAAATATTTATTAAAAAGGGAGAGAGTTTGTGTGTGTGTGTATCGCGGCTGCAGGCAGCGCCAGGGGAGGGCCGGCGAGTCTGAGGACAGAAGGCGGTGCCCACACTGCTCAGCTAAGTGATGCTGGGCCCACACGCCGAGTGCGGGAGGGAGCGGGCGCAGGGGGGTCTGGATTCACCCCGAAGCCGGGAGAAGCCACGGAGGGTCCAGGCAGTTCCAATTCTGCATGAGCCACCCGGGCTCGGAGATGCCGGCCTTTCCTTCCCTGCCACCCCGGGACCCCTCGGGGCCCCCTCCTCACCGTCCGGCCCCAGCACTCCGGGGGGTCCACTCAGTCCTTACCCCCTCACGGCAACGGGGCCTTGCCTGCCCGCCAGACACGGGGCGCTCCTCACCCTCAATCTGTGCTGCCCGGAAGCCAGCTCCTGGCACCACCTGGGCCAGCTGGGCTCCTGCTGCCCGGCCAGACACCCTGCATCCGGGGGTGCCCACAGAGCGCCCCCACCCCCCGTCCCCACCGAGGAAGCAGTGACTCCCGCTCCTGCCGTGGCTGCTGGCTGCGGGTGCGGGGCTGGCAGGATGGCAGAGGACGGCTGCCTATCTACCTGGCATCTCGCAGGTTCCGTCAGGAAGGAGGGGAGAGCGTGCCCGGCCTCACCCCACACTGAGCGGGGCCCCCACTCAGCGGGCCATCTGCTGGCCAGAGTTCAGTGAGCTGCGGCCCTGCCCCCACAGCGCACCCGCCGGCAGGTGCAGGCACAGCCTGGGAAGAAAAGGGTCCAACTGAAAGGTGAGCCGTGGCTCTGGCCAGTGTGGGTAAGTGGTTAGAGCACTGGCCCTGGCACCCAAGGGTTGCGGGTTCGATTCCCAGTCGAGGGCACATCCCTCGTCACATCCCTGGACGGGGAACCAGTTCTGTGCTCCTAGCCTCCGTCTCCCCATCTGTCGATGACTAGCTCACGGCATAGGACAGCGCACACTGAGAAGGTTTGGGAGCCCTGGCCGGTGCGGCTCAGTGGGTAGCATGTCGGCCGGAGGAACCAAAGGGACCCGGGTCTGATTCCGGTCGAGGGCACGGGGCCCCCGTGGCAGACTCCTCACCTGCCCGGCTCCTGGTGTGTCTCTCCCATCCATGTTTCGCTCTCTCTCCCCCTCCCTTCCACTCTCCCTACGAAGCAGTGGGAACATCCTGGGGTGAGGATTTAAGAAAAAGATGGAGCTTTGGGCGCTAAGGTTCGGAAGCCAGAGGGCGTCCAGGCCACTGCGAGGCGGAGGGAAGCGAGGCCCCGCTCAAACCCACGGGGGTTTCTGCTCCCCCGCCTGGCGCCCCGCTAGGCCCTGCTCAGCAGCCAATGGGCTTGGGGCGCCCGAGCGGCCACACAGCCTAGTTCCTGTTTCAAACGGGGAACTCGACACGGCCACGGCCGGAGCCTGAGCGCAGAGCTGACGGGGCCCCATGACACCCCTCCCGGACCCCTGGACTCCCACAGGGCCAGAAGCCGCAGGTCAGAGGTCAGTGTCTGATCCCCAGCCTAGAGCCCCCCTGCCCCGCGGGGCTTGAGCCCGGCAGTCCGGGACCTACCCTCAGTACCCGTTGGGGGAAGGGTGAGCCCGAGAAGGGTGGGTGGCAGCCCAGGGAACCGCTCCCCAACCCTCCTAGGCCTCAGTGCCTTTGGAGGTGCCAGGCGCTTCTACAGCCTCTCTTGGACCTGGGAGATACGGCGCCACACCTGTGTTTCTCAAACGGTGGTGCCAGGGAACTCCTGCACCGGCCTCATCCTGGGTGACTTGTGCAACATGGGGAGTCCAGGGCCCACCCCAGACCTGCTAGACCGGACTCTGATGCAGGGAGCCAGGGAATCTGCCTTCTCCAAGCCCCCAGCACCCCTCCACCAGCAGCGTGGCCCCCCTCTGTCCAAGCCACAGGAACACAGGGGGGCAGACCAGGCCTGGAGTCGGACAGGCCAGAGTTCAAGCCCAGCCCCACCCCGGGACCCACCTGCAGACCCAGGCCACCCGCACGCTTCGTGTCCAGAGTTCCCGCTGATGCGTCCCCTGTCCCTCCTCCCAATCTGTCTCAGACGCTGACAGAGCTGCTCTAACTTCTGCCCTGATTTGGAGTCGTCTGTTTCTCAGTTAGTTCTGGAAGCATCTCTCGTACGTCTGATAAAGGGAGGGACTGGTAGACAGGGCGGGGGGGCGGGGGGCGGGGGGCCCGCGGACGCCAGCCTCGGGGGGGGGCTCTGTTTGGACAGGGCAGTGGTCCTCCACTTTCCTGATGCTGCGACCCTTTCATTCGCTCCTCATGGTGTGGGGACCCCCAACCATGACATTACTGTCGCCGCTGCTTCATCGCTGTCATTTTGCTACTGTGATGAGTCGTCACGTAAATACCTGTGTTTCCCGATGGTCTCGGGCTCGACAGCAGCGGTTCCCAACCTGGGGGTCGGCTAAGACCACCGGAAAACACAGACACTTACATGACGACTCATAACAGAAGCAAAATGACAGCGATGAAGCAGCGGCGACAATGATGTTATGGTGGGGGGTCTCCACACCGTGAGGAGCTGTACTAAGGGGTCGCGGCATTAGGAAGGGTGAGAACCGCTGGTATAAAAGAAACTGAGGCGCAGAGAAATTAAGGAATGTGCCAGGCACCCGGTCAGCTCATTCACTCGGCTCATTCCCAGGGGTCACTCACTGCCTCCTGCCGCCTCCCTCCCCCCCGCCACCGCCTTCCACCGTTCTCCCCACCACCCCCCACTGCCACCACCGCCTTCCGCCCCAGCAGGTGGAGGGACCCTGGAGGCAGATGGCTACCTCCTGTCCCACCCCATGCCCTGCCCGCCACCGACTACTTTGAAGTCTGGGTTCCTTATAAAGCGGGGGTTCCACACACCTCCCGCCCTGATTCCCGCAGAGAAAGGGGGCGGGCGCTGCGGCAGAGGCTCCGCCGGGGGCTCCCAGCTCTTGGCTCCGCTTGTTGGGCACACACACTCCCCGGCCACAGGCCCCTGGGCCAACCCCCCTCTGTTCCTGGGATCCTCACAGGTGTGGGGGGTAGGGAAGAAGCCGGCGGGTGTGAAGAACCTGGGGGACTAGGAAGTGGGGGAAGAAGTGGTCAGTGGCCCTGGCCGGTGTGGCTCAGTGGGTTGGAGCATCTTCCTGGCCACCAAAGGGTCGAGGGTTCGATGCCCGGTCAGGGCACAGGCTCGGGATGGGGTGGGCAGGAAGCAACTGATCAGTGATTCTCTCTCATCATTGATGTTTCTATCTCTCCCTCTCCCTCTTCCTTCCTCTCTGAAATCAATAAAACTTTATTGAAAAACATAAATGCAATAAGAAATTCAGAGCAACCGGTAACATAAGGACCCTAACAAGACAGGATCCCTTCGGCCTTGGCCCTGGGGCAGCAGGGGCAGCGGGCACACGGCTGGGTGGCAGGGAGCCCCGGCAGTGGACACCATCAGACGGGTCTGAGGCCTCCCAGGACCCACCAGGGCCCCACCCCGAGTGGCACCCACTGCTCTCTCTTGTCCCCCCGGCAGCCCGGAGCATGGCCAGCGCCCAGCAGCCCCACAGCCCCGGGTGGGCAGGACTCCCAGCCCCGAGCGTGGCGGGGGCCGGGCAGGAAGCGCCCGCCGCTGGCCCTGGCCTCCCCCCTCCAGGACCTGAGGGGGATCCGGGTGAGTGGAAGCGCGGGGCGCGGTCAGGGGAACGGAGGTGGGGAGGCGACAGCAGGGGACCTCTCTTAGCTCGGCTCAGCCCGTAGGAGCCGGGAGCCGGGCGCAGGGGAGTGGAGCACGCCACACACGTTGCATTGTGCAACCAGAGCCGCGTGGGGAGGAGGGGCCGCTTCAGGCCGTCCATCCGTCCGTCTGTCCGGGCAGGATGGGTTCAGCCAGGTGGGGCCCAGGGTCAGGCTGATACCCGGCTGGCCCCGTTCTTGGGGGGATGGGGGTGGGGGAGTCACAGCTGTTCTGGGAACCCCACGTCCCATTCCAGGCAGACCCGGCCAGCCCCCGGCCCCCCGCCTCCGGGCCTGGCCCCACATGCTCGGGCCCGGCCCAAGGCCTCGGGTGCTGTCCCTGCAGACGCCGCCCCCCGCAGCCCGGCGGCGCACTCGGGCATGACCACGCGGGAGCTGCAGGAGTACTGGCGGGCCGAGAAGGGCGCCCGCAAGCCCGTGCGGCTACTCTTCGAGATCGCCTCGGCCCGCATCGAGGAGGCCGCGCTGTCCAGGTTTGTGGTAAGCACCGCCTACCCTGACGGGGGGCTGGGGTCAGAGGTCAGGGGTCAGGGGTCAAGTTCGAGGGCCTCGGCTTTCCGGACCTAGGAGGGCGAAGGGCTCACCTACATTCACTCGCGGTTCTGCTGGGGAGGATGCTGGCAGCCGGGCACTGTGCCCCGGTGCCGGGGCAGAGACCGGTGAGCCATGGTCCCCATCCCCACGAGGACCTGGCCCCCATCCCGCGTCCTCTGGGGTTGGGCCTGTCCCCTCGCCGTGCCGTCCCCATCCCTGTATCCTGAATATTATCGTTTTCCTAAGTCAGTGGTCAGCAAACTCAGCAGCCCACAGAGCCAAATGTGAACAGGACAACGGCTGACATTTCTCTGGAGAGCCACATTTTTTAAACTTGAACTTCTTCTAACGCCACTTCCTCAACACAGACTCGCCCAGGCCGTGGTCTTTTGTGGAAGAGCCACACTCAAGGGGCCAAAGAGCCGCATGTGACTCAAAAGCCGTGGTTTGCTGACCACGGCTCTACGGGTTTCCTTTAAAATGGGTCACTTCTGGGAAAATACTAAATAGATGCATCTCTAAGAAAGATGCCCCCAGCCCTGACCGGTGTGGCTCAGAGTGTTGGCTTTAGAGTGTTGGCCTTCGGACTGGAGGGTCCCGGGTTTGATTCCGGTCAAGAGCAGGTGCCTTGGTTGCGGGCACATCCCCGGTAGGAGGTGTACAGGAGGCAGCTGACCGATGTTTCTCTCTCATCGATGTTTCTGGCTTTCTATCCCTCTCCCTTCCTCTCTGGGAAAAAACCCAATACAATATTTTTTAAAAATCAATGGAAAAATATCCTCGGGGTTGAAAATTAACATATAACAAAAAGCCAAGACCGGTTTGGCTCAGTGGATAGAGCGTCGTCGGCCTGTGGACTGAAGGGTCCCGGGTTCCATTCCCGTCAAGGGCATGGACCTTGGCTGCGGGCACATCCCCAGTAGGGGGCGTGCAAGAGGCAGCTGATTCGATGTTTCTCTCATGGATGTTTCTAACTTTCTATCCCTCTCCCTTCCTCTCTGTAAAAAATCGATAAAAAATATATATATTTAAAAACATATAACAAAAAAAGTGCATTTTCAGGGTGTGCTTTAGATCCTCATCATCATTCTTTTCTTAAAATATATTTTATTGATTTTTTTACAGAAAGGAAGGGAGAGGGATAGAGAGTTAGAAACATCGGTGAGAGAGAAACATCCATCAGCTGCCTCCTGCACACCCCCCACTGGGGATGTGCCGGCAGCCAAGGTCCATGCCCTTGACCGGAAGCGAACCCGGGACTTTTCAATCTGCAGGCGGACGCTCTAACCACTGAGCCACACCGGTTTCGGCCCTACCATCCTTTTCCCACATCAGGCTGGCTCTGGGGGTTCAGACCCTCGTTGGGGATGCGCTCCAATGCGCTCGCTCTCTCTCTCTCTCTCTCTCTCTCTCTCTCCCTCCCTCCCTCCCACACACACACAGATGTACCAGGTCGTGGTCATCCAGACGGGCAGCTTCGACAGCACCAAGGCCGTGCTGGAGCGGCGCTACTCGGACTTCCAGGCGCTGCACCGCGGCCTGCTGCGCGCCTTCCCGGAGGAGATGGAGGACGTGGCGTTCCCCAAGCGGCAGCTGCTGGGCAACCTGGCGCCCGCGCTGATCGCCGCGCGCACGCGGGCCCTGGGCGACTACCTGCGCCAGGTGCACGCCATCCGCTGCGCGCGCCGCTCCCGCGAGTTCCTGGACTTCCTGACGCGGCCCGAGCTCCGCGAGGCCTTCGGCTGCCTGCGCGCCGGCCGCTACGAGCGGGCGCTGGACGTGCTGGGCCGGGCGCTGCCGCTGCAGGACCGGCTCACGGGCCACTGCCCGACCGCGCCGGTGCCCGCGCTCTGCGCCGCGCTCGTGTGCCACCGGGAGCTCGAGCGCCCCCTGGAGGCCTTCGCGGCGGGCGAGCGCGCGCTGGAGCGGCTGCGGGCGCGGGAGGGCCACCGCTACTACGCGCCGCTGCTGGACGCCATGGTGCGCCTGGCCTACGCGCTGGGCAAGGACTTCGTGTCGCTGCAGGAGCGGCTGGAGGAGAGCCAGCTGCGCAGGCCCGGCCCGCGGGGCCTCACCCTCAAGGAGCTGGCTGTCCGCGAGTACCTGAGCTGAGCGAGCCGAGAGCCGAGAGCCGCGAGCCGCCAGCCGCCGCGGATCTGGGATCGCCGGGGGGCTCCGTGGGCTGTTGGGGCGCCTCCTGGATGCAAGAGCCACGTGGGGTCACTAGTAGTCCTCCCTTTCCCCGGCTGTGTCCACCCCCAATTTCCCCACCCGCCTGTGTCCCTTAGGTGCCAGGCTCACTTGATCTCTGGAATTATAAGGTTATGCTAATAAAGAGTGGAATAATAAAGTCATCTTAATGTAGACAGTAAACAAAGAAACAAAACAACAACACACACGCACAAACCCAGTCCGGCTGGTGTTGCTCAGTGGTGAGCGTGGACCTATGACCCGGGAGGTTGCAGGCTCGATCCCCAGTGTGGGGCGTGCAGGAGGCAGCCGGTCCATGGTGCTCTCTCATCACTGATGTTTCTCTCTCCCTCTCGCGCTCCCTTCCTCTCTGACATCAATAAGAACATATTTATTAAAAGAAAGCAAGCCCAACAGGAGTGGGGGAGGTGAGTAGAAGACTCAGGCAGCCAGCCGGGTGAGCTAAGAGTTGGCCTGGGTGTCAGCCTGCTGGGTGCAGAGGGAGGGGACACGTGGGGCTAATGGGGCACAGGGTGGGCACCATAGAGAGGGTGGAGGTGGGGAATTTTCTAGAATCTGCACTGCAGGTTTGGGGTCTGGATACACACCCTGTGGCCAAAGCTCTTCCACAGGGAGGTCCTGGAAAGGAGGGGGTGCAGGGGCACCCTGAAAGCGGACTCTCTCCAGAGGAAGTCAGCCTCGGACCAGGCCAGGGGCGAGGGCGGATGCCGGATGTGGGGGTCGTGTGCACCTCAGAATCACACATATTGGTGATGTGTGCGGTAGAGAGAGGTTTTTTAAAAACCTAATAACGGGGCGGAGGGGACCTACAAAATCCTATCAGGGAGTCCCCGTCAGGACCCAAGGCGGGTGCTCCCACTTTGTGCGCAGGCATGGACTCACCCAGGCTTCCTAAGGGGCTGCCCACGAAGGGCCGAGTCAGGGGGCCCCCCCCGCCTCTCTATGGTGCCCCCCGCCTCTCTATGGTGCCCCCCGCCTCTCTATGGTGCCCCCCGCCTCTCTATGGGGCCCCCCGCCTCTCTATGGTGCCCCCCGCCTCTCCGTGGCACCCGGTGCCGCCCGCCCCAGGGGTTCTCCGGGGCTCCTGGCCAGCCTGCAGCCTCACAGGGTCCGAGGGCCTGGGAGAACCGCGGGGCCTCCTCCTCCCGGCTCCCAGTGGCTGGAGAAGCCAAGGACCCACGCCCTTCTTAGTCCTGGAACAAGTCCTTCTGCGCCCCGTGCCGCCTCCTGCAGGGAGCCTTCCGCCTGGCCCACCACAGCCTCTCGGGAGCCAGCCTGCAGTGCCCAATGTCAGGCCCCACCCGGGCCCACTGAGTTAGAATCTGCACGGGACAAGCTCCCTCCCCTTCGTCACAAGTGCTTCCTGCCTGGGCAGCTGAAAGCGAGAGGCCCGCTAGGTAGGCAAGTTCAAGTCAGAGGTGCCTGAGGAGCAGCAACTGCCAGTCTTCTCCCCATCTGTCTTCCTGCCTCTTGGGCCCCCACACACACACCTAGGTCCCTCCCACAGACAGGTCCCTCCCACACACAGGCCCCTCCCACACCTAGGCTCCTCCCACATACATAGGCCCCTCCCACACACACTTAGGTCCCTCCCACACAGTTAAACCCTCACACACAGGCCCCCACACACATAGGCTCCTCCCACACACAGGCTCCTCCCATACACATAGGTCCCTCCCACACACATAGGCCCCACCCACACATTTAGGCCCCACCCACACATTTAGGCCCCTCCCACACACATAGGTTCCTCCCACATACATAGGTCCCTCCAATACACTTAGGTCCCTCCCACACACAGGCTCCTCCCACACACATAGGTCCCTCCCACACAGAGGCTCCTCCCACACACCTATGCTCCTCCCACACACTTAGGTCCCTCCCACACACCTAAGCTCCTCCCACACACAGCCCCCACACACACATAGGCCCCTCCCACACACCTGCCCCACCCAAGGGCCAGGAGCCTGCAGCTGGTAGCCCAGGCCAGCTCACTCACACCTGGCGCCCGCTCTGGGCCCTCTCCCCAGAGGCTGGGGGCTCCTTCAGACAGCAGCCTCTCCCTCCTGCCCTGTGGTCCCCTGGACGGGAGTAGACATGCCGTGAGACCTGTGCCTGGATGCCTCCCCCAAGCCACGTGGGAAAACGGCGTGTCCGTGGCCACCTCATTTCACAGGCGGGACGCAGACACCCAGAGAGGTTAAGTGACTCGCCTGAGGTCGCACAGCCAACAAGGAGCCGAGCAGGAAACTCACCCCGAGGCACCCTGCAGCGGCTCTCCACCTTCCTAAGGCCGCGACCCTTCAATACAGCTCCTCGTGTTGTGGTGGCCCCCAGCCATAAAACTATTTTCGTGGCTGCTTCATCGCTGTCATTTTGCTGCCGTGATGAACCGTCACGTACATACCCGTGTTTTCTGACGGTCTTAGGCTCTACAGCGACCCACGGACTGGGAACCGCTAGCAGGGTCGCCCAAGACCATCGGAAAACACAGATACACACATCATGATTCATCACAGTAGCAAAAATGACAGTGATGAAGTAGCAACGACAATAATTTTATGGCGAGGAACTGTATTAAAGGGCCGTGGCATCAGAAAAGTTGAGAACCACTGCTTTAAGGTCTCTTCGCTTGTGTCTGTTTACAGCTGGGGAAACTGAGGCTTGGAGCGGGGACTCGCTCCAGGTCACATAGACAGAGCAGCTGGGGACAAGAGCGGGGTGTCCATACACAGCGATGAGACCGGCAGTGGAGAAGACACAATTACCCCTCCGCCAATGGTCAGGGGGGGCTTCCTGGAGGAGGGGTTGTAGGAGGGAGCCCCAGGGGAAGCTCTGGAGGCAGCCAGGGCGGCCTGGGGAGGGGAGGATTGCTGGCAGAGGGGAAGCAGAGAGGCCATGTGGAGGCAGGAACCGCCTCCACCCCTGGGGACCCAGGACAGCGCCCAGAAAGGAGGCAGCCCCTACCCTGGCTGAGCCCATGAGAGAAAGGTTCTGGGTGTCAACAGAGCAACGCCTAACAAGTCACATCTGTGCCATGTCCAGTAAGAGGTCCAAGTGAGCCCACTTTGGGGGGGGGGGGCGGGGGTTGAGATCAGGGCTCACAGACCCTTTTGGTGTCGGGTTAGCCTGACAAGGGGGGGGGGGGCGCTTTCTTCTCACAAGAGCCCGGGAGTAACCAGCTCGAAGCCTGTCACCCAGTCCCTCTCCCGCACTTTCACTTTCTCTGTGTCACTTCTGCTTCCCCAGACTCTGCCCCTCTCTCCTCCTGGGAACAAGATGGCCGGCCTTGCATGCTCCCTTGTCTGCAACCCCCCAGGCCCCTGGGGGTCTGGGGAAGCTTTCTTCTGGAGGCGTGGACGCAGGGAGCACCCCCGAGTCCTTTCCCGGGCAGGGCAGCCCCCCCGCTCCACAGAGACCACCCTCCGCTCGCCCAGCCTGAACAGGAACAGGTCTCAGGCTGCTTTGCAATCTGCTTTGCAGATGGAAGAGGCTTCCTTTCTTAGAGCAGCTTTCGGTTCACGGTAGAATTAAGAAAAAGGTACAGAGGCTGCCGAAACCGGTTTTGGCTCAGTGGATAGAGCATCGGCCTGTGGACCGAAAGGTCCCGGGTTCGATTCTGGTCAAGGGTATGTACCTTGGTTGTGGGCACATCCCCAGTAGGGGGTGTGCAAAAGGCAGCTGATCGATGTTTCTCTCTCATCGATGTTTCTGACTTTCTATCCCTCTCCCTTCCTCTCTGTAAAAATCAATAAAATATTTTTTTAAAAAGAAAAAGATGCAGAAGTTTACCATTGACCCTTCCCCCATGCATACCCTCCCCCATTATCAACATCCCGACCAGAGGGTTACATTTGAGGAGACACTGGCACAGGATCACGCAGAGCCCACTGTTTACATTGGGGGTCACCCTCGGGGTGAGACAAAGGCCTCCACCATTAACGTGTGTCGGAGGATGAAAAGTTAAAGGATGGTTACATTGTATCCTGTGTCATCGGCATGTCCCTGCAACATAATATCCTTCCCTGCTACTGCCTTTGCTTTCATTGGCTCCGTCTGGTTTCATTGTGCTAACCGGCTGGTGACGTTCCCGGTTCCGTTTCCTCGCTCCCAGGGAGCTCCGCGGGCGGGCCGGTCATTTCCGTTGCCCTGAAGGTGACAAAGATGTTTCTTTCCCCCTTTCCATCCCGCACTTCTGGAGGGAGGCGGCATCGGGGATGGGTGCCTGAAGTTTGAAAAGCGGCCGGCAGAGGGCGCTGCCGCGCTGGAGGCGCCGAGCTCCGGGCTGTGCGGAGCGGAGGAAGGAGAAGGTGGGAGACTCAGCCTTTCCCCCAAAAGAAAAGACTTTGCAAGCCCGTTCGAAGCGGTTTGAAACAGCGCTAGAAGTTAAAAGCGGTGCTGGGAAGGCGCTGAGGCTTCGCTGCCTCCTTCATCCCCCCACTCCCACTGCCAGGGTTGGCTGGCGTCCGAGGGCGACTAGGACTTGGGGTGCAGGACCTCACCACCTGAGTGTCTGCTTCCCCAGCCCCGTCCCCGCAGGCCCCAGAGGCGGAAGGAAGCCTCCGCGCCCCACCCCCTGGGAGATCAGAGAGGAGCCAGCAATTCCTAACCAAATAGGGCGCGTAAAATTAGTCGGGAGGCGGGGGGAGCAAGCAGCCTCCCTTGTGTGACCAGCTGGCTCCCAAGTGGGGGGAGAGGGGGCCTTGCTTAACCCTCCCTCCTTTTGGGGGAGGGGTTCTTTTTCCAACAGGAGGGGGCTGGGTGCCCAGGAGGGAGGCTTTAGGCGCCAAGCTCATCCCCAGACCTCCCCCCACCTCCCAGCTTTGGGGATCCAGATGGTGCGAGGGAGGGGGGCCATCCATCTGCTCACTGGAGGGAGGGAGGGAGGGGACAGGACTCCTTGCCGCACAGCTGGATCGATGTCACCTTTCCACACCTGAGCCCGTGCAGACTGTGGGTAACGCTGCGCGGGTTGGAGGAGGGAGAGGGGAATGGGGGCCTGGGGAGGAGAGGCAGAGAGGTACCCCTTCCTTGTTAGAGTGCTCATTGGTACAACCACTTAGGAAACGCGCGTGGCCACCCTCTCCTGAAGCCGAACATAGAGGGGACCCAGCACTTCCCCACTTAGGAAGGCACCCCACAGAGAGGCAGGGAGACGCTCACCCCGAACTGGAATGTCAGGGCAGGGCGACTTCCAACAACAACCCCCAGCTGGGAACACCCCAGGCCCATCGGCCCGGAGGCGGTAAGCGGCTGTGGGTGGGGGGCGGGGGGAGGTAGCATGCAGCCCCCAAAAGGACGAGTGCTGGAGAAAGGATGAGCCCCACACGGTGCAGTGAGGGAAAGGGGCAGACGCAAAAACACAGCTGGTAGGACTCCCCATGGATGACGCTGGCGGAGAGGAGAGGCTGGGGTGGTGGCTGAGGATGCTTCATTCCAGGCCAAGAAGAAAAAGGCAGAGCGTTCACTGTGCCTGCTGGGGAGGGAGGGCGGGCTGCGGTGGGAGGGGCAGCAGGAGGCCGCCGGGATGGAGGGTCTGTTCAGTCCCTCGTGAGGGTTATGGGGGCCTTTGTTTTGTGATCCTTGTGTAAGTATATTTTTAAAATATATTTTATTGATTTATTACAGAGAAGAAGGGAGAGGGATAAAGAGTTAGAAACGTCGATGAGAGAGAAACATCGATCATCTGCCTCCCGCACACCCCCCACTGGGGATGTGACCGAAACCAAGGCCCTTGACCGGAATCGAACCTGGGACCCTTCAGTCCGCAGGCCGACGCTCTATCCACTGAGCCACACCGGTTTCGGCTGTGATACTTTGTTAAGTGGCATCCCACTCCTCTGTGTGGTGCAAATAGTTGAAATGTATTCTTATTGATGTCAGAGCGGAAGGGAGAGGGAGAGAGAGACCTCCATGATGAGAGAACATGGATCAGCTGCCTCCTGCACGCCCCACACGGGGGATGGAGTCTGCAACCTGGGCACGTGCCCTGCCCGGGAATGGACCCTGACCTCCTGGGTCATAGGTCGAGGCTCACCCACTGAGCCACGGGCTGGGCCACTAGCTCGCTCTTATTGGCAAATCCAACCTCCTGTGCTGCCCACTCCCGCCCCCGCCCAGCCCCCGTGGTCCTCGGAACTACCTAGAAAAGGGGCTGGCAGGGTGGGGTCATTGGTCTCCATGGAGTTTGCCATGCTTTCCAAACAGCTCCCCCACATTTTTATCTCCCCGCCCCGCCCCCCCGTGAATTCTATTCGCCGTAGCCTGTCCTGGTGCCAGGCCAGCATGTGATACAATGTAACTCCACAATATGTACCAATAGCATATGTTACAATGTAACTTCACAATATGTATCAATAGCATATGATACAGTGTAACTCCACAATATGTATCAATAGCATATGATACAGTGTAACTCCACAATATGTATCAATAGCATATGATACAATGTAACTCCACAATATGTACCAATAGCATATGTTACAATGTAACTTCACAATATGTATCAATAGCATATGATACAGTGTAACTCCACAATATGTGTCAATAGCATATGATACAGTGTAACTCCACAATATGTATCAATAGCATATGATACAGTGTAACTCCACAATATGTATCAATAGCATATGATACAGTGTAACTCCACAATATGTGCCAATAGCATATGTTACAATGTAACTCCACAATATGTATCAATAGCCTAGGATACAATGTAACTCCACAATATGTACCAATAGCATATGATACAGTGTAACTCCACAATATGTACCAATAGCATATGATACAGTGTAACTCCACAATATGTACCAATAGCATATGATACAATGTAACTCCACAATATGTATCAATAGCCTAGGATACAATGTAACTCCACAATATGTACCAATAGCATATGATACAATGTAACTCCACAATATGTATCAATAGCCTAGGATACAATGTAACTCCACAATATGTACCAATAGCATATGTTACAATGTAACTTCACAATATGTATCAATAGCATATGATACAGTGTAACTCCACAATATGTATCAATAGCATATGATACAGTGTAACTCCACAATATGTACCAATAGCATATGATACAATGTAACTCCACAATATGTATCAATAGCCTAGGATACAATGTAACTCCACAATATGTACCAATAGCATATGATACAATGTAACTCCACAATATGTATCAATAGCCTAGGATACAATGTAACTCCACAATATGTACCAATAGCATATGATACAGTGTAACTCCACAATATGTACCAATAGCATATGATACAATGTAACTCCACAATATGTATCAATAGCCTAGGATACAATGTAACTCCACAATATGTACCAATAGCATATGATACAATGTAACTCCACAATATGTATCAATAGCCTAGGATACAATGTAACTCCACAATATGTACCAATAGCATATGTTACAATGTAACTTCACAATATGTATCAATAGCATATGATACAGTGTAACTCCACAATATGTATCAATAGCATATGATACAATGTAACTCCACAATATGTGCCAATAGCATATGATACAATGTAACTCCACAATATGTATCAATAGCCTAGGATACAATGTAACTCCACAATATGTATCAATAGCATATGATACAGTGTAACTCCACAATATGTGCCAATAGCATATGATACAATGTAACTCCACAATATGTATCAATAGCCTAGGATACAATGTAACTCCACAATATGTACCAATAGCATATGATACAATGTAACTCCACAATATGTATCAATAGCATATGATACAATGTAACTCAACAATATGTATCAATAGCCTAGGATACAATGTAACTCCACAATATGTATCAATAGCATATGATACAGTGTAACTCCACAATATGTGCCAATAGCATATGATACAATGTAACTCCACAATATGTATCAATAGCCTAGGATACAATGTAACTCCACAATATGTACCAATAGCATATGATACAATGTAACTCCACAATATGTATCAATAGCCTAGGATATAATGTAACTTGACAATATGTACCAATAGCATATGATACAGTGTAACTCCACAATATGTATCAATAGCATATGGTACAATGTAACTTGACAAAGAGCTGCTGCTTGTTCGGCAGCATCCCGCATCCCTGGGGGCAGGCGGCCCCAGCACCTGTGCGGACCCCACCCAAGCTCCAGCAGAGGGGCAGAAAGGGGGGATTGTGGGGCACGTGGGGTGAGGTGGGGGGCAGGAGCCAAGGCCACAGGTCCCTACTGGCCATTCAGCTTCAACAGCCCTCTGATTCCTGAGACTCAAGGTCTGGGTTGCCCATGTCCCCCCAGGAATCCCCTCCCCTCCCTGAAGCCCCCCCTGGGGATGCCTCCCCCACCTCGGGGCTCTTTGGCCCATTAAAGCCCAAGCTTCAGGCAGACCCTGAGCCCTCAGAGGAGCAAGCCCGGAGCCTGGAAAGCAGGTCTTTGCTTTGAAAGCGGGTGCAGCCTGCTCCCCTGCCTCGCGCCGGCCCAGCCTCACAGGCTGTGTTTCAAGCTCACTCTCCTCCTGCTGCGATCAAAGGCCCTGCTTGTTCCCTGATGGGTGACAAGAGACGTCAGAGCGACTAATGAGAGAGTGGTTGTGCCCCATCCCTCCTTCTGGAGCGGGGAGGCCCCCCCGGGGGGGGGGCGGCTGGGCGGATGGCCTATAGGATCTGGGCGGGGAGGGTGCAGAGACCAAGGGAGAGACTGCAGGCAGGGGTGCAGGAGGGGGCTGGGCGGGCAGGCTGATCATTTGGCGCCAGGAGCCACCATGGGTTGGGTGGGCCTCCCAGCATGCACTTCCCCTTCTTCTGGGCAGAGTGTCCCAGTTTTGCTTTACGATGGCCACCCTTCCTCCACCCCCCTCTGGTTGGAGGGTGTGGACTCAGACCTGGCAGAGTGGCATCGGGGATTCTCGGGCCCCAGCGATTGGCTGCAAGGCGGGCATGAGGCCGTCAGAACCACCGAGGAGCAGTCCTGGGGCACCCCTGGGGCGGCCAGGAGCTTGCCCGAGAGGCACTGAGGGAATAGGCCCAGAATGGGGGGAGAAAGGGACAGATGCCGAGTCCGATGACAGAGAGCTCCTGGATCACACTGTACCTGAAGGTGGCGGCAGTGAGCTCCCTCTCTGGCTTGGCACGCTGGGTTGGTTTTCCTCTCATCAGGACAAAACATGGCCGTGCGGTGGTCACTCCTTACGGTCGGGCTGTGTTCGCGGCCGGAGGCACTCCCCCACTCACACGTTTCCGGGCAAGGCCAGCGCTGCGGCTCCTCACTCGCCGGCACTGTGGTCTCCGGGGGGAGGCTCCGTCTGCACAGGGAACTGAGGCTGGTCCAGCGGGTACGGCTGGGAGAGGTCGTGGGGTGGCCATGCCCCGGGTGGTCCCTGCGTGGGTAGCTCTCCCCTCAAGACAGTCCAGAGGAAGGGCCCGGGGCCTCACACCTGCGGCCCCTGCAGCCTCCGTCCTCGCCCTTGAACTCGCAGCCCCGCTTTACGGGCTCCGAGACTGAGGAGCGGGGACCGGGGCGTCTGACACTCGCACTAGCCTCGCCCTGACACACACTCAGCGCTCTGCCCCTCCCCCTGTCCCTGACCCCGTCCCTGCAGCTGGGGGAGAGGCGGCTGATGCTCAGACACTGACTGCTCTCCCGGCTTCAGGGGCAGACGAAGCTGGAGGGAGATGCTCAGGCTCCTAAATACCTCTGCCCCCTCACTGCCACGTGCAGCCCATTGGCCAGGACCAGCCGCCCCCTCACTGCCACGTGCAGCCCATTGGCCAGGACCAGCCACCACTGCTCTGTGCAACCCATTCATTGGCCAGGACCAGCCGCCCCTCACTGCCCCACACAGCCCATTGGCCAGGACCAGCCTCTATCTCACTGCCCCACACAGCCCATTGGCCAGGACCAGCCGCCCCTCACTGCCCCACAAAGCCCATTGGCCAGGCCCAGCCGCCCCTCACTGCCCCACACAGCCCATTGGCCAGGTCCAGCCGCCCCTCACTGCCCCACACAGCCCATTGGCCAGGCCCAGCCGCCCCTCACTGCCCCATACAGCCCATTGGCCAGGCCCAGCCGCCCCTCACTGCCCCACACAGCCCATTGGCCAGGCCCAGCCGCCCCTCACTGCCCCATACAGCCCATTGGCCAGGACCAGCCTCCATCTCACTGCCCCGCACAGCCCTTTGGCCACATGGGGTGGGGGAGGGGCTGTGGAGAGTTGGTGACCAAAAGAAATCTCTGCTGTCCAGCTGCTGGGCACCCCAGCTGTTGTCCACTCGCCACTGCCATGGGATCACTCCTTCCCTCACCCAACACCTACCGAGGCCTCCTGAGACCCAGGCATCATGCTCAGCATGGGGTCTACCCCTGGGAACAGGGCAGACAGGGTCCCAGTCCTTCGGGGCGCATGGGCGGCGGGGGCTGGAGATGGAGCACCCTCAGCTCAGTGCCGCAGGCCTCCTGCCTGCACCCCCTCTCTTGCAGCAGCGCATCCTCTCCGACCTGCCCGCTACGTTCAGTCAGCTCTGCAGTGCACGCTCAGCGTTCCCGTCTGTGCGATGGGGATAGTCAGAATCGGACAGGTCACCCCATAACAACGAGAACCGTGGGGCTCGGGCCGGGGCAGCCTCGCAGCCAGGACAGAGGAGCCAGGATCCCAACACCTGGGCCTGACTCCATCGTCCCATCTCTCCTTCTTCTTCCTGCCTGGGGCGGCTCCTCAGGGTTTTCCTCCATCTCCTCCGCCCTCTCTGAGAAGGAGCGGATCTGAGGCCGGCAGTGGGGCTCGGGGGTTGAGCATCCGCCTGGGAACCGGGAGGTCGGGGTACGATTCCCGGTCGGGGCACAGGCCCGGGTGGCGGGCTCCATCCCCATGTGGGGCGTGCAGGAGGCGGCCGGTCCGTGGTTCTCTCTCCTCATGGATGTTTCTCTCTCTCTCCCTCTCCCCTCCTCTCTGACATCAAAAAAAAAAAAACATTTTAAAAATATTTTTAAAGAAGAAGGGGTCTGAGAGCCCACCTCCCAGCCACAGCAAAGTCGGCTGGGCCTGGCTCCCCTGAGGACAACAGCCCCGGCGCCCCAGCACCGGCTCGCTCAGGTCCTTCCAGAAGGCCGTTCTCCGGGGCGTGGGCAGCAAGGACAGCTCGGGGCTGCTGAGCAGGCAGCAGAGACAGATCGCTGGCACCTGACCCGGCTGTCTCACCACCCAGCATGCCCCCCGCCCGCCAGGATCGGGCCTGCAGGAGGTTTCCGAGTCCCCAGGCCTCTGGGCTCCCTCCAGCCCCCAAGCCCCTAGGGCCTCGTCGGCTGGACCAGGCCTCGGGGCTGCCAGGGCCTTGGCTGGCTCCCAAGTGTCCTTTGTGTCCGTTCGTCTTGTCTTCCCCTTTAAGGGCGAGGGCTCCCAGAAGGAGGCGACCGTTGTCCCCAGGGCTGACCCACAGCCTGGCCCGACCTTCGGCCCCGGTCCCAGCGCCCCCCTCCTGCCTCCCGGCCTGTCCGTTTCGGATTTCATAAAAATCGATGTCCGTCTGCGTGTGCCGGGCACATGAAAGACGCGGCGTCCATTAGCCTCCTCGGTCCCTCCCCTTCTCCCTCCTTCCGCCCGTCTCTCCTGCAAACCTCTTTGTCCGGGAAAACCTCGCCGTTCAGCAATTTGCATTATCCACACACGCGGCTTTGAAGTTCTAAGTTATGGTAAGAAAAGGACCCACTTATCTGCCCATAAAAAATGTTCAAAGCTTATAAATTCCCTGAAACAGATGTACATTATCATTGGATTTGCTTTTCTGTGGGCTGGAGCGGGCCTCCTAGAGCTCAGCCGCCCGTGTCCCCCTCCCCCTGCCCCGCCTCCCCCCCAACATCTTGTCTCCTCGGAGCCCTGCCCCCCACCGGGCCCACGGACTTCAAAGGTCCCGGCTGTCTGTGGGAAGCGGGGCTCCGAGTGGGAACACAGGCCTCGGCGATCCCCCACGTTTAAGTCAATATCATGCCTGCCTCCCTCTCGGCTCCTGGAGTTTCCCGTCCGGACAGGAAATCAAGGCCTCGCTCTCTCTGCCTTTGTCCTCTCACTGCTTCCAACCTCCCCGCCCCCCCCCCCCCCCCGCCCTCTGGAAGAACGTTACTCAGCAGCGGGGAGGGTACCCCTGGTCCCTGCCCCCTGTGTTATGGGCAGGAATGTCATCAGCAACCTCTCCCCAACAGGCCGCCCCTGCGGCCACCCCCTCTCCGCCCCGCGGCCAGACGTCCTGTCCCCCCGGCCTGTTCGCCCTCCGCCTTCTTTTTACTTGTTGTTAATATATTTTATTTTTCACAGAGAGGAAGGGAGAGGGATAGAAAGCCAGAAACATCGATGAGAGAGAAACATCCATCAGCCGCCTCCTGCACACCCCCCACTGGGGATGTGCCCGCCGCCAAGGCACACGCCCTTGACCGGAATCGAACCTGGGACCTTTCAGTTCGCAGCCCGACGCTCTATCCACTGAGCCCAACCGGTTTCAGCAACCCTCCACCTTCTAGATGTTTCCCCCAGAGTGACCGCAAACTCTCCCCTGCGGCCCGCCCCCCGCCCCCTTGCTGTCCGCACTCAGGCTCACTAGCCTCCGAGGGGTCCGTTCACCCCATAGCTCACCTCCTCCCATCTCAGGCCCTTTGCACTAGCTGCTTCCTCCTGCTTTTCACCTGGCCGGCTCCTCCACCCCCACAGAAGTGGTCACAGTTGGTAACAATGTAATTTTTGTGTGACAGCCCCCCCCGCCTCCCCCTGGGTTGAAGGCTCTGGGAGGGCAGCAGGGAGGGGTCTGTTTCCTTTAGTGCCGAGCCGGGCTCCTGACACACAGCGGTTATCAGTAAATGGTTGGAAGTGAGGGTGGACAGAGGGGTCTGGAGATGAACTGGGGACAGGTGTGGGCCAGGGGAAGGCCGGCGGCGTCCGAGCAGGACCGCATGGGCAGCGAGGACCAGGTTTGGGTCACCCTTAGCTCTTCCCAGGCCTCGAGCAAACTCCGCTTGGGCAGCTCCCTGTCTCTAGGGAGCGGTCAGGCTCCGGAGGTGACCTCAGGAACTAAAGGGGCAGCGTGGGTTTGAGTGAGACGCTCAAACCCTGAGGGAGGGAGGAGGGAGGGATGGAGGGACAGAGGGAGGGAGGGACGAGGGAGGGACAATGGAGGGAGGGATGGGAGGAAAAGAGGGAGAGGAAAGGAAGGAGGGGAAGGGGAGGGAAGAAGAGAGGGAGGAGAGAGAAGGAAGGAGGGAAGAGGGAGGGAGGGAAGAAGGAAGGAGAGAGGGACAGAGGAAAGGAGGGAGGGAGAGGGGAGGGAAGAAGAGAGGGAGGGAGGAGAGAGAAGGAAGGAGGGAAGAGGGAGGGAGGAAGAGACAGGAATGGAGGGAGAGGGGAGGGAGGGAAGAAAAGACAGAGTGAGGAGAGAGAGAGGAAGTAGGAAAGAGGAGGGAGGGAGGGAGGGAGAGACACAGGAATGGAGGGAGAGGGGAGGGAGGGAAGAAGGAGAAGAGAGGAAGGAGGAAGGGAGGAGAGGAGGGAGGAAGGAGGAGGGTGGGATGGAAAGAGGGTGGAGGGGGGACAGAGGGAAAGGGAGTCACATGGTCTGCTCTAGAATATTCTGGGCAGGAATTTCGGAGCCAAATCACAATCAGATGCTGCGTCCCCAGGACAGAGCCAGAGGAAACGGGTCAGGTGACTCGGTTAAGATGGCCGCGGGCCTCTCCATCTGGAAGGGTCTGGCCAGGGCACTGGCCGCCAGAGCCACCCGGAACCGGCCTGCGCTGGCAGCCCGCGGGCAGGCAGAGTCCCAGGGCACGTCCCCTCTCCTCCATGCCCCCTCCCCGCACACCCCGGGCATCCCGGCTTCCGGTCTGTCCCCACGCGGCGTCTCCGTGGATCCCGCCCGCCCGAGGGGCTGTGCGGGCCTGGCTGTGCCGAGGCCGGGCTCACCGAGTCGTCTCGCTGCCCGCGATGGCTTGGGGCCCCAACACGCACACACTGGCACCCCGATTCCTCCCAGCTTCCTCGGAACCCCCATCGGCGCTCAGGGCGGCGGTACTCTGAGCCACGCAGCGGGAGCGATGCCAGCCGAGGCCCGGGGTCCCGTGGCCGTGCGGTGCCCGCTGTTGGCATCTGGGTGCCTGGAGCCGGCCTAACCCCCCCCCCCCCCCCCCCCCCCCCGTCCCCAGGGCCGCTGAGACCGCGGCCGCAAAAGGGGCCTGAGAGCCGGCCTGGGCTCAGCTCCGGTGAGAGTGTCCATTCCTTCTCTGCCCCCCCCACCCTCGCCGAGCCTCAGTCCTCCGGCTCTCAGATGTGAGGGTAACTCCCACAGCAGCCCTGCGCCGAGGCCAGGTTCCCCAGCCTCCGATCTGTGCCAGCGGTCCCCAACGTGGGCCACTTGCCCCACGGGGGAGGGGGGCAGTGATGTTTCAGGGGGGCAATTGGAGGATGAGTTATGAGCAGTGATTTTTTCATTTCTTACGCTCCTGTAGCCCCCCTCCACGCCCCTCTCTCTTCTTCCTTCAACTTCTGACCCCGGGGGGCAGCCTCTTCCAGGGGTCGTTAGCGACAGTATCGGAACGGAAGCCACGTGCTCTTGAACCCTGTGGTCGGGGCTCCTGCTGGCAAGCACCGAGGCAGGCCAGGCACGGGGCCCTGCCGGCCCGGGGTGAGCCACACGCCTGCGGGGCGGGGCGGGGCAGGGAGGGGCCGCCCAGAGCCCGAGCAGCTGTTGGAGGGAGGGGGACCCAGCCGCCCGGCCCACGGAGCCGGGTCACGGAGACAGGAGGTCACGGAGACAGGAGGTCACGGAGCCAGGAGGCCCACGGAGCCGGGTCATGGAGACAGGAGGTCACGGAGACAGGAGGTCACGGAGCCGGGTCACGGAGCCAGGAGGCCCACGGAGCCGGGTCATGGAGACAGGAGGTCACGGAGACAGGAGGTCACGGAGCCGGGTCACGGAGACAGGAGGTCACGGAGCCGGGTCACGGAGACAGGAGGTCACGGAGCCGGGTCACGGAGCCGGGTCACGGAGACAGGAGGCCCACGGAGCCGGCCCACGGAGACAGGAGGTCACGGAGACCCGGCCTGAGCACGGACACCAGGCTCCGGGCGGTAAACGCACAGGCGTGGGCCCGGCAGGGGGGACTAGGCGGAGCCGCCACGTTTTCTGCCTTAAAAATAGATCTGAAATGAGCTCCGCGGAAGGCCGCTTTGGGAAAGCCTGGGGAGAGGTCGGCCGGCTGGGCCGCGATGTTTTCTGGTACAAAATGGTGTCAGAAACGTTTTTGACACGAACAGAAGTGGGGGGCGGGGGGGTGAAGAGGCAGAGGGCAGTTAGTGGAGATACTCCGTGTGACTTTCTAAGGATGGACACATGTCACTGCCCATGGGATTTCCAGAAAACTGTGCGTTTGGGTGATTATGAGGGGTCGATGGAGGTTCCTTCTTTTTTTATTTTTATTTTATTTTATTATTTTTTAATATATATTATTGACTTTTTCTATTTTACAAAGAGGAAGGGAGAGGGATAGAGAGTTAGAAACACCGATGAGAGAGAAACATCGATCAGCCGCCTCCTGCACACCCCCCACTGGGGATGTGCCCGCCGCCAAGGTATATGCCCTTGACCGGAATCGAACCCGGGACCCTTCAGTCCACAGGCCGACGCTCTATCCAATGAGCCACACCAGCTAGGCCTTTTAATATATATATAAGTATTACAAATAAAAGTACGTTGGAGGTTCCTTCTTGGTTAAAAAAATGAGCCACTCTGGGCCAGTTTGGCTCAGTGGGTAGAGCATCGGCCTGTGGACTGAAGGGTGTGATTCTGGTCAAGGGCACAGGCCCGGGTGGCAGACTCCATCCTCAGCGGGGGGCGTGCGGGAGGCAGCGGATCGGCGACTCCCTCTCACCATGGATGTTTCTCTCTCTCTCCCTCTCCCCTCCTCTCTGACATCCGTGAGGATAAGTGTTTTTAAAAGGCACCTCGCCTGTGAGGGATGGTGACAATGGAGGGAACTGTGCATGAGTGGGGGGAGGGGGTATCCCTTCCTCTAGTTCTGTCACACATCTAACACAGCCCTGAGAAAACAAAGAAAAGTCTTTTTAGAAAGCTAACACACTTCACATGGGGAGATGCCCTGTGTAAATGCATTTATTCTTGTAACATAGTGGCAGGGAGCACTTGTGTGCGCTCCCGAGGGTCAGCCAGTGAGTTCTCACCACGCTCTGTGGGGGGAGTCTTTTCTGACCCCCCTTCCTGCAGGGGAAACGGAGGCTCAGGAGGCGCAGAACCCTGCGTGGAGCACTCAGAGAGGATGTGAATGCGGGCGGCCCGGCCCCCGGTCAGGCCACGGGGAGAGGCCGGAACGTGCCGGAAGGGGGAGTCAGAGATCCGAAAGCAAGTCCTTCCCACGCACCCTTTTGGGGCTCCTCCGGCCTTTTATCTGCGCACGCCACCATTTCTCAGAGTGATTTTTTAAAAATATATTTTATTGTTTTTTACAGCGAGGAAGGGAGAGGGATGGAGGGTTAGAAACATCGATGAGAGAGAAACATTGATCAGCTGCCTCCTGTACACGCCCCGCTGGGGACGTGCCCGCAGCCAAGGTACATGCCCTTGACCGGAATCGAACCCGGGACCCTTCAGTCCGTAGGCCGACACTCTCTCCACTGAGCCAAACGGGTGAGGGCCCTCACAGTGATGTTTAAAATAAACCCCAGTGACCAAGAAATAGACTCCTGCCGGCCGTGGGGCCGGGGCGGGCAGCCTGGGACTCCTCTCGGGGGCCTGGGAGCCGCCCCACAGCCCAGGCCACAGAGAGGCTCCCAACGCGGCCCCCACTCCTGGTTCGCTGCCATGGCTGCAGCATTGCTGGGCCTGGGACACCAGGAGCCTGTCTGCTCAGCATCCTTCCTCTCCTCCCTGGCGCAGACCCCGCCCCCTGCCACAGGTTGGCCCTGTGACCCCAGTGGGCTACAGGGATTGGTTCAGGGATGGGTACCAGCTCTGAGCCCAGCCAATCAGAATATTCTCCTTGGCTTCCCCGAGGGCAGTGGGTGGCAAACTCATGAGTCCGCAGAGCCAAATATCAACAGGACAATGATTGACATTTCTCTGGAGAGCCACATTTTTTAAACTTGAACTTCTTCTAACGCCACTTCTTCAACACGGACTTGCCCAGGCCGTGGTGTTTTGTGGAAGAGCCACCCTCAAGGGTATTTTGTGGAAGAGCTGCATGTGGCTCCCGAGCCGCAGCTTGCCAACCAAGGGCCTAGTGTTAAGATCCTTTCCCACTTGGTTGTGAGGTCCAGAAAGCTGGCAGCCCCCACACGGTGGCAAAACACACTGGCTGGGGCAGGGGGCAGAGGCGTCTCCCTCCTCCCTCCTCCCTCTTCCCTCCTCCCTCCCTGCTTTGGTGACATTCCCATCAGTCTGTGTTGGATACTGACTGTCAGACGCCCAGGTGCAGTGGTTAGGGGCCCTCAGGGAAGACTAGAACCCCAGCTCTGCCACCTGCCGTGTGATCTCAGGTGAGTTGCTCAACCTCTCTGAGCTCCAGCTCCCCGAGCTCCCACTGGCTGCCTGCGAGGCCTGTCCTAACGATGAGCTGTATTGATCGGTCCCAGACACACGGGTCATAACCCGGTATTTTGGTGACAACAACGAAGCCCGGTGTTTTCAAAAAGAACTCCTTGCCGACCACATGGAACCCAAACCAGAGGCTGGAAGAGGGGGTGGCAGCTGGCCGGCCACGCAGCAGACAGGCGGGCAGCCGGGCTCACTCTCGGCTCTCCTCTCCACCCTGGACAGAACTCCGGCCACCTGCAGGGGACCCCCCATGCAGCCCCCGCCCTCCCGCTCCCCACAACAGGACGTGGGGCGAGCAGGAGAGGGAGGCCGGGCGGCGGGTCCCTGTGGGGTCCCACAGGCTGGCGGCGTTGCTCATTGCTCGGAGAGGGCCCCCCCTTCTCCACCCCCTGCAAATTAGAAGGCCAAAGATAGTGGCTGCCCAGCTGCTCCAGGTGCAGAGTGGCCAGGCAGGGCAGGACACCTGCTGTGAGAGGGAGGGTGGGAGGTGAAGGGAACTGCAGGAGTGTAGTGTGGGGAGTGACCCCAGTGCTGGCCTCGGCCGCACTCTTGCCAGCTTTGCCTGCCCCGGGTGGCTCTCTCCTCAACAAGCGCCAGCCACACGGGCAGTCCTGATGGCTCGAGAGCCGCCCTTTGCCGACCCCAGCCCCATCAGACACAAGCCAGCCCTTGGAGCACGCGCCCGGCCCAGCTCTGGCCACTGCCCGCCTCGCCGCTCCCCGCCCCAGCAGGCCAGGCCAAACCGGCCCCCGAGGACAGATGATTGGCCGTTTGCATCCGATGGGGCCCCAGCAAGAGCACGCAGGCCCTGCCCAGGCGCAGCGGGGTCTGGGGGTGAAGCAGGGACTCGGGCACACGGGGAAAGTACCTGAGAGTGTATATTTGTAGAAAGATACATCGACATGGACGGGCGGCGTCTAGCTAAGAAACAGAGAGCCGGCAGGGAACCGCGTCGGGCCTCGTGCGTGGATGTTGGCTGAGAGTAGACCTCGAGGTCCCCGCATCTTCCCTCCCAACCGGCGACACCCCGTTGCCCGGCCTGGGGGAGCTACGGTGGCTGATGTAGCCGGTTCCCTCCCGAGGTTTCCAGAGCGAGAAGTCTGGTTTCAGGGCAGTCTTCAGCTGTGTGCGTATGTTCCTAAAGAAGCGAGGGGTTGGGGGCAGGGGGGGGAGGAAGAGAGGGAGGGGGAAGAGGGAGAGGAGGAGGAAGAGGAGAGAGAGGAGGAGGGGGTGGTAGAATGGAGAGGGGGAGTGGGAGGAAGAGGAGGAGGGAGAGGAAGAGGAGGGGGAGGAGGAGGGGAAGGGGGAGGGAGAGGGGAGGCGGAGGAGGAAGAGGAGAGAGAGGAAGGGGTGGTAGAATGGAGAGGGAGGAAGAGGAGGAGGGGGTAGGAAGAGGAGAGGGAGGAGGAGGGGAAGGGAGGAGGAGGAGGAAGGGGAGGGGGAGGGAGAGGGAAGAAGAGGAGGGGGAGGGGGAAGGGAGGAGGAAGGGGTGGTAGGATGGAGAGAGGGAGAGGGAGGAAGAGGAGGAGAAGGAAGGGGGGAGAAAAGGGGGAGGGGGAGGGAGAGGGGAGGCGGAGGAGGAAAAGGAGAGAGAGGAAGGGGTGGTAGAATGGAGAGGGGGAGAGGGAGGAAGAGGAGGGGGGAGGAAGAGGAGGGGGAGGAGGGGAAGGGAGGAGGAGGAGGAAGGGGAGGGGAGGGAGAGGGAAGAAGAGGAGGGGGAGGGGGAAGGGAGGAGGAAGGGGTGGTAGGATGGAGAGGGGGAGAGGGAGGAAGAGGAGGAGGAGGAAGAGGAAGAGGAGGAAGGAGGGGGAGGGGGAGGAGAGAGAGGAAGGGGTGGTAGGATGGAGAGGGGGAGAGGGAGGAAGAGGAGGAGGAGGAAGAGGGAGAGGAGGAAGGAGGGGGAGGGGGAGGAGAGAGAGGAAGGGGTGGTAGGATGGAGAGGGGGAGAGGGAGGGGGAGGAGAGAGAGGAAGGGGTGGTAGGATGGAGAGGGGGAGAGGGGGAGAGGGAGGAGGAGGAGGAGGAGGGAGCGGGGAAGACGGCCTTGTTCCGGGGGGCGAGGCGCGATCCCAGGGGGACCCCCCACAGGGAGGACAGCGAAGGCCTCTGGGTGGACGCAGAGCGGCCGGGCCGGGCGCAGAGGCCCGCTGTCGCAGACACCCTGGAGCGGCGCCATCGGGTGGGGGCAGGAGGACACGGGACACGAAGAGGTAGCAGCTGTGTATTTTCTCGGAGGTTTCGGGGTCCCCGGGGCCGGGCCCGAAAAGGGGCTCTCTCCTGGGAGCGGTGTTGGGGGGGGGCAGGAATCTGGCCCGGGGTTGGGGGGCGGGGGCGGGAAGGGCGTGGGCCTGCGGGAACCACAGCTGGGAGCCTGCGGGAGTCTCCGGCCTCCAGGCGGCTCCCCGGCCCCGAGTCCCCTCGAGGGCGCGCGACGGGGTCCCCAGGGCGTATAAATAAGGTTAGTCCTGTGTGTCCGTACACGTCTACATGGAGGCCAGCTGAACGAGTGGAGTAACAATAATTATTGAGAACAACTGCCGCCGTGATAACAATAACCATAGAGTAAGAGGGGTCCGCGGGGCCTAGGGCTGGTAGAAGTGGTGGTAGTGGTGGTGGTGCTCGTGGTGGTGATGGTGCTCGTGTCTCTGGACCGCCGGGCCGGCCTGGCCGTCGTGCGCCGGTGCGGGCAGCTCCCGCAGGGGGTCCCGGCGCCCCTGCTGGCCCTCCCGGGCCTGGTGCCGGTGCTTCCTGTGCCCGAGGGGGGCCGGGGCCAGGCGGGCCGACGGGGACGCCGCGGGGACAGCGGGTCCCGGGGGGGCTCTGCTCCTCGCCCCCCTGGCCGCGTGGCCCGTGCCCGCGTTCCTGCCCTGGGCCTTGGGGGACCTCACAAAGTGCTTGCTCCCGTCCTGGGCGCCCCGGAGCCGCTGCTGGGCCTCCGGGACCTTGCTGAGCGGGGTGTCCGGGCTGTGGCAGGAGCCCGGGTCTGCGCCTTGGGGCTTGCGGTGGGGGGCGTGGACGGCTTCTGGCTCGTGGGAGCGGGACCGCGTGGGGTTGGAGGTGCGGGGGGGCAGTTCTGACTTCTGGGCCGCAGACGGGGAGCCTGGAACCAATGAGACAGATGTTTCATGAGCACCTACTACGCGCAGCGCTGCAGGGCGCCCCGCAAACCACCGCAGCCCTGGTCCCCGAGGCTGAGGGGGGCCGGCTGCTCTTTACCAGAGTCCCCTCGTCCCCGTCTCGTCCGGCCCGGGGACAGCGCTCTGCGGTGGAACCCGCCCCCTGCCTGGTGGGAAGAACTGTGTCTGTGTGGGGTCTTTTTAAAAAATATATTTTTATAATTTTACTAGTGGCCCAGTGCACAAAAAGTTTGTGCACAGGGCAGGGGGTTTTCCCTCGGCCCAGCCTGCACCCTCCCCAATCTGGGACCCTCAGGAGATGTCCAACTGCCAGTTTAGGCCTGATCCTGGGACCACTGGCTCCTAACGGCTTACCTGCCTGCCTGATCGCCACTAACCACTTTGCCTGCCAGCCTTCTTGTCCCCAACTGCCTCGCCCTTACCAGCCTTCTTGCCCACAACTGCCTCGCCCTTACCAGCCTTCTTGCCCCCAACTGCCTCGCCCTTACCAGCCTTCTTGCCCCCAACTGCCTCACCCTTATCAGCCTGATCACCCCCAAATGTCCCCCCATGCCAGCCTGCTTGTCCTCAACTGCCCCCCGTGCCAACCTGATTGGCCCCAATTGCCCACTCCCCTTACTGGCCTGCTCACCCCCAACTGACCCTCTTGCCTGCCTGATCACCCCCAACTTGCCCCCTCCCCTTCTGGCCTGATCACCTATAACCGCCTCTGCCTCGGCCCCAACACCATGGCTTTGTCTACAAGGATGTCCGGAAGGTCTCCCAGTCTAATTAGTATTTTACCCTTTTATTTGTATAGATTGGTTTTTACAGAGCGGAGGGAGAGGGATAGAGAGTTAGAAATGTCGATGAGAGAGAAACATCCATCAGCTGCCTCCTGCACACCCCCCACTGGAGATGTGCCTGCAACCAAGGTACATGCCCTTGACCGGAATCGAACCTGGGACCCTTCAGTCCGCAGGCCAACGCTCTATCCACTGAGCTACACCGGTTTCGGCGCGTGTGGGGTCTTTAAACAGAATCCCCCTCCCCAGAGAGAGCTGGAAAGAGAGGGAGGCGGAGCGGGTGCCCAAGTGGGGTCGCGGGCATGAAGGAGACCTGCAGGCACGCTCCTCCCCTGCAGGGTAACCCCAGAAAACCAGCAAGGACGGGGCGGGCCAGGTGGCCTGAGCTCCGTTCTCACTGGCCTCAGCGAGAGCTGGGAGGAGAGCTGGGGCAGCAGAGCAGATGCGGACAGAGCTTAGGGCAGTGGGGTCCTCCCTGGGCGGAGAGGGGCGCAGGGCAGGAGGGCAGGTGGGGTGGGACGACTGGTCTTTGCGGTGCTATAATATAGCCCTCAGACACTCTGATTTGGCTCACTTTGTGCTTATGTTATTTTTTAAATGTATTTTTATTGATTTTAGAGCGAGAGGAAGGGAGAGGGCGAGAGAGATAGAACCATCCATGAGAGAGAATCACGGATCGGCTGCCTCCTGCACAATCGGGGATCGAACCCACAACCTGGGCCTGGGCCCTGATCGGGAACCGAACCAGCGGCCTCTCGGTTCGTGAGTCAGTGCTCAGCCACGGAGCCACCCCTGCCGGGCATTGCTTTACTTTTCTTTTTTTTTTTAACGTTGTTAATGTCCCCACCTGCACGAACACCTTAAACCTGTCTCGTCCGGCTCTGCTTCCCCCAGCCCCGCCGGCCGCACCGGCCCGGCTCCCCGCAGGCCCTCACCGGGCCCGAACTGGGCCGTGTAGTTCTCTGTCCCGGCGAGGTCTAAGTAGTGGTTTCTCCTCTCCGTGTTCTCGTCCACGCAGTGGCGGTAGCAGCCGGGCTGCTCCAGGCAGCTGTCCCCCTGGAACCTGTCGCAGGAAGGCGAGTGAGTGGCGGTGCTGGCCGGGGCGCTGGGGAGGGGAGGGGGGCCACAGGACCAGTCCTCCGGGGCCCTCTGCTGACTGCCCTCGGGTCCTGGGGCCGGTGTGAGGGAGGGACTGGGCTTTCTTGGAGGAACAGGCCCAAAGCAGGGGTCAGGGGTTACTGGTTGACACTTAAGGGTGCCCCAAAGCCAGGCTTCAAGCCACGCATGCCTGCGCAGACCCCAGACAGGTGGCCGAGCTCCCGCCTGGCTCCCCGGGGTGGGGGCAGCAGAAGGCCCCCAGCTGGTGGACTTGAGGCTGGCACCTGGCCCCCACCCCCACCCCCACCCCGCAGCCCAGGGCCCAGAGGGGGCCTTCCCTGTGTGTGCATGGAAGGGCGGGGCGAGAGGTACTTCCAGAGGCCACCTTCCTCCCACGGGGGTCCCCTCCCCTTGCAGGGCCCCTGTGATCTGCACACACCCCCTCTGTGCCCCCATCCCCCAGCAGAGCCCCCACCTGCAGCCAGCCCCTGCCCACGTCACGCAGAGCCCCCGCGTCCCCCTTCTCTCTGGTCCCTGTGCTGCCGCGTCTCAGGGTCCAGAACGTTCCTTCCATCTTCACTCGGGAATCAACATGCCTCCCATCTCCGACAGCCCTTACTGCCCCGTGTGCCCCATGCTTTCTAAACAGCCGCCTTCTCCTTCCCACTCTCCCTCCCCTCCCGGAAGTTGCAGGCCCGGAGAAAGGGACCGAGCCTCAGGGAAGGCCCTCAGCCACAGTCCCCAAGTCCCAGCGCCCGCCAGCAGGGGTTTTCCCTACCCACTGGGCGGCCCGCCTGCCTTACGCGAGCAGAGGGCAGCGATGGTCTTTATGCCACGTGGCGTGGGTACGCGCACGTCTGCCCGCAGAAACACCCCCCTGCAAAACCCTGGGTGCTGCCCGGACCCCAAAAATAACAGGGAAGGAATACGCTGGGAGCACCTTCGCAAACCAGCCAATGCCAGATGCCAACCCCTGCCTAATGCGTTTGGATAAAGCAATGCAGACCGATGCTCAGTTATTTTGTGCGTGTTTTTAACTTTGTACTGGTGTCAGAGAGGAAGGGAGAGGGAGAGAGAGAGAAACATGAGTGATGAGAGGGAATCATGGACCAGCGGCCTCCTCACGCCCCACATTGAGGACGGAGCCCACAGCCCGGGCCTGTGCCCCGACCGGGAATCGAACCCTGACCTCCTGGGTTATAGGCGGCCGCTCTACCCCACCCACACCGGCCAGACTCAGTTATTTTTAAAAACCAAATGTCTGAAATCGCTGCCCCTGAAGAGAGGCGGACGGAAGCCTGCCGCTCGGGATCCCTCTGACGCGGGCACACCGCGGGTGCCTGAGCGTGCTCGGTGCCCGGGCTGCCCGGCCCCGCCCCGCCCTCGTACCTGAGCGGGGCTCGCTGCTTCTGGTCCCAGCTCCGCAGCTCCTCCGCCGGCTTGGTCTCCGCCCGGGGCCGGGTGCTCTGCGGGTCTGAGTCCCCCCGGGAAACGCCCGATGAGCGGCTGGGTCCTGCTCCGACAGCCTCTGGTCCTGCCCGGATTCTCCAAGCCGCTGGCCCCGGCAGCCACCCACGGGCTCGACGGCCAGGCTTCTCAGGGCCAGGACCGGACAGAGGGGTCTCACAGTGACCAGACCCGACCCGACCCGTCCTGCCAAGCTCCTCCCCGCACGGCAGGGCTGGGCTCCACGGCCGCCCCACCCCCATCACAACACAGCCTCTGCCCTCGCTGCAGGCCCCACAGGGGCCCAGCGTGCTCCCTCCTGCCTTCCACCTGGAATCCTTTCCCACCCCCGCCCACCCCTTCCGGACCCGAGACAACCCCGCCTGCCCACGGGTGGCTCCGGAGCCGCGCCCGGCCCGCCCGCCCTCACCGGGGTGGTGGAGAAGGACGCTCCTCTTGGCCTGGCTGCCGTCAGGGGCCACGGTGAGCTTCACCCGCAGCGTCTTGCTGGAGGTGGGGGAGTGGTTGACGGAGGAGTCGACCACCTCGTAGATGGTGTGCAGCAGGCTGGTGATGTCCTGGGGCGGGAGGGAGGGACCGCGTGTGGCCTTAGTGTGGGCCGACCGCATTCTCCGGCGTACAGACGACGTTCTAACCCAGGAAAACCTTTCAACCGTCGGGGGTCGTCTTAGACGCCGGGTGTAAAAACACCGTAGCTTGCAGTGATGATGGGCGTTGCTAACTCGCCAGGGACTTGCCCGACACTTGCTCTCTCTCTGTTGTTTGCTGTCTTCCTCCTGTCCTCATCCGTTCCAGTGTCTTATACGCCGGAAAACGGTACGTTCTTTATCCAGACGCATTAGGCCAGAGAGGGTTGGCATTTGTGCAGCGGCCACGGCCTCAGGAGGGCAATTACCTGCCCAGAGACCCTGCCTGGACACAGACAGACCTGACATCCCGCCCCTGCCCCCCGCAGGCACTGGCCTGGCCAGGCAGGGGCGCACTGCCCGCCCACAGCAGGCGGCCGGCCTCGGGCGGTGCAGGCAGAGAGGCATCTCTGAGAAGCCAGACCCAGTCCCCCTTAAATCTCCAGAACCTCTGATACTGGCAACTAATTCTTTTTTTTCAACTCCCACCCCCGTCGTCCCCCTGCCCCTGCAACCTGCATTCTCCATTGCCCACGTGTCCGACCCCTCCAGGCAGCTCTTCGGAGCTTGTCACGCAGCATCTGTCTGGCGGTGTCTGGCCGTCACCGTGCAGCCGGCTGGCCGGGAGCCCCTCCCCGTTTCAAGGCTGAGTGACAGTCCGCGGCAGGTGCAGACCCCGGTGGGCTTGTCCACTGAGCGGCCGAGGGGCGCTTGGCTGGGGTCCTCGTTGGGACTGATAACGGGGCTACAAACGTGGATGTGCAGCCCTCTCTTCAGGACCCCTTTTCTATGTCGGGGGACACAGACCAAGAAGCGGGGGGCTGGGCCTTACGGGGCTCTGTGCCTCATGGTTTGAGGACTCTTGTGCTGCTTCTCAACAGCTGCGCCGTCCGACATCCCCAGCAACAGTGCCCAGCGTTCCAAGTTTGCCACTTGCTTGGCAACACTTACTTCATTTTCTCTTTTTTAAAAAAAAATATATATATATGTGTATATATATATATATATTTTTTATTGATGTCAGAGAGGAAGGGAGAGGGAGAGAGAGAGAAGCATCCACGATGAGAGAGAATCACGGACTGGCTGCCTCCTGCACGTCCCCCGTTGGGGATGGAGCCTGTACCTGGGCCTGGGCCCCGACCGGAATCGAACCCTGACCTCTGGTTTGTAGGTCGATGCTCAGCCCGGAGCCGGCCGGCCGGGGCGCGTGCTGGTCTGTTTGTCCTCGGAGCCGTCCTGGCGGTGGGGGGCGGGACCTCACGCGGCTCGGACCCGCCCTTCCTGATGATGAGTGACGCTGAGCACCTGTTCGTGTGCGGGCCGGCCACTGGGACGCATTCTTTGGAGAAATGGCTCTTCGAGTTTTTGCCCATTTTTGATGGGATGACTTCGTTTCCTATGGTGAGTTTCAGGCGTTCTCTGGCACCGCACGCTGTTCCCGGGTCCGACACGCCTCCTCGGCTCCGCAGGCCGCCCCCCCGCAGGTCCTGCCGCGTGTGACATTGTGACGGAGCCCCCTTTGTCTGCTTCCCCTCTTCCGGCCTGATCTCACCTTCCCGAACCCTCTGCGGGGCGGGGCCGGGCCCTCTGGGGGCCAGACCGGCACGGGGGAGCTGCTGCTGAGACAAGCCTGCGCCCGGCAGCCTCGTCCCCCCACCCCGCTCCGCGCACCCCCGTGTCGGTTCACCCGAGGGACGGCCCTGCCTGAGCAGAGGGGACCAGTGCCCTGTGCCCCAGGCCCGGCCCAGGCCAGAGGCCAGGCAGCACACTCACCTCGCGGGTGACCTTCCCGTTGTTGTCGAAGTCGTACAGGGTGAAGGTCCACTCCTGCCGGCTGTCCTCCTCCACCGACACGTCACACCGCAGCTCCTGGACAGACAGACGGACAGACGGCACACGGTGCAGTCACCCAGCGGCTGGGACACCGGGGCCAGGCCACAGGGCTGCCCCCCGCACACACACAAACCGCAGCTCCTGGACAGACAGACGGACAGACGGCACACGGTGCAGTCACCCAGCGGCTGGGACACCGGGGCCAGGCCACAGGGCTGCCCGCCCCCCCCTGCAGCTCCTAGACAGACAGATGGATGGACGGACAGCACACGGTGCAGTCACTGGGCAGCTGGGACACGGGGCCAGGCCACAGGCTGCCCCCCCTCCCCCCGCAGAGTGAGGACCAGGATGCGACCGGCCAGCCGGGCGGGAGGTCTGGCCTGAGGAGAGGTGCCCGCAGGGGTGCCAGGCGGCTCTGGGGCCTCGGAGGCTAAGGGAACAGGGGCGGGTCTGAGAGGGCGCTCTGTGGCTGCAGGAAGACTGAGCGTGAACCGAGGGCTAGAAGCTACCCTGCCCATATGCCCCCCCCACGCACACCCATACCCACACGTGTGCACACACCTGTACATGTCTGCAGGGCTCATATGTGCTCACACCTGCACCTATACACACGTGCAGCCCGTGCACACCTGCACATGTTCACATGCGCACACCCCTGCCCTGCTTGCACACACACGCACACGCACAGGAAGGATGTGGGCAACTGTGTTGTGGCTCCCAGGGTGGCAGGGGGAGAAAGGGGAACAAAGATTTAAAGGGCCAGTCACCCCAGGCGGCAGCCTGTGTGGCCCTCCACGGCTGCGCGCCCTCCACCTGGCACGTCTCCCCGCGCCTCAGTTTCCCGTGTCAGTAACGGAAACCGCCCTCATAGCCGTGCGGGGAGCGGTCGCTGGCTGCCCCTCCGCCCCTCGGTGCTCACTGTCGCTGTGGGGGCAGGGCCCACCTCCCACCTCCAGCCCCCCGCTTCTGTTGGAGAGCAGCCGGAAGGAGAGCCAGGGACTGCGTGCCCAGGGTCGGGGGCGAGTGGCGGGGTCACCCCAGCCTCCACGCCCCTCCAGAGGACAAATCGGAGGGCCCCCGGGGACTGAGCCCCACCCCCTAACCTTCACTGGCTGCCCTCCCTCCCTGCGCCCTGGATCGCCCCCAGACCCTGTCTCGGGTCTGCTTCGGGGCACTGGGAACGAGTGTGGAGACTGGTTGGCACACAGAAAAGGCCAGTGAGGGTGATGGCCGCTCCTCTTGGTAAGGATTCCTAATCCGGGACGTCACACTCCCCCCCCCCCCCCCCGAGCTGTCTGACCAGGCCCCCGAGCGGGCGCAGCGAGCGCGGCACCGGCGGGCAGCAGGGCCGCTGGGCACGGATTCTAGGAAGGACGCTGCCAGGGAAAGAGCGTCCGGACAGGGCCGGGAGGATCCACAGGCTCTATGAGGACCAGCAGCGAGCCACGCCCGCCTGGCCAGAGGGCGGGGGGGGGGGGGCACACGGACAGGCTCAGCCCCCACACGGGTGGCGCTGGCCCGGGTCGCTGGAGAAAGCGTGGCAGGCTCCGTGCCCTGCCCCCGCCTCTGCAGCGCACGCCCGCTCCCCCTGCCGCGCCGGCAGCCACGCTGAGCTCAAAGCCGCGCTTCCCTCAGTTGTGGCATGGCCGTCTGATACCTGCCAAGTGCCCGCTCTGCTCTGAGCAGCTGCTTCAGGCCGCACGGCACTCACCCGCACACATGTGCACTCACACAGCACACCTACAGACAGGCGTGCACACACCTGCACACACACACATGCATGCCCACACAAATGCACGCCTGTGCACACATGCTCACACACCCTACACACATGCACACACAAAACACATGCACACACATGCATGCACACATGAATGCACACCTGTGCACACATGCTCACACACCCTACACACATGCACATGCACAAACACACACCTACACACACATACATGCCCACACAAATGGCCACCTGTGCACACATGCTCACACACCCTACACACATGCACATGCACAAACACACACCTACACACACATACATGCCCACACAAATGGCCACCTGTGCACACATGCTCGCACACCCTACACAGATGCACACATAAAACACATGCACACACACACATGCCCACACAAATGGCCACCTGTGCACACATGCTCACACACCCTACACACATGCACACGCACAAACACATGCACACACATCAGAAAACCACTTTCAGGTTCAATGTTGCCTTTCAAGTTCACTTGATAAAACCCAAGGAAAACAAACCTCTGTCTCACACATACATGGCTGCACATATGTGCACACATGCTCCTCCACACATGCATGCCCACACACTCACGCATGCACACACAGGGTGGAACTGACTGCCTCTCCCTGACCCCTCTCTCTGCGCAGCTCCGAAGGAAGCCCAGGTTAGAAGGTCAGAGACAGGCGGAGCAGCTATGGCCTCCCCGCCGCCCCAACTTCTCCGGGGAGCTCTCCCCACGGACCACGCACAGTCCCGGCGGCACCTGCCCTCTCCAAAAACAGACCCCTCGGGCTCCCAAGAACACGGACATCCAGGCCTGGCCTTCCCTCTCCTGTCCACGCAGGAGTGAGCGGCCTCCACATCTGGCCAGGCCTCAGCTTCCTCCTCAAAAAGCACCACCGAGCCCTAGCCGGTGTGGCTCAGCGGATAGAGCGTCGGCCTGCAGACCGAAGGGTCCCACGTTCGATTCCGGTCAAGGGCACGTGCCCGGGTTTCGGGCTCAGCCTCCAGGAGGGAGCGTGTGGGAGGCAGCCGATCCACAATGCTCTCTCATCATTGATGTTTCTGTCTCTCCCTCCCCCTCCCTTCCTCTCTGACATCAATAACGATATATTCACAAAAGAAGGAGAAGAAAAGCGCCACGGAGAAGAGAAAACCACTCTCTCCAGGCCCAGCGCCGGGAAAGGAGACTTACCTCCAACTTCAGCTGCTTCTTGGAGCCCGGACAGGATTCACTCGGCTTCTCCATCCTCTTCTCATCGCCACTGGCCAACCCGCTGGTCTTCTCGGGGGGCAGGGCCACTGTGGGGGAGACGGGAGAACGAGTGAGGCCTCGTGTTGCCCCCCCCCCAAGTCCCCGTCCCTGTCCAGCTGCGGGAGTCAACATTGCTCTGCCCTCCAGGGCTGTCCAGGGGGCCCCCTTCCCGGAACACCCATTCTCCGCCCACCGGGGACATGTTGCTCTCAGACCTGCAACATCCTTCATTCACCGCCCCCCGACTCCCCACTCCAGAGGGCGGGGTGGGGCTGCTGGAGAGAGAAAGGAAAGGAAGAGAGAGAAACAAAGGCCAGCTCCATCTTCAAAGCCGCTGCCTCCTGCGAGGAGGTCCTGGCTGGAGATGTAAGCCGGCCAGGCTTATCGAGACCGAACTTCAAGTTCAAAGGGAAGTTATCAGAAAACCACCTTCAGGTTCAATGTTGCCTTTCAAGTTCCACTTGATAAAACCCAAAGAAAAGAAACCTCTGTCCCGGCTCTCTCCTCCGGAGCCCCCTCCTCCCCGCTGAGCAGACACAGCCTGACCTCTGTCAGGTCCTCCCCTGCCCTCCTCCTCTCTCCTCTCCCACCCCTCCCCGACTTCGCGTCTTCTCTGAAGATCAGGGTGGCCTGGCTTGTCCTCCCTGCATCAGCAGGGCCCCATCCCATCCTGGCTCAGAAAACCAGCCCTCCGGGGGGAGGGGGTCCTTCCCAGCAGGGCCCGGGCACACAAGGGGAGTAGGACTGGGAGCCATCCTGCCCGAGGGCCCGGGGCCAGGAACAAGGACAGTCAGCGCCCTCTCACCCCACCAAAGATGGCCTTTCACCCCCTCACTGTCCCCTATCCAATGGCTAGAGGAGGCAGGTGTTGGAGAACCCACCAATCAAAGCCTTGCAGACACCAAGGCCAGGTCAGGGGCGGGACTCAGGGGTCATGCTTCTACTTCCACATGGACCCTCTGGAACCAAACCAGGCCAAACCAGCACCCACCCCCAGCCATCCCCGTGCAGAATAAATCACCCCCACCCACCCACCCATCTATCCATCCATCCATCCTTTATCTGTATCTATCCATCCACTCATCCACCATCCATCTATCCATCATCCATCCTTCATCTATATCTAGCTATCCATCAACTCATCCACCATCCATTTATCCATCATCCATCCATCCATCCACCCATCCATCCATCCACCACCCATCTACCCACCATCCATCCATCTACCATCCATCCTTCATCTATATCTAGCTATCCATCTATCTACCATCCATCCATCCATCCACCCACCATCCATCCAGCCACCCACCATCCATCCATCTACCATCCATCCTTCATCTGTACCTAGCTATCCATCCACTCATCAACCATCCATCTATCCATCATCCATCCTTCATCTATCATCTATCCATCCATCCACCCATCCCACCCACCATCCATCCATCTACCATCCATCCTTCATCTGTACCTAGCTATCCATCCACTCATCAACCATCCATCTATCCATCATCCATCCTTCATCTATCATCTATCCATCCATCCACCCATCATACATCCATCTACCCACCATCCATCCATCTACCCACCATCCATCCATCTGCCATCCTTCCTTCATCTATATCTAGCTATCCATCCATTCATCCACCATCCATCTATCCATCATCCATCCAACCCATCCATCCATCCATCCACCCACCATCCATCCAGCCACCCACCACCCATCCATCCACCCATCCATCCTTCATTTATATCTAGCTATATCCATCCACTCATCCACCATCCATCTATCCATCATCCATCCATCCATCCACCATCCATCCACTATCCATCTACCATCCATCCTTCATCTATATCTAGCTATCCATCCATTCATCCACCATCCATCTATCCATCATCCATCCAACCCATCCATCCATCCATCCACCCACCACCCATCCATCCACTCACCACCCATCCATCCACCCACCATCCACCCACCATCCATCCACCATCCATCCATCCATCCATCCATCATCTGTATCTAGCTATCTGTCCACTCACCCACCATCCATCTATCCATCATCCATACTTCATCTATCATCTATCCATCCATCCACCAACCATCCATCATCCACTATCCATCTATCCATCATCCATCCATCCATCCACTCACCATCCATCCACCCATCCATCCATCCACCCACCATCCATCCATCTATCCATCCACCACCCATCTACCATCCACCTCTCCACCATCCACCATTTGGCTCGTGGGTGAGCTGGAGAAGGGAGAATGGTGCCCACCGCAGGCTGCCAGGGAACATCCTCAGTGAACAATAAAGGACATTGGCTTTGGCCCCAGATGCTGAGCCCATTCTCTGTCTCGCCCTCCTTCTTGTTCGGCTCAGGGACTCGTTTCCCCCGAGATGGTCTCTTGGGGGCACAATTCCAGGGGAGTCTGATCATGCTTCATTGGCAAGGCTCAGACACAACAGGAGACACTCCCCCTGTGAAGGAGGAGAAAGTGGGAGGAAGAGGAAGAAAAGGGACAGAGTAGGAGAAAGGCAAAACCTGTCTCTTGCCTCTGGAGTCCCCCTGGGTGACGGAGAGCAGGACTGGCAAACCACGCCCCCTGAGCCAAAACCTGGCTGCCTCCTGTTTTCATAAAGTTTTATTGGGACACAGTCGCTCGGACACACAATGTGAATGGCTGCTCCATGATGGCGAGTTGAGGTGTTGCAGCAGAGATGGTCTGGTCCGCGGAGCCAGACACGCCTCCTCCCCCGGCCTCTGCAGAAAGGCCTGGGACCCGGCTGTGGGGAGCGCAGCCTCCACCCGCACCCGGTACCCTGACCCGCAGGGTGCGGGCTGGGCTCCACCTGCTGCTCCGCTGCTCCCCTGGCAGCCCCGGGCACGCACACCTGCCGGCCGTGCGCACAGCCACAGAGGGACAGACATGTCAGCGCTCCTCCCCAAACCCGTCTCCGCTCAGTCTGGCGCAGGGGGTGGGGCTCCTTTTCTTTTTCTAAATATTTAAATATATTTTTATGGATTCCAGAGAGAGGAAGGGAGAGAAACATCTATGAGAGAGAAGCATCATGGATGGGCTACCTTCTGCCCGCCCCCTACTGGGGGTTAAGCCCGCAACCTGGGCATGGGCCCTAATAGGGAATCGAACTGTGACCTCCTGGTTTACAGGTTGACGCTAACCACTGAGCAACATTGGCCAGACGGGGCTCCTTTTCTTCCAAAACAGCTCCCCATCCCTCCTCGCCCCATCCCCCTCAACCCGTCCCTCCTCACTCTGTCCCTCCTTGCCCCATCCCTCCTCGCTCAGTCCCTCCTCGCCCCGTCCCTCCTCACTCTGTCCCTCCTCACTCTGTCCCTTCTCACCCCGTCCCTCCTCGCTCTGTCCCTCCTCCCCCGTCCCTCCTTGCCCTGTCCCTCTGCCCCGTGCCTCCTCACTGTCCCTCCGCTCCCGGCCACAGGAGCGGAGCGGATCGGAGCGGAGGGAGCAGAGGGAGCAGGGCGCTGTGTTTACCGGTGGTGCTCCCCTCTCGCCCGCAGCCTGGCACCGCTCCACCACTGGCAACTGCCAGATTAAATGCATTACTTGACCATCCTCACCCGCTCCCTTTGATGTTGCCGTCTCAGGCCTGAGAATAGCTTTTGGAGGGAGATCAGACGGCATTAAACAGAATTACTAATTAATTAAGCAAAGTTAAATTTTAAACACTGTTTGTTGTGTTCGCCAAAAGCCTGAACAGAACAGACTTCTTTCCTCCGCGGAGATCAAAGACAGCCTCTTCCCTCACCCCTCCCCCCCCCCCCGTTTAAAAAAGGGGGGTCCTGGGGAGGGAGAGAGAGAAAGAGAGGGCTGGGGACACTGGGGACAGAGAGGAGGTACCGGGACGGTGGCGACTCTGAGGCGGGTTTAAACACCCGTCCCTGCACCCTACCCCTGGGCCCCAGGGAAGGCGGCCCTGGGCTCATGGGGAAAGCAGGCTGGGAGAGCCACGGCCACGCTCTGGGGGCTGTGTACCCTGGCACACAGCGGCGACCGGGGCAGCGGGATGCCACAGGATGGCACAAGGTGGCACGGCTGACCCAGCACGAGGTGCTAACAGCTGGCACCACCCAGCAGCAGGGAAGGAGGAGGGCTGTGAAATGACACAGATCCACCGCCGCACCCCACCTCCGCAGCACCCCACCTCTGGGCTCCCCCTCCCTCCCTCTCCGCGGGGACAGAGTCTTTGGAGGCATCGGGAGCCTGGCGGTGCCCAGCGGGCCGTGCCCGGTCCCGCCGCAGGCGGCGCGTGCCGTGCTGGGCGTGCACCTCTGCAGACGGCGCGGGACATTTCTGAACAGCCGGTGACAGGTGTCGTGAGGAGGGTCTCTCCTGATTCGCACACACGCTATCTGTCCCCGGCAGGATGCCCGCGCCCCCACCCGCCGGCCGGCGTGGCTCGGGGTTCAATGTCGACCTGTGACCCAGGAGGCCACAGTCCGATGCCCGGTCCGGGCACAGGCCCGGGTTACGGGCACAATCCCAAGTAGCCGATCAGTGATTCTCTCTCATCTTGGATGTTTCTCTCTCCCCCTCTCTCCTCCTCTCCGGAATCGATAAAAAAGTATTTAAAGATACACACACAAACCCGTCCCGTCCAGCACCTGATCCCGTGCGGTCCCAGCTGGGTCTTCCGACGGCTTCGCGGGAGCCCGCCGCGTCCACGCAGCCGCGACACACGTTTCTGCGGGGCCCCGGCTGCCCACGGGGCGGCACGCGGGCACAGAGCAGGCGGCCCACCACCACCACCCCCACCCCGGTGTGCTCCCTGCGCCCAATCCCCAGGCGGACACGGGGTCGGCCGCAGCAAGCACACCGCCAGTCCTGGCTTGGCCGAGCCTGGGCCCGGCTCGGGAAGGGGGATGGGGGAGAGGGGCAGGTGATTCCTGAACCCGGCACTTGGGCTGAAATCCAGACCCTGACCCGGCCGGCGGGGCTCAGGGCTTGAGCGTCGACCGAGGAACCAGGTCACAGTCTGTTCCGTTCCCGGTCAGAGCACAGGCTGCTGGCAGGCTCCGTCCCCAGTAGAGGGCGTGCAGGAGGCAGCCGGTCCATGGTTCCCTCTCATGGCTGATGTTTCTGTCTCCCTCTCCCTCTCCCTTCCTCTCGGAAATCAATAAAACATCTATGTAATAAAAGCTAATGTGCTAAGTGTCCGACCACTCATTTGATTGGTTGCTATACCACACACTGACCACCAGGGGCAGCCGCTCCCACAGGCAGGTTAGCTTGCTGCTGGGGTCCAGCCGATCGGGACTGGGTGAGACCAGCTAGACACGCCCTGGAGCCCTCCCACCGTCCCTCCCCGGCCCCAATCGTGCACCAGGGGGGTCCCTCAGCCCGGCCCGTGCCCTCTCGCAATCTGGGGCCCCTCGGGGGATGTCGGAGAGCAGGTTTCTGCTGGAACCCCACAGGCCAGGCCGAGGGACCCCACAGGTGCACGAATCTGTGCAGTGGGCCTCTAGTATGTATATATTTTTAAGTCTAGACCATGAATGGTAAAGCAAAGGCCGTTACTGTGACACAATCCAGAAAGGCCTGGTTGACATTAAACTTGGGAAGAAGCCACGAATTAGAACACAGGGCACTGACTCTGTGAGCCCCAGCAAAGACCAGCAATGACCAGGACACTCCGAGGGGTGGCGGGCACCTCTGCGAGCACAGGTACCCGGCGGGCGCTCAGCTAGCCCCGTGTCCGATTCCACAGAGGCCGGGCCTCCCCGCCGGACTCCGCACACGCACCCCAGTGTATCCCACCGCCCCTTCTTAACGGTCCTCGCGCAAAGATTATCCGCCACAAATATCTCCATCTCGGGGGGGATGGCCGGGATGTTTCTGACTCCCCAGCCCCCCGACAGCAGCTGTTGGAGGGGAGGCAGATGAATTTAATATTAGCCGGTGCCAAATATAATTAGGCGGCTAATCTGCCGCGGGTAAAAAGAGAAAGGCATCGCGTGCGCATTCCGGGCCAAATGGTTTCTTGCGTCCAGGGCAGGAGGCTCTCCCGGGGAGTGAGAGTCGGGAGCCGCACAGATCTGCCTGGCGAGGGCTGTCCCGGGACCGGGGACGGCAGGGGGAACGCGCTATTCCACCGGCCCCTCTCACTGACCTTGGGCTAAAATCCAGACCCTGACCCGGCTGGCCTGGCTCAGGGGCTGAGCATCGACCTAGGAACCAGGAGGTCAGGGTTCGATTCCCGGTCGGGGCACAGGCCTGCATTGCAGGCTCCATCCCCAGTGGGGGGCGCGCAGGAGGCAGCCGATCCGGGATTCTCTCTCATCATTGACGTTTCTCCCTCTGCCTTCCTCTCTCTCTGAAATGACTAGAAACATTTTGTTAAAGAAAAAAGGGGAGAGGCCCTCCCGAATAAAGCTCTCTGGCCTTTTTCTCCCCTTGAAGCATCAGGTGCCTGGCCTTTGGCTATGACATTCAGATTGGCCTGAGAAGGGACATCTGTTCAGGAGGGAGGGGACACGCCGGGGCAGGGGCAGAGAGAGGGGGGAAAAGGCCTTCTTTGGGCTAAAAACATCATGTCCCGTCACCCTTCCCCACCCCCACCAGGCTAAAAGGTGTGATGAAATTCAAGTTTAAAACCCAACCCTGAGCCCCTGAAACCAGGAGCGCCTCCCCGATGTGACACGGGCAGTCTCTGTGGAGCAGGCGGAGCTGCAGGAAGAGGGGCCCGAGAGGAACTGCGGGGGCTGAACCCCGGGGCTCCAGGGCCTGTGGGGCGCAGTGGGCCGTGGTTCTGAGCTGAGGGAGAGGAGCCAGCGCCCAGCCCGCCTGCCCCCTCCGTCGGGGGACAGAGGGAGTCCCCGCTGCTCTCCAGTGAGCGCCTCTCTGTCTCAGGTTCCCAGGCCCCCCCACCCGCACCAAATGCTCAGGCGGTGCCCGAACGAGGACTCCGAAGTCAGTTCCGTCCTCCGTTGGCTGTGACCCCGCACAGGCTCCGTCCCCGCTCCGGGATCAGCTTCCCCGCTCCACGTCGGGGACCAGAGGCCCCCCAGGGCTCCGCAGCGTGGTGACCGGCCGAGCCCTCCCCCCTGGGAGTCTGGGGGCACTGGCCTGGCCCTGAGGGGAACGCCGGCCTGGCGGCGGGTCGGAGGAGAGGGTCGCCCGCTGGCAGGGACTCCATTCTTCCCGAGAGGGTCACGGAGCACTTCCCGCGGGCCAGCCCTGGGCCCCGCCGGGAGGGGAGGAGGACCCGTTCGGAGGGGCTGGTGGGTTCGAGAGGCTCTGGAAAGAGGCCTTGCCCCATCTGGACAAGGAAACGACCGCACCGCCGTGGAGCCGTCACCAGGACGGTGGCTCAGTGGTTAGAGCACCAGCCGTCACACCAAAGGCCATGGGTTGGATTCCTGATCAAGGGCTCGTATCTGGGCTGCAGGTGGGGTCCCCCGCCCCGGGTGGGGTGCGTGTGGGTGACCAGCTCCTCTCTCTCTTTCTCCCCCTCCCTCCCATGCTCTCTAAAAGTCAGTGGGTGAGGAGTAACCGGAAAGAAAAAAGATGGGCCCACAGAACGTGAACCAGGAGAGCTCACATGCACGGGGCCCTTTCCCCAAACCAGGCTGTCCCCCGAGCTTGCAGGCCAATGACCTCGCTCTCCGCACAGGAGCCTGAGGAAACGGGCACAGAGAGGGTGCCGGGCTCCCCTAGGCCACACAGCGCGTCCCAGGAAAGCGGCTGGGCCTGTGGCCTGACGTGCAGATGCTCCGGAAGCCAGAGGAGGAGGGAGAAGGCGCCCCCTGTGGCCTCCGCTGGGGGGGCCGTATTCGGGGCCCTGCACAGTGGCCCAGGCCCCCATCTCAGCCCCCGCATCACTGCCCTGCAGAGATGCCACCGGCCCTGCCAGGCCCAACCCGGGCCGGGAGGTGGGGGGTGGTGGGCAGCCGCTGGTCCCCCAGGGAGAGGGGCCCCTAACACTGGGGGCATTGAGGGCTTCTTCCTTTTTTCTTTGTTCTAATATATTTTACTGATTTTTTTTTTTTTACAGAGAGGAAGGGAGAGGGATAGAGAGTTAGAAACATTGATGAGAGAGAAACATTGACCAGCTGCCTCTTGCACGCCCCCCACTGGGGATGCGCCCGAAACTAAGGTACATGCCCTTGACCGGAATCGAACCCGGGACCCTTCAGTCTGTAAGGCCAACATTCCATCCACTGAGCCAAACTGGTTTCGGCTCCTTCCTTTCTTTTTTCAAAGTCCTCCACTCAAGGATACCTTTTCCATTGATTTCCAGAGAAAGTGAGGAGGAGGGAGGACGGGGAGGGAGGGAGGGAGGGAGAGAGGGAGAGGGAGAGGGAGAGAGAGAGAGAGAGAGAGAGAGAACCATAGATATGAGTGAGAGAGACACAGTGATCAGCTGTCCCTCCACACACACCCCCACTGGGGCTGGGGAACCTGCCACTGAGGTATGTGTCCTTGAGTGGAAATCGAGTCTAAGATCCTTCAGTCCAAGGGCTGACGCTCTAACCACTGAGCAAGCTGTTGAGGGCACAGCCGCGTTGTGAGTGGGACCAGCATGGCGGACCGGGTTCTGGGAGTCAGCTTTCCACAGACCCTGCCAAGCAGACTGCACTCTGCCTGCCTCTACATCAGAGAGGTCGGAGGACAACCCACAGGGACTCGAGGATGCTAAAGGTCAGAGGGCACAGGCTGTGGGGGTGAGAGGCATTAGTGAGCGAGAGGCTGGGCAGGGGGGCAGCGCGAGGGGGAGGGAGAGAGGGGTCCCGCTTACAGGGCTTCCCCTCCAGGGGGCGCGGAGCAGGAGCTGTCGCCTGAGCTGGGGCAGGAGGACAGGCTGCTGGTGTGACGGGTCTGCCAACAGGCCTGGCCCCACTTTGCACCTCAGGTCACAGGCCACGGGCCCCAGGCGGCCCTCCCACCCCCCAGGGGAGGCTGGGAAGTCCGGCGGGTGCTGCAGGGAAGTGTGGGGCTGACCTCGCCCTGGCCTCGCACCCGGGACCGGTCCTCGGAGGGAGGGTTCCTCTCCGCTGAGCCCCTCCAGCCACGTGCCGCCCGCCACCCCCAGCCGCCCGGGGCTGGGACGTTTGATGCCGACTTTGTTCTCCCCGCGGTTCAAAAGGAGCTCGGAGCCCGCCCCCCCACCCGCCCCAGGCTCCATCCCTGTGCGGTGCGCTCCCAGCTGGCCGGTTAAGAGACGCGGGATTAGGGCGGCTTTACAGGACAACGCGGGAGCGAGAGCCGCCTCCCCGGGTGGGAACAGGCTTCTTTTTATCTTCCGGCCGCAGCGGCCTTTCCCTCCCGCCCGCCCTGAGCCTGAACTTGGCCAACAGGAGGACAAAGGAGAGATTCAGGGTTCCGCCAGCTCTCCCTGCCCGCCGGGCAGCGGGACACCACAGCCTCCCGCCCCCACCCGCTCCGGCCGGAAACCCGGCACCTGCATCGCGGTGCGGGGGCCTGCGGGTGAGCCACGGAGAGCCACGGAGAGCCACGGAGAGCCACGGCCCACACAGGGCCCGGCCTTCCTCGGGCAGCAGCCGGAGCCGCCACGCTCACGGCTGTACTCACTTCTGAGTCCCCTGTTGAATGCTGTCCCTCGCCTTGCGTTTCACGGACGGCATTCTTGTCAAAGTTAAACCGTCGGTCACGGCTAACACTGCGGTCCCCTGGGCCACGCTGTCCCACGCGGGGCTCCTCCTCCCGTGCCGGGAGCGGCTGCTCTCGTGTGTCCAGGCCCCCAGCGACTCAGCAGCGCACACAGGAGCCACCCACACGCATGCACAGGGATGGGGGTCGGCGGCCCTTGCTCCAGACAGGATAGCGTGCCATCTACACGTGACGTGTGTCTGCGCCTGCTCTGCCCGCTTTCTGGCCCGGGCTCCCGTGTCAGCCCCCGTTTGAAGAAAGGGGCCGAACAACTTGACCCCCGACAGCCCCGTCCAAACCCTCCTCTAGGTCCCAGTTCTTTCCTCAAAGCAGTGCTTCCCCTTGAAGAAAGGAGGGGTGACAGCGGAGAGGAGGGGGGTGAGGCTGGGGGGGGTGAGTGGACGAGTGGAGAACGGTGAACAGAACAGCTCGGGGAGGGGCCGTGAGGAGCCCCCTCCGTCCCCCGTCACCCCCCTCCCTGCCCCAGCCTAGGAACCAGGAGGTGACAGTTCGCTCACTCCCTACGGAGCAGCTGAGGTCAAACAGGCCGTCCGAGGCCCCACAGAGGACACACGGCCAGCCGGACACCCCACGTGGCCCCCAGCTCCATTCAGGGCCTGGACTGTGGGAGCCACACTTCCCTCTGCTCCTCAGCCCTCCCCCTGGAGTCCTGCCCTCTGCCTGGACCGCAGGTGTCTGGAGGGCGGGCCGGGCACGCGGTAGACCAGATGGCCCGTCCCCTCCGCCCTGCCCGCTGGGAAGAAAGCAATGGAGTCCGGTACCTTCCAGGCGACAGTCTTCCTCCCCCTCCTCCTCCTCGCTGAGCGTTTCTCCGAAAACCTCGCCCACCAGCTCCTGGAGGAAGGCAAGATAGGGAGGGATGTGAGGGGCGCCCGGGGTCAGGTGGCTCCTGGCACGGGGGCAGAAAACGGGGCGTCGTGAGCATGTGCCTGCCTGGAGGCAAGGAAGCTGGGGCCCCGCCCCGACTGTCCCGATGGGAATGTGGGCCTTGGAGGCAGGTCCACTCCCCCCTGAAAAGCTGACCATCAGCCCGGCCAGTGCGGCTCAGTGGTGAGCGTCGACCTATGAACCGGAGGTCAGTTCGGTTCTGATGAGGGCACAGGCCCGGCTGTGGCTCCATCACCAGCATGGGGCGTGCGGGAGGCAGCCGGTCCTGATTCTCTCTCACCATGGACGTCTCTCTCTCCCTCTCCCTTCCTCTCTAACATCGGTGAAAGGGACACGCGGCAGCGCCCTGCAGCCACGCCACGACAAGCGAGGAAACGAGCCCAAACCCAGCGGCTGTCCCCAGCTGCCCCTTTTTTACAAAATACATTTTATTGATTCTTCAGAGAGGAAGGGAGAGGGATAGAGAGTCAGAAACATCGATGAGAGAGAAACATCGGTCAGCTGCCTCCTGCACACACCCTACTGGGGATGTGCCCGCAGCCAAGGGACATGCCCTCGACCGGAATCGAATCCGGGACCCTTCCGTCCGCGGGCCGACTGCTCTATCTGCTGAGCCACACCAGCGAGGGCCCCAGCTTCCCTTTAGAGAAACACAAACAGGAACAGGAAAAGCTCCTCGCCAAGAAAATTCGGGGGGAAAGGCCTGCCTCTCTGTGCTCATCTGGATGAACAACAACAAAAAAAAATCAAAAGTTTAAATCGCTTTCTGGGGTCCAGCCATCTTATCCACTGGACTCAGCCGGGGCCACTCCCCCGTTGGCTGCCGTTGGGCGGAGACACAGCCAGTATTTTGGGGGCTCGGCCTTCTCTGTTCCCCTTTCTTCTTTCCTGTCACCCGGGGGCACTGCCGTCTCTCTCCTACACGGTGGCCAGTCAGACTCGGGGCCCCATGGACTCAGCACCAGCCCCTGCCTGCTGGCCCAGGATGGCTCCCTCCCCCCCACCCCCCGTCCCCCCTCCGAGGCCGAAACCCCCGCACATCTCCGGGCGTGGCCTGGCTGTGCGTGTGCACAGAGCCGGAGCTGACAGGGCAGCGGGGAGCTGGTGCCAGGGAAGGGACACGCTCAGGTGGCATCGGTAGGCAGCGAGGAGGCCCGGTGGCCAGGTACGGCCCATCTCTCAGGCCAGGGCAAGGCCGGCGGGCGGCGGGACTGTCCTCAAGGGCACCCGGAGCCGAGGCCCTCGGAAGGCCGCAGGGCTCCCCGCGGCCCCGGCTGCCACCCCGGCCGCTCCCTGCGCGGCGGCTCCCGCCCGGCCGACCGCGTCCGCCAGACGAAGGCTTCCGAGTGGCGCATCCCGATGTCAGCACCGACGAAGCTCCTGTCCGGGGCCCGTAAGGACGACTCCCCGGTGGCAGCTCGGGGCTCTGGGAGGAGCCCTGTCTGCGGGGAGGACCGAGCGCTCTGATGCGTGAAAGCAGAGTTCTGGCACGTTCTGGGGCCGGCCTCTTCCTGCCGAGCCCCGCTCGGCTCTGCGGGCACCTGGAAAGCTGCTGGCGCCGAGGGCCGCGGACAGACACTCCGCTGCAGGTGCCGCCCCGAGGCACGGCCGGGCGCCGGGCGGTGCAGTGTCGCCGGCCTCAGGCTGCGGACCGCTAGGCCCCATCACCTCCCCCCCTCGCACCCGGACCTGAGCCACTGCCTTCTCCGACCCTCAGTCTGCCTGTCCCTGAAACGGGCACAGCGGAACCGCAGCAGCACTAACATGACCACTGACACTTCCTATGCGTTTCTTATGGGCCAGACGCCGTGCCAGGCACCTTTTATATATATATATATCTTAACATATGTTATCGAATTTTTAGAGAGGAAGGGAGAGGGAGAGAGAAACATCGATGAGAGAGAAACATGGATCAGCTGCCTCCTACACATCCCCTATTGGGGACATGCCAGCAAACAAGGGACATGCCCTTGACCGGAATCGAACCCGGGACCCTTGAGTCTGCCAGGCCGACGCTCTATCCACTGAGCCACACCGGTCAGGGCTAGGCACCTTTTATAAACAGTGAGTCCTGTAAGCGACACAGGGCCTGCCATCCCTCAGGGGATAAATGCCCGCGAGAACGATTTGCAGATTGTGCAGTGACAGACGGGACTGTTACTCGGCTTTTTGCCAGCACAGAAAGTGGCCTCGGCCCCGGCTCCCTGTGAGACGGGAAAATGATGCGAAGACAGCCACCCACATCCCTTACCCAGTATTCACGGGCCCCCACCGGAGTCCCCCTAGGAAGGGGGTCCCACTAGCCCCCTGTTCCAATAAGGAGGAGGCTCCCAGAGGCCCGCCGCCTGGCCCTGGAGTGCCCCGATTCCAGCCAGCTCCTTCGATGGCCGCCCGAGCTAGGACAGTGGCCTCGGGGCTCCTGCGGGCACAGGGGCAGAGGTGGCCCAGGGACTTGGCACTGGCCAGGAGCCAAGGATCACGCTTGAAGAAGTCCAAGCAAACCAGGATGGCCAGCAGCTCTCGGGGGTCAGTGGCCCAGCAGGCCCAGCTGTGGTCTCAAAGGTGCCCACGGCCCTGAGCCACCAAGTGTGGGACGTGGCAGAGCCCTGGGCCGGAGCCCTGCAGGCAAGGTCCCGGACAGCCAGGAGCCCCCCCGAGAGCCCTGGGGCAGGGGTGCAGGGGTGCAGGGGTGCAGGGGTGCAGGGCATGGAGTTGGCGAGGCCACGGCTCAGATCCCAGCTCCGCCTCGCACGAGCGGGGTCACGCCGTGAAGGAACTGTATCCCCAGTGTGTGCACAGGGAGGGGGGCCCTCACGCCGTCTCGGGGTGCGTGTGAGGACCAAGTAAACCACCGGACAGCGGGTGCGTAGCATTCTGCCTGAGACCACGCCTGAGGCCCACGAGATCAGTGGCCTTCTGCTCTTTTTTTTTTAAATCCTCACCCCAGGATATTTTTCCCGTTGGTTTTTTTTCAGAGAGAGTGGAGGGAAGGGACAGTGACACAGAGAGAGAAGCATGGATGTAAGAGAGACCCCTGGTTGGCTGCCTCCCACACTCGCCTCAACGGAGGCCAGGGATCGAGCCTGCAGCCGAAATACGTGCCCTGGGACAGGAATCGAACCCGAGGCCCTTCAGTCCACGGGCCGGCGCTCTAACCATTGACTCAAACTGGCCGGGGCGTTACTTTTCCTCTCGCTGTCGGATGGCCACTCCTGGGGGGCTGGGGGTGGACAGGCTCCCACGGGCATCTAGACTCACCCCCCAGCCTGGTAACGCCTTCCTCCTGCTCTGCCTTCACTGCAATCCTGTGAGCGGCCCCGTGACTGCCCCCACTTCACAGGTGAGAAAACTGAGGCACAGACATTAGCCACTTGTCCAGGGTCACTCAGCTTGTGTCAGAGCCAGGACTGAAGGCAGGCCGGCTGGTTCCAGCGCCCAGGCCCTTCACCCCCGCCCCCCCATGAGAAGCCAATCCCTGCCCAACCCCCCACCGCTGGTGCCAGCGCCCCCCCCCGACCCTCTGCCCCCTCCCCCCAGCCTGATGCCGGGCTGCCTCCCACCCAGGGGCCAGGCTTGGTGGCCCCTCCGGCCACAGGGCCCGGACCCGCCTCCCTCCCGAACCCCAGCACTGCCTCCTCAGCCCCACACAGGGCCCCAGGAAGAGGCCGGCTCCGGGCTGGGGGTGCAGCCAGCACCAGCCGGAGCCCAGAAGCGCAGGCTCGATGCCTTATAAGGCCTCCGGGGACGGGAACCACATCAAAGCGGGCCCCGGGAGCGGGCTGGAGCGCAGCCGGCTCTTTCCTCTTTGTCTCTGCAACTGGCTCGGCTCGGAGCTCACATCGCCCGCCCGCCCGCCCGCCCGCCGGTGCTTCGTAACCTTTCTGCGCGCTAAGAGCTAACAGATGTGGGTGCCCGCGTTTCAAAGGAAACTCCTGTGCCCGCAGCGGCACCGGGCGGGCGGCTCAGAGGCCCCAGGAATGCGCGGGGCTGGGCCGGCCGGCGGGAAGGGGGGGCTGGAGGCAGGAGCGGCCACTCCGAAACCCTTCCCTCCCAGCAGCCTGCCCTGGAGCCGCCCCAGGACAATCCTGGCGAGCTCTCCCCTCCGCCCCGCTCCAGGCAGAGCTCGGCTCCGGCCTCCTGAGCTGCTCCCGCACCCAGGGGGTCCAGCCCGACTTGTTCTCTGGACTCCGGGGTCTGCCTGCCAGGAAGGTGGGCCCTGATGGGGGGGGGGGGGCGGCAGAGCTTAGCAGGAAGGGGTTCCCCGCCCCCCGGGCCACAGGCAGCCGGGCCAGCAAAGTCTACTTCCTGGGCGTCCCCCCACCCCCACCCCGAGCAGTCGGCAGCCATACAGTCATGGCCTTCCAACTCGCCCCTCGCCCCAGAACCAGTCCCATGGGGGCTGCAGCAGTGGTGTCGCTCTCTCTCTCTCTCTCTCTCTCTCTCTCTCCCCCCCCCCCTCCCTCCCTCCCCCCTTCCTTCCCTCACCCACTCCTACCATAAGCAATAAGATGAGTGAAATCATATGTGTGTGAGGTCCTAGTGGGTTTAGTTTTTTTGCGTTTTTTTAAATACCGCACGCCCTGACCGGTGTGGCCGGAGCATCGGCCTGTGCACTGACGGTCCCGGGTGTGGCTCCCGGTCAAGGACACGCCTCTGGGTTTCGGGTTCGATCCCAGCGCAGGTCGGGGTGTGTGCGGGAGGCACCCGTCAATGTGTCTCTCTCATTGATGTTTCTCTCTCTTCCTCCTCCTCCTTCCTCCCCTCCACTCTCTCTCTCAAAAAAAAAAAAAAAAATCAGCGGAAATTCCCTGGGGTGAGGATTAAAGACACCCCCACCCCCGTCCCCCCACGCCGTGTCCTGTGGAATGCGGGTCACGCTTTGGGAACCAGGAGCTCTAAAGAGTCCAGCACAGAGGTCCCCTCCCCACACTCCCACCCTGAGCTGCCGGGCTAATTCCAACAGGTGGGGAAGGGGGGACACGGGGGGGGGGGGGCAGGACCTGGTGAGGAGCGGGGAACGGTGCTCGCAGCCCAGCAGACACTCCCCGGACCCGACCGCAGGCCCTCCTCGGAGGCCCCGGTTCCAGAATGTGACGCCGGGCGAGGGGAAAATCGGCTAACGGAAACGGCCAGGTGGGTTATTACCCAGAATCCTCCGGCCCTGGGGTCTCTGAGCCGGACAACCCACGCCCGGCGGACTGTCCAGGCCAGAGGGAGGCCCGGGGCTCGGCGTCGCAGGGTGTCCCTCCCCGCCCGGTGCTCAGAGGAGCTGCTGTGGTGGGAAGCAGGGTCCCACGGGCTGGGGCAGTGACCGAGGCCGTCAACACAGACGGCCCAGGCCCTTCCTTAGGGAGGGCTGGCCCACCCCGGGCCTGTCGGCACCTGAGGGCCCGGCCCGGCTCTCGGATGACTTGGGAGCCGGGGCTCGACCCTGAGGGACCCGAGGCCTCGAGAAGGGAGGCGACTGGCTCGAGGGTCTGATGTTCAGCCCCAGCCTCTGACCCGCACAGCGCTCACCCCGCCCTGGCACTGCCGGCCACACAGCCAACCGCCGCCACCGCCGCCACCTGCCGCGTCCCGCACCGCACGGCCGCCTGCTGATACCGGGAGAGGCCACAGGGGCTGTGACGGCTCCCATCTCCGAGCAGCTGGCACTGCCTCTGCCACGGCTCCCGGCCCGGGCACAGGCCTGGTGCTGCTGCCGGGGCCCAGCGTGTGCGCTGTTGAGCGGGGTGGCCGCGAGGACAGACAGCGCTGTCACCCGCCCCCCAAAGCACGGGGTCCCCACGGACACGGTCACCTGCGGGGGAGGGGGTACGCAGGATGCTGTCTTGGCCTCCATCAGAAAGGGGCGGGACTTCCTGCGGCTCCTACCGGCACAGGGGCCGGGGTCCTCTCCCCTCCACGCCCCAGGAGCCCTCCCTTTCAGGAGGGGACACGGAACAACGCCTGGGCCGGACGCTGCGGGCCCCCCGCTGTGCACGCACACGGCACACGGCACACGGCACACGGCGCACACAGACGCGCACACGCGATACCCATTCTCACACGCACACACACACTACACACGCCTACCACACGCCTACCGTCAGGGATCACAGCGGAGCGGACAGGCCAGCCGAGATCTAAGACCAGATTTTATCATTGTTTTCTAATCCTCACCCGAGGACGTTTTCCCATTGATTTTTAGAGCGAGGGGAAGAGAGAGGGAGAGACAGAGAGAAACATCGATGGGACAGAAACACATGGACGGGCTGCCTCCTGCACGCACCCTGACCAGGGCCCAGGCTGAGGAGGGGCCTGCAACCGAGGCACGTGCCCTTGACCGGATTTGAACCCGGGACCCTTTGGTCCTCCGGCGGACACTCTATCCACGGAGCCAAACCGGCCAGGGATAAAAACGCATTTCTAAAAAGGGACTCTGGCCGAGACCGGTGTTGCTCAGTGGGTAGAGCATCGGACTGCGGACTGAAGGGTCCCGGGTTCGGTTCTGGTCAAGGGCATGTACCTTGGCTGCGGGCACAAGAGGCAGCTGATCGATGTCTCTCTCCCATCGATGTTTCTGACTTTCTATCCCTCTCCCTTCCGCTCTGTAAAAATCAATTAAATATATTTCAAAATAAAAATAAATAAATAAAAAGGGACTCTGTCACCACAGAGTGGACCCCTGGGAGGTCACAGAGGTCATGGTACGACCTTGACCTTCCTTAGAGAGCCACCTGCCCGGAGCTCGCCGGACTTCACAGATGAACACGCAGGACACACGCTCACACTGCGCCTGCGCCGCCACGTTGCCTGGCTCACACGCGTCCATGCCGTGTCGGGGACACACGTTTGGGAAAGCCATCACTGAGCGAAGTCCCGACGGAACGGGTCTCCTGTATTTCATCTGAGAGGCCCGCCCTCGGCACCCCGTCCGTGAGGGGTGGACCGGGCTGGCTGACCTCTCCCCCTCACCACAGGGCGGACGCAGGTCCCGGCCTGCCCCCGGGGACCCGCTCATCCCGGGCACAGGCTGGGCACGAGGCCCGGGCCGGGCCGGAGGGGCGGGACGGCCAGACAGCTGCCCCCCTGCCGACACGACCGAGACGTGGCCTGGCCCGAGGGGAACCGCCCACCGCCTCACCCGTTGTCTATAGAAGGAAAAGCCAACGCAGAGGAAAGGAGCGCCAGAAGGGCGAACGCGACAGGAAACGGTCCTGAGAACGCTGTCTGAGCACCTGGATGCAGCCATACCTGACGCTCGCGTCCCCTGGGCCTTTCAAGGAAACGAACCCCTACCTCGCCCCCTGGCTCGAGCCGGTGTGCGCCTCTTTTCTCGGAGTCCTGCCCACCCCGCCTCCTCTCGCCCCACCCGCCCCGGCACCACGCTGGGCACAGCCCGTGCTCGGAGCACAGTGCGGGTGCCCGCACCTGTCATTCCACCCCGTCCTGTGGGCGGCAGCGTGGGCCGATGGCAACGGCTGGGCCGTGAGGTCAGACAGGCCCCCTTCCCACCCCGGCACCGCCCCCCCTCATCCGGGTCCCACACCCTTAACTCATGTCCCCGTGAGCCTCAGCGTCCTGGGGGTGAGACAGACACCAGGACCTGGGTCTGGGGTGTCCGTGTCATTTTCCTGCACAAACTGGGACGTGTCACCAGGCTCCCCGACGTGACTGGAGAAACGGGACAGGGCTGTACCATCTCCCTCATCATGGGGGGCCCTACAGAGTCACAATGCCCTCCCCCCCCCCCCAGCAGGTGCTGTGTCTCCTCTGTGGACAAGAACAGCCAGGGTGGGCTGCCCAGCAGGGACCCGAATCGGAGGGACAAACGGGCAGGACGCTGAATAGGGGAAGAACCACCCCTGGGAGACCAGGATACGCTGACAACGCTCTCTGAGCTGGTGACGCTGGGGACAGCCGCCCCGAGAGGCCCCGCCCAGCTCGGTGGCCGTGCGCCGGCCCCGTGGTGGCTCCCGCTGACCCGGGGCCAACACGCCTGGCCCGGGCCGGTGTCTGTCCCAGCGTCCAGCCTGGCCCCCGCTCCAAACACAGCCTGGCGTCGCCTGCGGCCTCACCAGCTCTGCCCGAGGTGCCAAGCGCTGCCCAGAACGCACACGGGGCGGGGGTAGAGGCCTCTCCGGCCCGGGGCCACGCTGGGGTGCCCCTCAGACCAGGCTGCTCCCACGCTGCTCCTCGGCCCTTGGGTGCCAGGCCCCCGTCCCACGCAGCTGCCCGGCCTCCCGGGGCGGCCTCCCCGCCTGATGTCTTGGTTCGGCCACGCCCGCAGCCTGAGGTTGGCTCCTGAGGAACCGTCTGCCACCCTGGGCCCTCCCACACACCCATCCCACACCTTTGCTTTCACAGGCCCCCCCCCCCACCGCTGCTCTGCAGCCCTGACCGCTCCCTATGTCCAACTGACTCAGTCCCCTCTGTGGCTGGCCCTACCTTCCAGGCCTGCTCCTGGGAGACGGGGTGATGGGGAGGGAAAAGGCCGGCCCCTACCCTCACACCGTGCCTCAGTTTCCCCATTGGCCAACATGGAGGAGGCAGGTGTCTCCAAAGGCTTTCCTGCTCCGACAGGATTCCTGGGGCGCAAGATGGGGTCAGTCAGCCAGGCCCTGACCTCCGTCCTCCTGCTGCTTCGGGCCACCCCGAGGGCCCGCCAGCCTCCCAGGACCACCGGTCTCAGGAGCGGGAGTGTGTGGGGAGCAGGGGGCTCATCTGTGGATCTGAACGTGTCCCCCGCCCAGGCCGGACCAGCCCTGCCCCTTGCCCTCCGGCCCCCACGTCCAGCCCCACGGAGACACGCAGCTCCAACTCAGGAACAGCAAACAGACACGCGCGTGGAGTGAAGGGCGGACACAGCGCTGCGTGAAGCTCCCAGGAAGGGCCCCGCGGCCTTAACCGCACAGTAGGTTGAGTGCTAAAGGCCTGGAGCGCACAGTGGGGCCACAGGGAGCCAGCAGCGCCGCTGAGCGGCACGGGGCCCAGCGTCTGTCCCGGGCTGCCTGGAGTTTGGGTCTTGGCTCTGTCACTGACCAGCGGTGTGATGTGACGCTGGGCGAGACGTTCCCCTCCCGCTGCCTCAGTTTCCCCCTCTGCAGCACAGGGCGGCAGTCCCACCGCACGGAGGTGGCGGGAGGACTGGCCCGGGTGACGTTCGCACAGCACTGAGGACGGGGCCCGGCTGGTCGGAAGCGCTCTGGACACGTGTGCGCGACAAATGAAAACAAAGGTTCGCCGAAACCGGTGTGGCTCAGTGGACAGAGCGTCGGCCTGTGGACTGAGGGGTCCCGGGTTCGATTCCAGTCAAGGGCATGTGCCTTGGTTGCGGGCACATCCCCAGTAGGGGGTGTGCAGGAGGCAGCTGATCCGTGTTTCTCTCTCATCGGTGTTTCTAACTCTCTATTCCTCTCCCTTCCTCTCTGTAAAAGTCAGTAAGATATATTAAAAAAAAAAAGGTTCGTGTGAAGTACATGAAAACTAACAGGAAAAGATGACCCTCCCTTCCCCGGAAAGAGATGACTGCTCGTGAACGCCTTTAGCGTGTGTCGGTTTGGCATGCAGGAGGCATGAACGTGTGCATGTTTCTGTGTCTCCGGGGGCGCCTGCCAGGCCTGCACGGGGGCGGGGCGGGGGGGGAGGCTGTGCTCTGGAGCCTGGCCGTGAGCAGGAGCAGCGATCGCAGCTCCATGTGTGAACAGACCCCTCGAGTGAGGACAGTGACAGCAGCACAGAGCCGGGCACACAGTGGGACCGCATCCGATAAACACGCACACAGCGGACCAAAGCGCCCGCACCCCACAGAGCAGCCGGGAGCCCCTGGGCATGTGCGCGCAGCAGCCAAGGGCGCGAGGAAAGAGACACGGACGTGGGGGCCGGCCGCCGCGGCGGGCGGATAAATGGCAGCTGTTGCTGCTGCTCCGGCTGCTCCGTTCATGGTTACAGGTTCTCACTGCAGAGAAGGGAGAGGACTCGATGCCGACGGTTTCTCCACGCAGCCCAGGGGGAGGAGGGGAGGGAGGCTGAGGCACAGAGAAAGGGGTGAGGGATGGGCGCCTGCGGGGGCCGGGGGGAGTGCTGGGAGGAGGCCCCCCCCCCCCCCCCCGGCCTGAGCAGGCGCTTGGCAGCCGGTCTTGGAGGCAGGAGGCCTCTGGAGAGCCAGCCCGGCCTCAGAAGTCAGGCCAGCTCGCAGTTCCCGGCATCCCGGCCCCACGTCCCCGTTGGGCCCGCTGCCCGGGGTGCTCAGGCCCTTCCAGGGCCCAGCGTGTGCGTCCAGCGCAGCTTCATCTCCGGCGCGGGCCCAGCATTCCTTGGCCGCGGGGACCACGTCTCCGAGAGGCTGACAGAGCCCAGCTGCTGGCCGCCTTCCCCCGCACGCCCGCCCCGCCGGCTCCCGGGCAGCCCCGCCTGAAACTGCCGGTGCCCCCGCCCCGGTCCGAGCTGCAGATTCGGTACCAACGCCAGGCAAGGCCTTGGCCCCTCAGCGCCCGATCGGCGGCAGGCACCACCACCTGGTCCAAATCTGAATCGGACGACAAGAATCACAGTCTCTGGAAAGGCCACGTTTTGAAGGAAAGGTTACAACAACAACAACAAGAAAAAGACCCCTCTCTGTTCTCCAGAGCGGCACCGCCTGAGGGTAGCAGCATGCTGACCCTGCAGGGGAGCCAGGGAAGGGGCCCCCCCCGTCTGGAAGGTGTGAGGCCACCTCGCTCTTTGCAAAAGACTTGGGTCTGGAAACGGCCACCTGTCAGGTCCAGCCTCCCCCGGGCCGGGAGGGAGCGGGTCTCCCCCAGGACAGAGGGGAGCCTGGGCTTGGCCGGAGCTCCTGGCAGAGGCCCGAGGGGCTGCCGCCGGGAGAGCAGCGCTGGGAGGGCGTTCATCGTTAACCGCGATCACATCCGAGGCGTCATTAGCAGACAACTCCAAATTGGCCATCAGAGGCCATCGGCTCTAATGGACTAATTAGCAGAAGCATCTTGGGGCGGGCCAGGCACTCGGGCCTTCCGGAAGCGTCTGGGCCAGCAGCGGCCTCGCTACGGCCGGGCAAAGAGACAGAAGCACCAATGGGCAGGAAACGCACCTTCCCACACGCTCAGCTCAGGGCGCCCCAGCTGCCGACCTCCCTCTGCACGACCCCACCCCGCCCCTCAGGCCCCACTCCTCAAGCCCGGAGACTCCCGGCCACGGAGGGGTGCTGCAGAATGGACCGGTATCACCGGACCAGGAAAACAAGCCACCGGCGCTGTGGGAGCCCACAGAGTGCCCGGAGCCACCGACCGACCACAGAGAGTGGGTGCCGGCCGTGCCACCAGCTCTCCCAACCCGGCTGCTCTGAACAAGTACCAGGCGGGGGTGGGGGTGGGGGGGGGGGAGGAGGAGGGGGGCGCACAGCAAGGAGGACTCAAAATCGAAATCTCTCGAGGAGTCTGCAGAAGACAAAACCTTTGCAAAGGCAGTGCGTGCATCCTTGAGAGACCCTCAAGGCATCTGGCAGGAGGGCAGGCGTGGGTGTGGTACCCATGAGGAGCGAATGCAAGAGACAGCGACGGCCCCAAACCCGGGACTCGCCGTGGGGCTGGGGCCGTGTTACACACCCGCGCCACACACTCATTCTCCCCCTTCCACTGTGCCGGCGGTCACAGGGAGGCGGCTGCCCTGATGGGACTACATTTCCCAGCACCCCTTGCATCATGGGCCCATGGGATTATGTGCTACTCCACCTTGCATCATGGGGCCATGTAATTATGTGCTACTCCACGCTGCATGATGGGGCCATGTGATTACATGCTATGCACCACGTCACACCCAGGGATCATAAGTAGGTAGAGGTGTTCCATTCTCTCGTTCCCCTTTCGTCAGCTCGAAGCAGAGAGCTCGGAAGCCCTGGCAGACGAATGAGCCAGAAGATGGAAGGGGCCTGGGCCACAAAGTCAGCACCTGGGGACAGTCACCTTCCACCCAGGACACCTGTTTCAGACAGGTCTGTGAGTGGATACACCTCAGTCTAGCGCACAGAGCCACCGTAGTAGCAAGATTTGTTTGCTACCAGAGGCCCGATGCACAAAATTCGTGCCAGAGGAGACCTACCTTCCCGTATCGGCCGGCACCGGCTTCCCTCCCGCAGCCGGGACCCAGGCCTCCCTCGCAGCCCCGGCCTCGTCCGTAGGACGTCCGGTCTAATTAGCATCTCATGCTTTTATTATTATAGATAACAACGAGGGTTACCCAATCCACAGCAGGAGAAGAAAGAGAAAAAAAAAAACACGCCATGAGTCTAGAAGGCAAATCCTCACGCAGTGGGCAGCTCACGGCCAAAGCCACGCAGGAAAAGCTCCCCTCGCCACGTCAGATCAGCCGCTGCCCCCTGTGTGCAGCCCACCGGTGTCCCCAAGCGCAGGCCAGCTCTGCGACCCCCAGGGCTCAGTCGTGCCTCCGGCCTTGATCAGGACTAAGCTAGGGAACGTATTTTGGAAAACAGTTACTCACCAAATGTATTCTTGCCTCCCACCCAATGAGCTGCTGGGGGGCAATGGGGGCAATTCGTCTCAACTTTGAACAAAAGGCAGGAATAAGTCCAGGAGCTAGCAACCAATCTCGGGAACTCAGAATCTTCCAGAAGCCAGGAGTGGGTTTGGAAATCTCTGAAGCCAAGGGGAAGCTACCAACTTTGGCACTATTGACGTGGGAGGTGAGGGAGGAGGGTCATGTCCCATAGCAGCACCCCCAGCCTCTCTCTACCAGGTATCAGCAACAGCCCCCCACAGGCTGTCATAACCAGGAATGTCTCCTGCCTGCCCACGCCCCCTGCTCCCACTGAGTAGCCCTGTTCTACAGGGTGCCCCCTGGTGGCCACGCCCACATCTCCTATCCTCTCACATCTGGACTTTTATGGAAAACCAGTGGCCCGGTGCACGAAATCTATGCACATTAAAAGGGGGACCCAGAGTCAAGTCCCTGCTCACCCACATGTGCCTCAAAATTGTGTGAGATCCAGACCCAGCTTCCCCCCTCCCCCAATTGAGCTAGATCCAGGCAGGGAGTGCAGCCTCAGGTCCCATGGCCCGGCACCAGGCTGGGGGGCATGGCCTGAAATCCCTCAGATGGGGCAGGGGGCGTGCCTTGAGTTCCTCCATCAAGCCCCGCCACATGGGGGGCACAGCCTGAAGTCCCCTGTCAAGCCCCACGGGGGGGGGCGTGGCCTGAGGTCTCCCAGCTTGGTGCTGGGGTGGGGGGAGCAGCCTGAGGTCCCCTAGCTTAGCACCAGGAAGGGAAGCACACCTTGAGGTCCCCCATCAAGCCCCACCAGGTGGGGGGCATGGCCTGAAGTCCCCTGTCAAGCCCCACAGGGGCTGGGGAGGACGTAGCCTCAGATCCCTGCTGATTCCTCCTTCAGGGTCCTTATGGGAATTTGGCCTCGCTGTGGGTGCAGCCATCTTTGTGAGGGAGTGACGGTCAATTAGCATATTCCCTCTTTATTAGATCGTATGTCCAATTTTTAAATGCTGGCAACTAATAGATTAAAAACAGTTTCTTTAGCCTATAAGAGCCAGAACCACGAGTGCCGGTCACCAGCTGAGCCTCTGCTACATCAGAGGGGGGGAAATCAGACAGGACAGGGCCCCTCCCCCCCAGGAGGGAGCCGCCCCTGAGCAACCTAAAGGCGGAACTCGGCCCCACAGCCCTGGGCAGGAGCCCACAGACCTGAGCCACACGCCAAGGCTGAGTCGATGAGGACCCGAGTCAGTTCTGGGGGGACTGTGAACACGGATGACGGACCCAGATCCCCCCATCCCTGGGCAGGAAGACCGACCTCCATCCCCACCGTCCCCACCCCCATCAGCCTGGGCTCCCCCAAACCCAAGCCCCTTCACGCCGCAGTGCCCAAGGCCCTGGCCCAGAGGTTTTGTCTGCGAAGCAAATGTTCGCCACGGAATCTTTCATTTTCATTCTATTTCAATATTTTAAAATTATTTTGTCATTGATCTCAAAGAGGAAGGGAGACGGAAACAACCAGCTGCCTCCAGCACGCCCCACACTGAGGGGGGAGCCTGCCCCCCGGGCCTGTGCCCCGACCGGGAATCGAACCCGGAGCTCCTGGGTCAGAGGTCGACGCTCAACCACGGAGCCACGCCGGCCAGGCCACAGGCATCTTTCAGAGCTGACGTTCGCCCAGGACTGGTCCCCCCACCCCGTGTCTCCGAGCCCCCAGTGAACGGACTTGTTCTGAGCCAGCTCCCTTCACTTCCAGCGAAAATCTGGGTTACTAGGGGGAGGGCGGCGGAGATTCTAATAAATCTTAGAATATACTTCTTGGTTAAAGGGGGGGAAAACACACCCTGCTCACTGGTGTCACGAAAGGCCCCTCCCGTCCCGCGAAGGGAGCGGCTCAGAAGTGACTATGGTGCTCAAGCTGGTTTGAATCGAGCTGTGAGCGGCCGGCTGCGCTCTGAAGAGAACGCCCGCGCCAGCTCTGCCGTTTAAAGGGGGAAGGAAAAGTCTCCAAGCCGTCCATAAATTCCGACAGGAGGAAGTTTCAGACCTGGGTGTTCGGGCCGGGGCCCCCCGTGGAAACAGCTTGGTTTCGTGTATTTGGTTTTACTGCTCAGACCTGAGGGTCTTTTAACGCTTTGTTTTTACAGGGCTCCGAAGCCAGGGGAGCGAGAGCCATGTGGCACCTGGTGCCAAAGAAAACCCCGCGCCTCCGTCGGAGGGCCCCTGCCTGCGCGGAGGGGAGGGGCCCCCTGGCTGCTGCAGCCCCCTCCCCCCCCCCCCCCCCCCGACGCCAGGAGGAACTTGGCCGGATCGATTCCGGCCGAGCCTGTGCGTGGAGCCTGGGAGGACAGTCCCCTGGCCTGGCCTGAGCTTCGGCTACGGCGGGAACAGAATGGAGACTTTCCAGAATCAGGCCACCAGCCCAGGAACCCTAAATACAGCCCCCCCTCCTCCCCCAAGGCTGTGTCAGCTCGGCCAGGGCACCGGTGAGGCCCAGCGTCGCGCGGAAATGTCACCCAACGCAAACAGGCCCTCCCGCCACACCTCAGCCCCAAGCCCTGCCTTCCGGGAGTCCCCGTCCGTCGGCAGGGGTGACTCACGCACCCCAGTTTCCAATGCCCAGCTCTACTCACCAAGCGCTGTCCGCCCAGGAGGTGGGCCAGGCCAGTGCCATGTAGCCATCGGACGGACAGGCAGGGACATGGGAAGCAGAGGGAGCACGGGCAGTCCCGAGCGAGGGTCCAATATCAAGTTCGCGCTCCAGCCTGGGCAGGTGGCCCCGTGGGTGTCAGTCTATGAACCAGAAGATAGCGGTTCCATTCCCGGTCGGGGCACACGCCCGGGTTGTGGGCTCCATCCCCCATGGGGGGCGTACGGGGGCAGCCGGTCCATCGTTCTCTCTCATCACTGATGTCTCTATCTGTCTCCCTCCCCCTTCCTCTCTGAACTCGATAAAAACAGATTTAAAAGGGAAACAGAGACCCAGCACTTGATAGCCAGGACCTCGCTTTTACCTTCTGGGAAATGGGAGCGAGGATGTTCACGGCAAGAAGCTGGGATAAGGCACGAATCACATGCAGAAATGTATAGGTGTGTGTACACATGGAACATCCACATATACATATGTGAACATGCACATGTAGATACATATTCGTGTGTGCGTGTTAAAAGGAGGCTCCGGGGCCGCACCCCAGATATAGATAGTTAACAGCTGTCGCTGGTGCAGCTGGGCAGCCCGCCCCCATCTGTGCCAACGACACCCTGACCCCCTTCAGGTCGCCCCCCTCCCCCTCCCCGTCCCCGTGGCTGCAACAGGCCTGACCGTTTCCATAAGGGACCTGGGGCACTACTGAGTCAGCGGCGCCAAGGGCTGAGCCAGAGGTGATCTGGAGGGCCCCCCCAGGTCCCTCTGCTGGGGTGCTGGCCTGATCTGACCCAGGAACGCATGGCTGGCTCCGCAGGGCAGTTCACGGGGGGACGGAGGCCCAGACTCCAAACAGAGCCTCCCCCGTCCCCTCAGCCCCTGAGCCACACCAGCTGGGCCACAGATGATTTCTACTTCCTGGGGTCCCCCAACAGACCCCCAACCCTGTCCAGCCAGAACACAGAGGAAGGGGCTGGGGCACGTGACCCGGCACCACCCAACCTTCCAAGTAACCCATGGGGCCCCAAAAGTCCAAGATGGGAGCCACTGAGAGGTGCCTGGGTCCTAACCCCCCTTCACAAACAGGACGGCTGCAGCCGAGAGAGCTGGGGACCTGCTCTCGTCCAAAGTGTCCCTGCTCCCCCGTCAGGACTCGGCTCCCGCATCCCCGGCTCTGAGCAGCTTCCTTCCCACCGCGGTTCCCGCTCACGCACATCGTCCCCGTCCTGGTCCTCGGCCTCCTCAGCCTCAGGTGCTCGCCGCCAGCGCTCACCAGTGATCTAGCCACGTGGGGAGTGAGTGACAGCTCACTGCCCGCAGGAACATCAGCCCTGGGGGTGGGGCAGTCACCCCGGAGCTCCGGGGCCTGGCACAAGGTGGGCAATAGGGCCAGGAATCCGTGCAGAAATGCGGCCCGGCCTCTCCATCGGCCGGTCCGAGAAGCGAGCCCTCCAGCATCATACTCCACACACGCACGCACACACACACACACGCACACACACGCGCACACACACACACACGCACATACACACACGCACATACACACGCACGCGCGTGCACACACACGTGCATGCACACACACACATACACATACACACACACACACACACACACACACACACACACGCAACGGAACGCAGGAAGAAAGGGCTCTTTGCTCGTCTCCTGAAATAACCGGCCTCCGCCCCCAGCAGCCTCCGGCCCAGGAAAAACAGGGCCGGGAGCCGGACTCTATCTGCGGCTCCTCTCGGAAAGCCAGAACCCTGGGAGAGTGGCACACGGAGGGCAGCCCATGAGGTCATGTCTGCCCGCAGGCCCTCCGCAGCCCTGACTGGCCGCGAACCACGGGGACTCTGTGTCTCGGTGCCCCCCCAGCGAAGAGACGTTTGTGTTTCCACAGGACAATGCCCCCCAACCCAGCCCTGGGGCCCCGCCAGGCGGGCCGGGGACCCACCCGCTGGGGTCGGGGCCAGGAAGGAGGTCTCCCTCCAGCGGGCACAGGGGAGCTGTCCTGGGGCCTGTCCTTGCCCAGCAGGCGGCACCGATCGGACGGGAGGGGTGCCCTCCCCCCAGAGGGTAAAGCCACTCACAACCACCGCAAAGGAAGCCCAGCCCTGGGGGAGTGGCTGAGGGTGCCCAGGCCTCGTTCCACGTCGGGAAGGGACAGAAAACCGTCGCATGGCAACTCCTGAGCGGAAAGGCTCGCTGTGTGCCTGTCGCAGCCCCGGCCGCCAGCACCCGCCGGCCGCATCCTTTCACTGAGCCCGGAAATGACTCCAGGAGGTGGCCAGTCTGTCCCTCACTTCACAGACGGGCAAACTGAGGCCCCACACCCACACAAACAACCCAGACTGGAAGCCTGGGTTCAAAGCTCTGTGCCCCGACACCTGGGCGGAGACCCACATGGGGGAAGAGTTAATAAAATCAGGTCTAGCCGAAACCCGTTCAGCTCAGTGGATAGAGCATCAGCCTGCGGATCAATAAATCAGTAAATATATTTAAAAATCAATAAAGATATTTAATAAATAAATAAATAAAATCAGGTTTAGCCGAAACCCGTTCAGCTCAGTGGATAGAGCATCGGCCTGCAGATCAATAAATCAATAAATATATTTAAAAATCAATAAGCATGTTTACTAAATAAATAAATAAAGTCAGGTTTAGAAAGCCAGCTGCACAAGCGAAGACAGGCGTTGTTAGCCCTGGGGCCGGGGCTGCCCTGAAACTGGAGTGAAAGGCGTAGGAGCCCCCATCCGAGGGGGACGCCGTGAGCTGGAGCGGCCTCCCCAAAGGGCTGGTTACCCGCCCGCGGAGGGCTGAGGACCCCTGATCCTCGAGGAGGCCAGGAGCTTGAAAGTGAGGCTGTGACCCATGTGGGCTGCATGGAGGAGGTGGCTAACCCCCTGGGCTCTCCCAAGATCCGCTGCCAAAGAGGATTCTCCAGGATGGTCAGCCGCCTTGCTCCCACCCGCCGGGCCGGCCGCTGAGCGGAGCTGCGGGCAGGGAGCCCCGCGCGGGGCCAGGCTGTGCAGGCGTCCGTCCCATCCCGCCGCGAGCACCCCACAGCCTCCTCCTCACGGTGGTTGTTCTTTCGGGAACCACCCACCCGCACCTCCCGGCCATTGAAGTTTGGGGGCGCTGATCCCAGCCCCCACTCCATGAGGCCATGTGCCCCAGGCCTGTCAGAAGCATGGAGGTCAGTGATGGGACGGGCATGTCACCCATCTAAACAGTGGAGGCCCGGCCTGGGCATCGCTGGCACCCTCTCTTCCAGCCGGAGTGGAAGCCTGCGCCGGGGGGCGGGGGTAGAGGGGGTCGAGGTGGGCCCACACTGCCGCCGCCTGGAAGTCTGTCTGAGAATGGAGCCGACCCAAAAGAACCGGCGCTGAAGGCACCGGCCAGGGCGAGGGGCAGAGCTGGAGCCGGAGGACCCAGTGGTACCTGAATTCAGCCCCCCTGCAAACCTCCCCGTCGCCGAGCCAGTCACGTGCCTTTGCACAGAACAGCTGAGAAAGGCCGCGCTTAACCGCAAACTCCTCCATAGCCGCCTCCCTCCTGAGCTTTGAAGACAAAACCTGGGGGAGAGACTGGCTTTGCCAGGAAGGAGTAAACCCACCCCCGGCGACGGCATCTGGGGTGTGGGGTGTAAGTGGGGGGGGGTGCAGAAGCACAGCCACAGAAACACACACCATTGACCCAGACCGTGAACTAAAGCGTGGTCCATCCTCACCTGGGAGGCTTGAGAGCTGTAGAGCAATCCTATCGAATAAAGGTAGAATATGCAAATTGACCATCACTCCACGACACCCGCAGCCAATAAGGCGGGAATACGCAAATTGACACTACAAAGACGGCGGTGGCCAGGCTGGGATGCTTGTGTCACCGCCATGGCAGGGGGTGGAGGGAGCGACAGGAGGGCGGCAGGGCTGGAGTGAGGGTGGAAGGTGGCTCCGACCGGAGAAAAGGCCGGGGTCCCGGGTGCCAAAGGGAAGCCGGTGCCAGCAGCCAGAAGGGGGGCCTGTTCTTGCACAAATCTCCGTGCATTGGGCCTCTAGTGAGATTATGTGCGCGATGGGGAATGATTTCCAAGAGACTGTGACACTGAAAAAGCCAGGTGCAGAGCCAGGTGATGACGCGCAAAGGACGCTAAAATGCGTGAGGCCTCGTCGCTTTTCACAGTTCTCCATCTTCAGTGAGCTTTCCAGCGGACCTACCAACACCAGTCCTTCCTGGGCTGTGGGCTGAGCGGCTCCCAAGGGCTGCAGGGCACGGCCAGGAACACTCTGACCATGGCACCTGGGAGGGGCAGTGGCAGGCCCGGGGGCCCGGTGGCCAGAGGGGCTTCCTCTTCTGGCATCCCCGAAGGCCCTGATGTGAACTTCCTTCCGTGTCCTTTTCGCCTGTACGTGTCTCCCACACTCATAAGAAAAGAGCTCAGGGGGAGCGAGCAGGGTGCTCGTCCAGGGCCCAGAGAATAGGAATCTGAGGGGAGCAGCAGGGATGTGGGGGGCCAGCACCCGAGTCCCCGCCCCTGGGAGGCTCTGAGCCCCCGCCGAGCCACCAGGCCCCTCGAGACCCATTCGAACGTTCTCTAGGCCCTGCCCCACGCCCCACAGCACAGAAAGCCTGAGGCTACGGCAGGAGCCACACACAACCTGCCCCAGGACCTGGGACCTGGACCTGGGACCTCCCAGCCTGCGTTTCCCCAGGGGCTGACGAGGGATCCGGTTTCTGCCTATAGCGACGGCCTGACAAACCACCATGAGGAAGACTCCCCAAACCACAGAGCTCCGCACGCACCCCAGCTACGGCCCGGGGAGGAAAGCTGGCGCCCCTCGGCGCGGCCCCAGCCCCAACCCTAGCCCCAGCCCCAGCCCCAGCCGGGGGTTTTGCCAGCAGCACCTAGACCACAGCCAGGGGGACAGTCCTCAACCAAGCACCCACAGGCAGGTGCCACGCAGCGCCTCCAAGGACAGAAGGCCCCGGTTTATGATACCAGGAGAGGGTGCACCAACCCGCCCCCCGGAAGGACCCCCAGGACCCTCCCCATCACTGACGTGCCGGTGACCAGCTGGGCTGCCTCCTTCCACGGGGGGCAGAGCCGTGACCCCGAGGAGCTGGGTCTGGGAAACACCCAGAGGGTCTTGCCGGGGTTCCCCAGGGACTTTCCTCCCGCTGCCTCCTGCGCAGGCACCTCCGGGGACGGCCCTCAGGATGGGGGTGAGCTGCGCCGTGGTTAGTTAGGGGTGGGTTAGGGCCGTGGTCGGCAAACTGCAGCTCGAGAGCCACACGTGGCTCTTCGGCCCCTGGAGTGTGGCTCTTCCACAAAACACCACGGCCTGGGCGAGTCGATGTTGAAGAAGTAGCGTTAGAAGAAGTTTACGTTTAAAAAATGTGGCTCTCGCCGAGACCGGTTTGGCTCAGTGGGTAGAGCGTCGGACTGGGGACTGAAGGGTCCCGGGTTCGATTCCGGTGAAGGGCATATACCTTGGCTGCGGGCACATCCCCAGTGGGGGGTGTGCAAGAGGCAGCTGATGGATGTTTCTCTCTCATCGATGTTTCTAACTCTCTATCACTCTCCCTTCCGTTCTATAAAAACTCAATTAAAAAAAACTAATTAAAAAATAAAAATAAAAAATAAAAAAATAAAAGATGTGGCTTTCCAAAGAAACGTCAATCGTTGTCCTGCTGCTATTTGGCTGTGTTGACGAATGAGTTTGCCGACCACTGGGGTAGGGCTAGCGTTACAGTTAGAGTCACAGTTAGGGGTACGTACGGTTGGGGTTATGGTTAGTGTCAGGGTTAGCCAGGGTCTGTTCCACCGGTCCAGAGCTGTGCTATTTCAAGTTACAGTCAAACTGATCCAAATAAAACACATCCACACTCAGCTCCCGGCCGCAGGAGCCGCATCCCAAGTGCTCAGAGCCACGGCGGCTAACAGCTCCCCTGCAGACCATTCCCGCCGTCGCAGGAAGCTCTGCAGGTGCGCAGTGTGCAGGGCCTCCCACCCCTCCCGCCAGGGGCCAAAGAGGGGCCCGCAGCCCGTGGGGGAGGGGCCGGGTGTCTGTGGCTGTCAGGAAGGCACTAGGGCCACTGGCAGGTTTAAGAGGCCACGGAAAGGGGCACAGGAGGGGACGGACGTTGCCTGAGAGCTTGGCACAGCCGGGAACTGTGCCGGCTTCTCCACGGGGCCACTCGCTGGATGCGCGGTCCGCACACGGGGAGTGTCATCCGAGCCGGAGCCCTGCCCCCAGCCTGCACCCCCTCTCTCCCAGCTTTCCTACCGGGTCCCCGTCAGCTGGTACAGAGAGGCTCTGACTCCGGGGGCGCTAGGGACAGGAAACCCTCGGCTCACGGCTGAGCGATGACCTGTGAACCGAGAGGTCTCGATCCGATTCCTGGTCAGGGCACGTGCCTGGCGTGTTGGCTCCGTCCCCAGTGGAGGGCGTGCAGGAGGCGGGCTGTGTGGCTGGCCTGCCACCTGCTGCCCAAGGCCCTGGTCTCGAGTACGGGGGGCGGGGAGGGGCCTGGAGAGAGCAGAACAGAGCGTATGGGGCCCAGGAGGGGCCCGGCCCCCCTCAGGCCGCAGGGGAGGGCGATCACAGCCCCCGAGGACGTTTTTCTAACTCCAAAGAGCCAGGTGGGCTGGCCCCCTGCACAGAAGCGATGGCTCAAGGCCATGGAGTGGGCTTCGGGGCGCTGGGGAGGGGTGCCCCTCCCTGTCTGGCTTGCAGAGGGAGCCTGGTCACGGGGTGGTTTGACCTGGACTCTGTTGTTCTCCCCTCCTCAGAGGTCAAGAGCAACAAGAGGATGTAAGGAAACCACGGCAAACCGGGGCAGAGCTCCGACCGGCGTCTCAGAGGTGCGCCCGGCAGACACTCGGAGCGCTCGGCCCCTTCCCCTCCCCGGGCCTCACTCACCCCCCTCCGCCCCCGCCCGCCTTTGGACTGGAATCACCGCTCCTTCGAGACCACCTCGGACCCTGGGACAGTTGGCACTTGCGGCTCTCGACACCCCCATCCCCGCGTCCCCGGAGCGTCGTCCTCCAGTCATCCCGGCGTGGCTCCGCAGCCCTTTCCCAACTGTGAGCGGCATCGTCGAACGCGAATGTCCACACAAAACTCCAGCGTGACCGGTTAGCGGGTCAGACACAGCAACGCCACGAAACGGCCTCCGCTCGTGACAAGGACGGAGGCGTGCAGACGGCGGCCGCTGGGAAATCCAGCCACGCCGATCACGCACACAGATCACACGTGTGGGAAGAACGCGCCCTCCAGCAACCCCCCAGCAGCCGTTTATAACATCCCATAACCTCCGACAGGCGTTCCCCTTCTGAAAACTCTCAGCAGCCCTGACCGGTGTGGCTCAGTGGGTAGAGCGTCGGCCTGTGGACTGAAGGGTCCCGGGTTCGATTCCGGTCAAGGGCATGTATCTTGGCTCCAGGCACATCCCCGGTGGAGGGGCGTGCAGGAGGCAGCTGATCGCTGTTTCTCTCTCGTCGATGTTTCTGACTCTCTATCCTTCTCCCTTCCGCTCTGTAAAAAAAAAAAAAAAAAAAAATCGATAAAATATATACAAGCTCTTAGCACGCCAGGCATGGAAGAGCGCTTTCTTAGACAGATCAGCGGCGAGTACCGCTCTGCAGGGTCCCCAAGGAGTCCGGGAGACCGTCCCCACCGCAACACGATGAGAAAGTGGACGTGAGGCACGGGCGGACGCCGGCTCCCACTGGTCGCAAGGTCCTCCGAGGCAAGAACTCTGTCCTGCTCCTCGGTTCCCACCACGCCCCCGCGCCCTGGGAGACGTGCGGAGCCAACAGCCACCCACGTGGGCCTGATCCCCACGAAGCGTTCTCCGCGCACCAGCCCTTCTCCTTCGAGGCGCACGCGGCCCAACGCAGACGGGACGGTTTGTCCTAAAAAAAAAACCCCACCCTGGAGTGTACGCTCCGTGGTGACGAGGATCCCACGCGACGGACAGAGCACACGAGCCCCCGGCCCAGAGCCGGCCCCGGGCGTCTCGCACGGACGCACGGATGGCCGGAACGGAGAGCCGCTGGACCGGAATCGGCGCTTTCTCCTGCTCCTCGGCTGGAAAGCCCACACCCAGGGGAGGGCAGTCCCCTCCAGCCGATGCCGCCCCCCTGGGACGCCCACCCGCGCCCCGGGGTCCTCGGACGGGCGTCGGCCACACACACACACACACACACACACACTCACACACACACACACACACACACACACTCACACACACACACTCACACACACACACACACACACTCACACACACACACACACACACACACACTCACACACACACACACACACACACACTCACACACACACACACACACACACACACACCGGGCCACACACACACACACACACACACACACACACTCACACACACACACACACACACACACTCACACACACACACACACACACACACTCACACACACACACACACACACACTCACACACACACACACACACACACACACACACCGGGCCACACACACACACACACACACACACACTCACACACACACACACACACACACACACTCACACACACACACACACACACACACTCACACACACACACACACACACACACACCGGGCCACACACACACACACACACTCACACACACACACACACACACTCACACACACACACACACACACCGGGCCACACACACACACCGGGCCACACACACACACACACACTCACACACACACACACACACACACACACTCACACACACACACACACACACACACACACACACCGGGCCACACACACACACACACACACACACACACACTCACACACACACACACACTGGGCCACACACACACACACACACACACTCTCACACACACACACACACACACACTCACACACACACACACACACACACACTCACACACACACACACACACACACACACTCACACACACACACTCACACACACACACACACACACACTCACACACACACACACACACACACTCTCACACACACACACACACACACACTCACACACACACACACACACACACACTCACACACACACACACACACACACACACTCACACACACACACACTCACACACACACACACACTGGGCCACACACACACACACACACACTCTCACACACACACACACACACACTCACACACACACACACACACACACACACACTCACACACACACACACACACACACACTCACACACACACACACACACACACTCACACACACACACACTCACACACACACACACACACACACACTCACACACACACACACACACACACACTCACACACACACACACTCACACACACACACACACACACACTCACACACACACTCACACACACACACACTCACACACACACACACACACACACACTCACACACACACACACACACACACTCACACACACACACACTCACACACACACACACACACACACTCACACACACACACACACACACACACACTCACACACACACACACACACACACACTCACACACACACACACACACACACACTCACACACACACACACTCACACACACACACACACACACACACTCACACACACACTCACACACACACACACACACACACACACACACAGTCACACACACACACACACACACACACTCACACACACACACACTCACACACACACTCACACACACACACACTCACACACACACACACACACACACACTCACACACACACACACACACACACTCACACACACACACACTCACACACACACACACACACACACACTCACACACACACTCACACACACACACACACACACACACACACACACACACACAGTCACACACACACACACACACACACCGGGCCACACACACGGGCCGCCGCCCACGTGGCGCAGAGGGAGGACGCCTAGACCGCTGCCCGGTGCCCTCTGAGCAAACAGCCGGGGCCAGGCCGTCCTCGGGCCCGGGATGACTTCAGGGGCGGCACCCGAGGCTTCCTTCGCGGCGGGGGCCCCGGCGGGGATGGGGGGGCCCGGATAAACAGCCCCCTCTGCCTCCCCGGGAAGTTATCAAAGAATCACTTATGTCCCTGGGCACGCTTGTTTGGAAAAGGCGCTCCGCCCCACCTGGGCTTGGCAGCGGGGCCCGGCCTGCGGGACTGAGCAGGCTTTTCCCCGGCCCCGAGGAGCCGCCGTAGAGGAGCAGGCAGCGTCCCAGCATAAACGGAGCTCGGCGACATCAAAGGGCGCCTCCAGATTCAACAACCGGGGCCTTCAGCGCGCGCTGGCGCGTCTTCCAGAGTCTTCTGGGCTCCGGCCTCAGCAATCCCGCACACGGAGTGGCGGATATGTTGTTTGTGCGAGTCGGAATTTTTTCCTTCCTCACGAAGGGGGGGGGGGGGGGGGAGGAAGGGGATGGGAGGGGGAGGGGGAGAGCGAGAGGAAGAGAAAGAATGTCTGTGAGGGACAAGAGCCACAGAAAGAACATGTGTGAGTGAAGGAAAAAGAGAGAGGGAAGTCGGGGAGGCAGCCAGAAAGGCCTGCTTTGGAATCCAACAAGCAACCTAAAAATTCCAGAAATTTCTAAACCAAAGCACACTGCGAACCCACAGCCAGCCAGCGAGGATGCAAGGAGCCCCGGGCCGGGAGGCTGGGGGGCACCTGACGCCGGAGCCAGCAGACCTCAGACCGAGGCGCTGCCCTGGGGCCCGAGGGTCCCTCTGCACCCCCTCCTCAGACACACGGGTAAACCAAGGCAGAGGCCCCCCTTCCCTCGGGCTCACAGCACTTCGAGGGTGGGGTGAGCTCTCTCTGGGGTTGGCCTGTCACTGCCTCTAGTCCCCTGGGCCTTGACCAGCCCCTGCACGACCCCCACCCCCGCCACTTCCAACCCCTGCCAGCTCTCCCTCCTCCTTCGGCTCCCCCTCCCCCACCCACAGGGCAGTCGGGGCGGGGGGTCACCAATCCACCTGAACAGCTGGAGGAATGCCCCACGCACATGACCCTCCCTGGGAACCAGCTCCGAGGCGCCTGCTGGTGGCCGGGGCGGCGTGCTGACCGGCCACCTGCTCGGCCCCGCACACCTGTCCAGGGGGCCAGCGCGACATGCGAGAGCCACAAAGGCACAGGGCTTTCCGGAAAGACGGAGCACCAGGAGAGAGACGGTGCCCGCAGCTGCCGAGACAGGTGGAGCCCCCACCGTTCTGGAGGCCCAACCCGACCGCCCCCCGATTCCCACGGAGGAGAGCGCGCAGGGCACCTCCCCGCTCACGTGCCCGCCCCTCTGCCCACACCGGCCTCCTCGCGGCTCTTGAGGCTGAGCTGAAATGCCGCTCACGGCCTCTCCTGAGTGACTGTCGGTTCAGGGGCTGCTTTCTAGCTTCTTCTTTCAGACTGGAAGCCGCAGGAGGCCAGGGACCATGCCTCTCCTACTCGCTATCCCGTTTCCCCGAAAACAAGACAGCGTCTTATATTAATGTTTGCGCCAGATTTTATTTTCGGGGGGGGGGGGGGGGATGCCTTCTATTACAGCGAGCAGGTCTTATTTTCGGGGGATGCCTTACTTTCGGGGAAACAGGGTGCCATAGCTCCCATTCTCCCACGCCCGGCACGGGGAGGGAATTCACAGCGTCAGTTCATTACGGGCCGTGATTCATGAGGAGCTGAGTGCCCGCAGGAACTCCTCCGCCCAGGGCCATCGGGCAGGGGAAGAGGCTGCGGGGGGAGGAGGCAGGGACGGGGACCGAACCTCTCCTCCACTCGCTCATTCATTCGCTCATTCACTCTCTCAGTCACTTATGCCCTCGCTCGTCCAGCAAGCAGAGTGCGGGTGCCCAGGGAAGACGTGCTACCCAGAAAGCCGTCCTGTCCTCGCGGACGGCTCGGCCTCGCCTTTCCGAGCTCACAAGGGGGCTTCCCGGACAAAGACGCAGGCCTTCTGTCCGTCCCCCGCCACCTCCTCCCCTCACTGTCGGCCCCGCTGGGAGAGGAGTTCGCGCGACACGCAGTGGCCGTCTCGGGTTCGGCTTGTCCCCGGTTTACCAGTTTGTACAAAATGCAAGGGTAGCCGAGACCGGTGTGGCTCAGGGGATAGAGCGTCGGCCTGCGGACTGAAAAGGTCCCGGGTTCGATTCCGGTCAAGGGCATGTGCCTTGGCTGCGGGCAAATCCCCAGTGGGGGGTGAAGAGTGCAAGAGGCAGCGGGTCGATGTTTCTCTCTCATCCATGTTTCTAACTTTCTATCCCTCTCTCTTCCTCTCTGTAAAAAAATCAATAAAATATATATTTTTTTAAAAATGCAAATGCATGCCCTGTCCGGAGTGGCTCAGTGGCTGAGCAGCAACCTATGGATCAGGAGGTCAAGGTTCAATTCCCAATCAGGGCACAGGCCCGGGCTGCGGGCTCCATCCCCAGAGAGGGGCGTGCAGGAGGCAGCCGGTCCATGATTCTCTCTCATCATGGATGTTTCCCTCCCCCCCCCTCTCTCCCTGCCCCCGCCCCTCCCTTCCTCGCTGAAATCAATACAAACGTCGTTTAAAAGCAAAGGACTGCTCCTGAGTCCAAGACACTGAAGTGCGCACCCGCTCTCTCGGGGAGCAGGCCTCCTTCTGAAAGGAGAGCGTTTCCAAAGGACGGACACCCCTCCAGGCCGAGGGCTCTCCGAGGGGGACGGCGCCACACGCAGCCTCCTGCGGGGCGCGGGCTGCTGGAAGCCAGAAGCCGCCCTGGCACGGTGCCCGGCAGGCTGCCCGGCCCTCCTCCCGACTCCCCAGCGCCGAAAGAAGGCTCCCGGGCGGGGCTGCGACGCCGGCCGGGGTGCCCCGGGCAGGGAGCCCCTCGGGGGAGCACTCCGAGATGCCAGCGAGCGGAGGCCCCCATGCCCCCGCCGGCCTCAAAGCAAATCGTCTCTTAATTCCAAAACACCAACTATTTAATTTATGCTTTACCTCAAATGTCAAGTCCACCTCCCGGCACATAGCTTTGAAACCACGTAAGGAGCCCTAACACTTTCCATATGCCGGAGACATGGGGCCTTTTAATTGTGCCAACTGGTATCATTCAAGGGTAATTCCCCGGGAATCCGGCGATCGGGCACCAGCCGGGCCCGCCTCCAACCTCAGCGCCCGGCCCCACGGGGACCCTCGGGCCCCAACCGGGCCTGCGCCCTCCCAATCTCCCCCAAACAGCAAAGGGCGCTGGGGGTCCCCTCCTCACACATCCACACGGGCCGGCAGCACCTCTGCTCGAGGCTCCCTTCACGGAACAGAACAAAAGGACCACGGTGGCCCACTTCCACGCGTGTGCACACACACGAGCACACGTGCCAGGAGCATGCACACAGGCACACACGCCCTGCTCCTCGGGGCTGCTCCAGCGATGTCTCTGTTGCTAAGCTTTCTGCTTTGGCCCAGCCTGCCTTCCACACCCCAAAGGTGCGCTGGCGTTCTCCCCCGGCTGTCCAAGACCGCCCGGCCCCCCTTTCTGTGCCTATTTCAGTCCTCACGGCGGAGCGCGCTGCTGGGGGCACGGAGCCGCTCGCTTCAGTGCTCCTCTCTCGTAGGACGTGTGCACCGCCCGATCCTCCTTGTTTCCCTCCCCAGAGCTCCCATCCCCTCGGAGTTGACCTTGAACCCACGGAGAGGACAGAAGCCATGGCCTCAGCCTGGGTCCCTCCAAGTGAGTCTGTAGTGTTAAGGGGTGAGGGGACTCTGCTCTCATAATCTGCCCCCCACCACCACCACCTGCACCCCTCCCCGTGCCTCAGGGACCCTCCCCGTGTCTCAGGGACCCTCCCGGTGTGTCATCTGCCGGAAGCAGATCAGGGATGATGGTCTTAGACCCGTGGTCAGCAAACTGCAGCTCTCCAGCCACATACAGCTCTTGGCCCCTGGAGTGCGGCTCTTCCACAAAATACCACGGCCTGGGTGAGTCTATGTTGAGGACGTGGCATTAGAAAAAGTTTAAGTTTTAAAAATGTGGTTCTCAAAAAGAAATTGCCATCATTGTCCTGCTGATATTTGGCTCTGTGGACTAAGGAGTTTGCCGACCACTGTGTTAGACCCATTTTGCAGATGAGCCCATCAAGGCGTACGAAGGTGACGTGGCTCGTCCAAGCTGACCTGCTCTTGCAGCAGAGCCTGGCCTCCTTCAGTTTCCATTCGGGAAGACGGGCTTGGGCTGGTGCCTGTGGGACCCCCTCTGACACCCCAGGACCTTGCATATGACTCGGACCTACCCTGAAGGCTCACGAAGCCACTCACACCCCATCAGGGAGGACAAGGGCAAGCGGGGGCCCCGC
>CM050525.1:57136646-57179146 GCA_027563665.1 Antrozous pallidus
TGGGTATGGAAGAGGGGTGTGTGGGGCTCGTACCCGGGTTCCTCTGCCGACAGTGCCCGCCGCCCGCAGCTGTCGGGGCCCGGGGCCGGGCGGGCAGCGCTGCCTCCCGATCCACTCCTCAATGCCCTTCCGGGCCCAGGCGGCGCTCACGGTGAAGCTGTCACCTGGACGGGAGGACACAAGCCCCTGAGTCCCGCCCTGGGCCTAAAGTTACCCAGAGGCGAGGGTTGGGGGCTGGTGGAAGGGGGCTGAGAGCTGGGCACCACCCGGGAGACCCGCCCAGGCCATCAGGAGAAGGGGGTTCAGAGAGCAAGGACCCAGAGGGGAGCCGAAGGGGGTGCAGCGCCCTCCCGAAGAAGAAGAGTCTGAGGAACAGAAGAGCGAGCCTCCCAGAGACGGGGAGGGTCTGAGGACGGTGCAAGGACACGGGGCGAGAGGGAGAGGTGAACTGGGGGGTCAGGGTTCGGGGTGCAGGGGGCGCAGGAGCCACCTGGAAGAAAGGGGGCAGGAATTGGGAGGAAAGGGCTTGGAGGTGTGAAGAGAGGGCGCAGCGAGCGTGGAGGGCGGGGACCTCGGGAGGAGGGGCTGGGGCTCCGAAGAGGGAGCGCAGGACCGCGGGGAGGGGGCGGTGGGACAGAGAGGGGGCGCGAGGGCCGCTCCCGGGGCGAGTCTGCGGGACCGGGGGCCGGAGCTGGGGTGGGGGCGGCCCTGGTAACGGGATCCCGCGGGCGAGGCCATTCCATCCATTCCCCGGTCCGCGCCCCGCACGCCCCTACCTTCCGGGCTCTCCCTGCGTTTGCACACGGCGGCTGCAGGCACATCGCGGCGGCGGCGGAGCCGGAAAGAAAGGAGGGGCAGAGAGTTAGCGGCCGCGGGGCCGAGGGCGGCGGGGCCCGGGGCCGGCGCGCGGCGGGGACACTGACCCGGCTTGGAGTGAAGTTTCCCCATGCTGGGGGCGCGGCGGACGGGGCCGTCCCTACGCCATGCGCCCCGGCCCGCGGGCCCCGCGGCTCGCCGCCCCTCGCCTGGCTCTCCTCTTCCTCCGCGATCGGCTCTGGAGCCGAGCGCAGCCCCGAGGCAGCGCCGGGTCCAGCTCCCGCCGCCGTCGCCGCGGCCCGACTGAAGCCCGGTCGCGCCGAGCCCCCAGCCCGCTGCCGCGGCCCGCGCCTCCCCGCGCGCCCATTGGCCGGGCGCGGCGCATCAAAGGCGAGGCGGGCCGCCGAGGGGGCGGGGCCAGTGGCGGGGCGTGGTCAGCGAGTCGGGGGCGGGGCGCGGCGCATCAAAGGCGCGGCTGGTCGCTGAGGGGCGTGGCGGGGCGTGGCCAGATGCTGGGGGCGTGGTCACCGACTTCGGAGGCGGGGCGCGGCGAGACGCTGCGAGCCTGACACTGCGCCCCCTCCAGGCGACAGTGTGCGTCCCCCAGCAGGATCCTTGGGATGGTCGCCCTTTGGGGTCCTGTGCTCCTGTCGCTCAGTCCAGTGCCCCCCTCCGCTCTGTGTGGTCTGGAAGCGGCTGGGCGAGTCCAGGAGGCTCCCTTCTGCGGGGAGGGAGGAAGCTGAGATGGGGAGAAGGCCGCCGCTTGCCAGTCTTCCCACGACCGGTCTGCGCACGCTTCTTCCTCGACACCCGCCCGGGGCACCCCTAGGTTTGGGTTGGAGGGTCCAGGCGAAGCTCCCGCCGCGCCCACAGCCAGCGGTGCACCCAGCCCACTCCCGGCGGCGACAAGTGTCAGCGACGCGCGTTGCTGGCCAATCGCTGGGACCCCGCCAGCCAGAGGCCTGTGGGTGCCCGCCTGGGGTCAGGGCGCACTGCCAGCTGCGCGGCCCGGGAGGGGGTAACCGCTGGGTCTTTGATCTTCCCTGGTTTCCGCTCCCTGCTGCAGTCCGCCAGACCCAAGGGCTTGTTTGTTTTGTCTGGGGAGGTCTCTGCCGGGGAAGGGGGGAGGGGGGCGGGCGACATCAAGGGGCTCCACCCCACCTTTGTGGTTCTGGGCTCTGCTGGGGACATGGGAGGCCGGGTATGAGGCTGGTCCCTGGTACAGGACAGCCCGGGTGTGGGGAAAAGAAAACCCTGTGCTGGGAGCCAGACCAGCGCTGCATGGGACTGAACTCTCCCGGAGAGCCTCAGTTTCAGCATCTGGGGAATGGGGGCTGCGTCTTCCCTTTTGCCCACTCCTGAGAGTGGCCCCGCCCAATGGGAAGATGGGTGTAATTCTCAATGTTCTAGTTAGCCACTTCTTTTGTAAGTGAAAAGAGCCGGGCCGGTGTGTCAGTGGTCGAGCCTGGACCCATGAACCAAGAGCTCACTGGTGCCATTCCCAGTCAGGGCCCAGGTGCAGGCTGGATCCCCCCAGTAGGAGGAGGCATGCAGGAGGCAGCCCATCCATGATGCTTCTCTCTCATGGATGTCTCTCTCTCTCTCTCTCTCTCTCTCTCTCTCTCCCTCTCTCTCTCTCTCTCTCCTTCTCCCTTTCTCTGTCTAAAAATAAATTTTAAAAACATTTTTAATGCACAGGGCATGGGGGGGGGGGCGGCGGGGGCCGGTGGCTGTGCCTCTCCCATTGATGTTTCTCTCTATTGCTCCACTTTCTTCTCTGGCTCAAATCAACTAAAAATATTACAAAGAAATAAACCAGCCAGTGTTGCTCAGTGGTGGAGCCACAAGGTTCCATTCCCTGTCAGGGGGGAATAGGAAAAGTTAAAAGGCACCGAGGAAATTAATTTTAATACAATAGCTCACTTAGTCTACTGTAGTCGAAATTTGGTCATTTCAACCTATAATGAGAGCGTTCACGTTCTTTGTTCTGTGCCCAGTGTTTGAAGTCGGTGTGTCTTCTACACGGAGACTACATCGCAGCCCGGGCCAACCACAGGGCACGTGACCCGTGGCCTCACGTGGCCGGTGACCGCTGTCCTGAACGGCTTGGTGCCTTCACCCCACAGTGGCTCGGTGCCCTCGCCCACACTTCCTCTTCTTACCACCCTTTCCTGGTGGGAATGAAGGCCAATCATATGAGCAGGCACATCGGTGTCCATTTTATATTGCAACTAGAGGCCCGGTGCATGAAATTCATGCGGGGGGGGGGGGGGAGGCCCGGTGCATGAAATTCATGCGGGGGGGATGATAGCCCAGCCTGCACCCTCTCCAATCTGGGATCCCTTACCAGGATTGGGCCTAAATGGGCAGTCCGACATCCTTCTCACAATCCAGGACTGCTGGCTCCAAACTGCTCACCTGCCTGCCTCCCTGATTGCCCCTAACTGCTTCTGCCTGCCAGCCTAATTGATGTCTAACTGCTCCCCTGCAAGCCTGTTTGCCCCTCCCCTGCAGGCTTGATTGCCCCCAACTGCCCTCCCTTGCAGGCCTGATCCCTCCCAACTGCCCTCCCTTGCAGGCCTGGTCCCTCCCAACTGCCCTCCCTTGCAGGGCCTGGAACCTCCCAACGGCTCTCCCCTGCTGGCCATCTTGTGGTGGCCATCTTGTGCCCACAAGCGAGGCAGGATCTTTGACCACATGGGGGAAGCCCTCTTGTGTGTTAGTGATGGTCAATCTGCAAAGTACTCTTTCATTAGATAGGATTCTCTATCTGGTACCTCCCACATGCCAGCCATTGGCCAGGTCGGCGATGTTCAACCCGCGTGCAGCAAGAATGTTTACCACACGCGGCACCTGACTACTCAGCCAGGGCCCCTGACCTCTTCTCCCTTAGACCAGCGGTTCTCAACCTTCCTAACGCCTTTAATACAGCCCCTCATTGTTGTGTGACCCCCAGCCATCAAGTCATTTTCATCACGGGCATTTTGCTACTGTGGTGAATCGTGATGTGCGTATCTGTGTTTTCCGATGGTCTTGGGTGGCCCTGCTAGCGGTTCCCAATCCGCGGGTCGCTGTAGAGCCTAAGACCGCCGGAAAACACGGGTATGTACGTGACGATTCATCACGGCAGCAAAATGACAGCGATGAAGCAGCCACGAAAATAGATTTATGGCTGGGGGCCACCACAACACGAGGAGCTGTATTAAAGGGTCGCGGCCTTAGGAAGGTGGAGAGCCGCTGCCTTAGATGGTCGCATTAACGAGTGACATTGGCTAACATCACCACGGCCATCTGGTGTGAACGCGTCGAAATGGTACCTTTCTCTTGTGTGTGTGTCAATTGGCCAAAGATGGCTTTTGCGGGATTTGGGTGATCCCGTTACGCGTGCCACGGGATGAAAGGGGTTGGAAACGGCTGGCCTGAGCCACACCTCGCCCTCTCGGCGAACCACTCTCTGATGCAGGCTTGCATGCGGCCTACAAGGGAGGGACCCTCCGAGGTTCAGAGACGTGAAGTCACTTGACCAAGGTCACACAGCAGCCAGCCAGCAAGCTGGTCAGGAAAGGAACCCCAGCCCCTGGGACCCCACTGCCATGCTCTCCTCCCACATCAGGCCGCCCCAGCACGGTCCGAACCCCGCCGCCCGCCGTCGGAGAGAGTCGCCCACTAGAAACAAGCCCGGACCCGGTGCCGGCGATGCGGCGGACACCGCGTCTGGCACTTCCGACGCTTCAGCGAACAGAACGGACCGTCCCGCCGGAGGAAGGCGGACAGGAGGCAGTCAAAGTCAAGTGTCCCCTGATCTCACTCGCAAGCGGAATCGAAGTCACAAAGTCACCGGGTGAACAGAGTGGGTCCAGAGACCCAGAAGCGGGGCCCAGAGTGCGGAGTCGCAGAGGGAAGGCGGGAAGGGGGGTGGTGGGAAGTAACCAACCAAGGACCTTGTATGCGTGGCTCACGGCACAGACCATGGGGCCGGCAGGGCGGGGCTGAGGCCGGGCGGGCTGAAGGAGGCCCCTGGGGGGGGGGGGGGGACTGTAGCGGGGCATATGTAATACTTCCTACAATACGTGTTTTAATATATTTTATGATTTTTTACAGAGAGGATGGGAGAGGGACAGAGAGTTAGAAACATCGATGAGAGAGAAACATCCATCAGCTGCCTCTTGCACACCCCCTCCTGGGGATGTGCCCGCAACCGAGGCACATGCTTTTGACCGGAATCGAACCCGGGACCCTTCAGTCCGCAGGCCGATGTGCTAAGCACTGAGCCACACCTGTCAGAGCAATAACTTGTTTTTTTAGCCAAAACCGGTTTGGCTCAGTGGATAGAGCGTCGGCCTGCGGACTGAAGGGTCCCAGGTTTGATTCCGGTCAAGGGCATGTACCTTGGTTATGGGCACATCCCCAGTAGGGGGTGTGCAGGAGGCAGCTGATCGATGTTTCTGGCTTTCTGTCCCTCTCCCTTCCTCTCTGTAAAAAGTCAATAAAATACATTTTTAAATAAATAAATTCTTTTTGAAAAAAGAAAGAAGCAGTCGATGTGATGCACAGGCAATGAATGGGGTGTACGTCAGAAGGCAACACCAGCTATAGCCACGGTTCTCAACCACGGCAGTCTGCACGCGCACGGGCACACATGCACACACACGCACACGCACACGCACACACACACACACCCATGCATTGAGTCAGCGGGCGATATCTGAAGGCATCTGGCAAGAAGAAGCCAAGATTGCTGCTAAGCACCCACAGTGCCCAAGACGGCACCCCAAAAGGAGGGAGCAGCCAGCCCCAAGTGTCCGCAGTGCCCACGTGAGCAGCCTGGGCCCCGGCGAGAGGCCAGAGCCAGAGCCGGAGGGCAGGTGCGGGGGGCAGGGAGGAGGAGGCGAGTGTCTGGATCAGACCCCCCCTTCGGCGGGAACGATACTCGGTGGGGGTTGCTGTTTGTCTCTCTGCCCCCCAGCCCACCCGCCACCCCCCGCCGGTGCCGGGCTGCGTGGACATGAAAGCCACACTCCGCGTGTTCTTTCTCACGGAGCTCAGCGCGGCTCCTTCCTTAAACCGGTGGCGGCTTTCTTCTTTGCCGAGAAAAAAGGAGCCCCCTGCCCCTGGGGAGTCTCTTTCTGCAGTTCAAACAGAGATAAAAGCCCAACTAAAACTCCCAGTTACCAGTCTGAGTCTGGGGGGGAGGAAATCCCCCATGTCCAGCCCGCACACAAAGCCCCCCCAACCCGCACCTTCAGCCCGGCCCGCGCCCGGGGCCTGGCTGTCTTGGAATCAGGACCCCCACACCTGGCCCCGGGCAGGAAACTTAGCCGGGCGAGGGCTCTAGCTGAGGAGGGGCCCCCAGGGGTCACCAGCCCACCGCCCACTTGGGGTGGCCATGTGGTCCCGGCCGCCTTCCCCAGCCAGGACCCGCTGAATTTTGACGTTTTAGTAATTTCTCCGGCCCACTTCTTGGGCTGTACACTTACAGCCACATCGTTTTCTTTGAAGATTTCCCATCCTGGGGGGAGGAGAATGGGGAAGGAAGGCGAGGGAGCGATAAGAGACAGATTACAGCAGAAAGGAGGTTCGGCGAGGCTGCTTTAGGGGAAGTCTGTCAGATGCGGAGCTGGAAGTTGGGGGAGCGGATGGAGAGGGACGGACAGCACCCCCACCCTTGTTCCGGGGTTAAACCATCTGATCTGGCCCCTTCAAACCCGCGTCCTATAGGAAGCCCTCCTTGACCGTCGAACCTAGGAGCTCTGAATAGACTGGATCAGTGGTCGGCAAACTGCGGCTCGCGAGCCACATGTGGCTCTTTGGCCCCTGGAGTGTGGCTCTTCCACAAAATACCACGGCCTGGGCGAGTCTATTTGGAAGAAGCGGCGTTAGAAGAAGTTTACGTTTAAAAAATGTGGCTCTCCAGAGACATTTCAAGCGCTGTCCTGTTGATGTTTGGCTCTGTGGACAGATGAGTTTGCCGACCACTGGTCTAGGTCCCTTCTCTTCCTCCACTGGTGCTCCTCTGGGGTCTTGCTGGACCTGCAGCCCCAGATGCAGTACCCAGCCCTGCCCCGAGGAGGTGCTCTACATAGAACAAGAGGAGCCGATCCAGCCCTACCTCAGACCTTGGATGTGCACCGGTCACCGAGAGAGTGGGACAGCTGCCAAGAAGATGATCCGGGGTCCTGGCTGGGATCTATAGATTAGAGCCGTGGTAGGCAAACTGCGGCTCGCGAGCCACAGGCGGCTCTTTGGCCTCTTGAGTGTGGCTCTTCCACAGAATACCACAGCCTGGGCGAGTCTATGTTGAAGAAGCGGCGTTAGAAGAAGGTTACGTGTAAAAAATGTGGCTCTCCAGAGAAACGTCCATCGTTGTCCTGTTGATATGTGGCTCTGCCGGCTAATGAGTTTGCCGACCACGGCCCCAAGGGGAACGCGGGTCCAGGCAGAGAGAACCGCAGGTGCAAAGGCCCTGGGGCGGGCACACAGGTGCCTCTCTGGGGAGCAGGGAGGCCAGTGGCTCCGAAGCAGAGGGAGGGAGAGGGGCTTTCACGGAGGAGGGGGGGTGAGGTCAGAAGGCGGCCAGGCTCTGTCGTGAGAACCTCAACGGCCTCCCTCGGCTCACGGAGGGAGGTGACCGGGCCGCCGAGTTGGGAGCTGAGCGTGGACTAGAGGGTGGTGGCCGGAGACCAAGCAGAAGCCAGGAGACGGGCGGAGAGGTGGCTGTGACTGCGGCTCAGGCCCGGGGGGCCCCTGGAGGAGGGGAGAGGGCCGATGCCGAGGGTATTGGGAACTTAGAGCGAACACGGTGGAAGGTGGGGGTGGGAGAGAGAGGGGGCGCTCCGGAGGATGCCTCACCTCCCGTCCACCCGTGGCCACTCATAGCTGCAAGGGAGTCTGGAAAAGGGGTGCCGGGCCGTGTGGCTGCTCCAGGCCTGTGTTTGTTGAGCCTCGCACGAGAATATTTTTCCCATTCTTGTCCGGAGAGTAGAAGCGGGGAGGAGAGAGAAAGAGAGAGATTGAGGGAGGGAGGGAGGGAGAGAGAGAGGAGACTGCTGCGCCACTGTAGGAGGGAGCCGCACTCAGTGAGCCGGGGCTGCCCGCGCATCCGGTCGGCACCCGTCAGAGAGGCCTGTCGCCTGGCGGAGCAGCGAGATCAGGGGTGGGGGGACCAGGAGCGAGTGTGGCTGGAGAGAGGTGCCTGGGACTCCCGGCACACAGAGCGCCCCTCAAGGCTGACCTTGGGGGAGACCCCAGGGAGTGAGAGTGTGGACAGAGGGCTGAGGACAGAGGCGTGGGGGTCAGCAGGCGTCTGCCCATCTGCTCCACGTCCCCAATGACCCCTTGACCTCCCTTCAGTCCTCAGGGGTTCCCTCTTAGAGAACCCCCTTCTCAGTAAATCCTTCTCATACCTGCTCACCGCCGCCCCCCCACGCCCCCCCACAGGCGGGATCCCGGGCTCAGCAGCTGAACTCTCAAAGCGCCTCTTTGTTCTGAGCCGCCCGGAGGTAAAGCAGACAACGGGTGTGAGACGCTCAGGGCCCGGGGGCGCCCCTGGCCCCAGACGGGTGGGCACAGCACAGCACCCTGCTGCCCGCCCTGCCCCCGAGGTGCTCATGCCGATGCCCACCTCGCACCCCGCGCACAGCGGGGACTTTGGAAACGTCAGCTGCAGGCAGGAATGGCTGAGCAAAACGGGCCCCCTGACCGGAGGTGACCCTGTCCCCGCGGCGCTGTGGCCTTCTCAAGCCCGTGCCACGTGGTTTCCTCTGCCTCTGCGCCCGCAGGAGGTCCCTGCCGCCCTCGGGCTCCACGCGGCTTTCGCCCGTGTCGCCCGCACCCAGGGCAGACGGAGGCCGCCGCGGGGAGCCCGGCCCTGTCGTCCCTCCCGCGGACGTCAGCGCAGCCCCCACCCGGCGCCGCTTTCTCTGGGTGACAGTATCTTCGCCCTGCGCCCCCTTCCCAGCCCCTCCTCTCCGCCTGGGTCCTACCCCCTCGCTGGCTTCCGTCCCCACAAAGGAACCATTGAGAGGCGGCCGTGGGGCGCCGCCGCCTTTGATCTGGGGTTCCAATAGCGTGTGTATGTTTGCGCCCCCAAACAATGCCCAGCCTGGCTGGCTGGCGGGCAGGAGGGTGCCGTGGAGGCCGGCCCTGAGCGCGGGCACGCCGGCGGGCACACTTGGAGAGCACCCCCCCATCCCCACCCCAAAAACCCGGCCTGGCCCTGATTTTCCAAACCGAGACCCGAACGGCCACCATAGAACCAGGAGCCACACCACTCCTCGCGGGCGGAGGAGCAGGAGAGACAGAGGGGCTGGGGCCGGATCGATCCGGGGGCGCATGCCCGGCCAGAAGGGACCGTGGCAGCTCAGTGACCCCCTGAGAGCTCGGAGCTGCTGGATCTTTTGATTTTTTTCAAGAGCGGCTGGAACTACAGGTTTCTAGGTGAAATCGCCAAATTTGAATACAGACAACCAGTATAAATAAATTTAAAAATTAAGTCATGGTTTAAGGCAGTGGTGGGCAATCTCATCAGTCCCCAGAGCCAAGCATCCACAGGACAACGGCGGACATTTCTCTGGAGAGCCGAAAACCGACGTCTGCGCACGGGCCACGGAGCGCCCATCGCCCTGCACGTGCGCGCCCGCGCGGGGTGTTTTGTGGAAGAGCCGCACTCAAGGGGCCAAGGAGCCGCGTGTGGCGCGTGAGCCGCGGCTTGCCGACCGCTGATTTGAGCCCACTGAAATGTGCGTCCCTGTTGGAACCCGGGCTGCGGTCACCAGCCCCGCCCTCCGCTTCGCAAACGCATCCCAGGGGAAATGTAGGCCGGAGGCAGGGAGCGGGGGCCAGGGCGGCGTCAGACCGGGCGCCCGCCCAGAGGGGAAAAGGCCACCCTGGCTGGTGTGCTCGATGGTTAGAGCGTCCGCCTGGGCATTAAGGGTCAAGGCTTCAATTCCCGGTGAAGGGCGCGTACCCAGGTTGTGGGTTCATTCCCCGTCCCGGGTCGGGGTGTGAGCAGGAAGCAATCAATTGATGTGCCTCTCTCACATGGGTGTCTCTCTCTCTGCCTCTCTCCCTCTTTCTCGATCTCTCTCTCTCTCCTCCCCCCTTCTGCTCTCTGAACAGGCAATGGACAAACTGTTCCAGTGTGAGGCTCAACAAAAAGAGGGATGGAGCAGCCACACGGCCGGGCACCCCCTTCCCAGGCTCCCTTGCAGCTACGAGTGGCCACGGGTGGACGGGAGGTGAGCAGAGGCGTGAGCTAGTCTCGTCCTTCCTCCTTTGTGCGGGTTGAGGGCAGACGCGTGCAGTGAGGACGGGCGGAGGACGAGATGGCAGTCGCTTGGTCCCTGAGCCACTTCAGGGGGTCCAATTGCACCCCACTCCCAGGCTACCTCTTAACCTGGAGCCTCACACAGGAGGAAAAGCTTCCGTCGTTACGTTGCTGTGTTGAGAGGAACGCTCCCGACAGCAGCTTACCCTGCACCCCGACTCTCCCTCCTCCCCCAGCTCGCGCCGAATTCTCAGACCTTGCCAGCCAGGATCCAGCAGCTACTCCTGTGGAGGAGAGGGGAGGAAGGGGAGAGATGGGGAGGGGAGGGGAGGGGAGGGAGGGGAGAGATGGGGAGGGGAGGGAGGGGAGAGATGGGAGGGGAGGGGAGTTCCGGGAGGGCGAGAGATGGGGAGGGGAGGAAGGGGAGAGATGGGGAGGGGAAGAAGGGGAGGGAGGAGGGGAGAGATGGGGAGGGGAGGAAGGGGAGAGATGGAGAGGGGAGGGAGGGGAGAGATGGAGAGGGGAAGGGAGGGGAGGGGAGGGGAGGGGAGGGGAGGGGAGGGGAGGACGGCGGTGATCCGATGCTCACTCTGTCCCAGGCATTCATCGCCATCACTTGGAAAGCTCGAATGTTGTCATCGGCAATAAACAGCCTCCGGTATTTTCCTCGCGCTGCCAGGCACGCTTCAGCCCTTTTCGAGAAAACGTCTGTCGAGTCCGAATGCCCGCAATTTCTCTCCGCATGAAACGCCTTCAGCCGCGAGGACAAGGCGCAGGCCCGCTGCTGAGTTAACCGCTGCGGCTCGGTGCCGGGCGCTGCCCCACTCGGTGCTGACACAGCTCTGTGCGCGGCGGGGAAATTCCAACCCAGTCCGTGTTCCCGCTCTCAGGACATTCGTTATTTCAATCCCCACCTGCGGATATTTCCCCTTTTTTTTTTTTTTTTTTTTTTAGAGAGAGTGGAGGGGAGGGAAGAACGGGAGAGAGAGAGAGAGAGACATTGATGTGAGAGAGACATCAGTTGGTTACCTCCCATTCGCCCTCTGACCGGGGCTGAGGATCAAGCCTGCAACCACGGTGTGGGCCGTTGACTGGGATCGAACCCATGACCCTTTGGTCCGTAGGCCGACGTTCTAACCACTGAGCGAGACTGGCCAGGGCCCTGATGTTCTTAAGCGATGCCATCTCTTTTTCTGGTTTTGGTCCTGCACATGACAGCCCCACCCATATGTACCACCTCCTGCACCCCTATCTCCTGCACCCCCACCTCCTGCACCCTCACCTCCTGCACCCCCACCTCCTGCATCCCTATCTCCTGTACCCCCGCCTCCTGCACCCCTATCTCCTGTACCCCCACCTCCTGAACCCCTACCTCCTGTACCCCCACCCCCTTTACCCCCACCTCCTGCACCCCCACCGTCTGTACCCCCACCTCCTGCACCCCTATCTCCTGCACCCCCACCTCCTGCACCCCCACCTCCTGCACCCCTACCTCCTGTACCCTCCCCTCCTGCACCCCTACCTCCTGTACCCTCACCTCCTGCACCCCTACCTCCCGTACCCCCACCTCCTGTATCCTCTGCTTCTGCACCCCCACCCCCTGCACCCTCACCTTCTGCACCGTGAAGGCAAATGTCCACACAGCAAAACTGGCACAGGATGTCTCAGTGTCATTAGGAAGCCAGCTCTGACTTGTCAGCCCCCTGAAAGGGTCTGGGGGACCCAGGCCTTCTCAGACCACACTAAGTTCCTCTTCAGCATTTCCTTCCATAAGCATACGAACGTGCGCGTACACACACACGCACACACGCGCGCACACACGCACACACACGCACACACACACACACACACACACACACACACGCGGCATCTAGCATGTGAATTCTCCGAAGGCATCGGACTATCAAAGGGAAGGACGTCATGGCAGAGGAGGCGGCTGCTGACCCGGGGGCACGGAGGCTGCGAACAACCCGCCGCATTGTCTGTCCCCTGCCTCGCCGAGGCCAGGGCAGCTGGGGCAGGGAGCTGGCGTGTGCAAGCCGCCTGCAGCCTGACAGCCCTTCCTGCACAGGTGGCAGCAGCCGTGCCCCGAAGGGCCGAGAGCCGGCACACCGCTCCTCGGGGGTCAGCAGAGCCGGGCTGGGGCTGCCTGGCGCCAAGTAGCAGGAGGACCCTGGGCGAGCTCTCACCCTGCCCCCCCGCCCCAGCGAGGAGAGCGGGGGTCACATCAGCCCCGCAAGCCCCTCCCCCAGGTGTGCTCTGTCCGGGGGGGGGGGGGGGGCCTCTCTCCCCTAGGAAGCCCCAGAGAAGCATGTTTGTCCAGAAACATATGGTTATCGATTTCAGAGATAAAAGGAGAGAGGGAAAAACAATGATGAGTGAGGAGCATGGGCCGGCTGCCTCCTGCACGCCCCACACTGGGGATGGAGCCCGCAACCCGGGCCTGGGCCCCGACTGGGAATCGAACCATGACCTCCCGGTTCCTAGGCCGACGCTCAACACCGAGCCACGCCGGCCGGGCGAGAAGTGGTTTTTGTCATTACCTAGCCCCCTCTGCTTGGCCCCTGCCCAACTCCCTTGCCCCCACCTCCAATTCAGCATCCCCTGCCAGGGGTCATTCTGTCAGAGCCACCCATACCCACATACCCACTCATGTGCACAGCGCGCACATACCTGTCCCACGCACACATACTCCCCCCCCCCCCCCTATTGCATGCCCCGCATGTGGACTCTACAGCACGCTCAATGCCCTCCTCCCACCCTGCCCCGGAGCCGCACGGGAAGCCAGGGCACAGCCACTCAGACACATCCCCTCTCCTCTCCAGCCTCAGCTGCCCGGGGCGCTGGAGAAAGTGCCCGTCTCTAGAGACCCCGCCAGTCCAGCATCCTGGGCATCTGTGACGAACGAAGTAAGATGTCACCGTTTTGAGGGCCACCCCAGCAGCCGCTGCGGGATGGGCAGAGAGTGGGCGCTGGGAGGCAGGAAGGGCCGGCGTGTCCACCCTGAGGTGCAGGCAGCTGGGACCCCCCAGGATTGGCGGGGAGGGTGAAGGGGGAGTTTGGAGGCAGTGGATGCCACAGGTGTGTTGGGTGCATCGGCCAGGATGGGGTCACGAGTCTAGTCAGTGCGCCCCGGGAAAGTGCTACTGTGGCCCCCAGAGCGATGGGTGGCTTTCCGTGGACACAGGCCTTTCTCCAGCAAGGCCAAGGATGTGGCTTCGGGGGCAGGAGCGGATGGTGATCTTACAGGTCAACCGGACTCGGCCATGGGGGTGCCAGATACTTGCTCATGCATCTTCTTGGGTGTGATGTTGAGGGGGGCCTTGGGATGGGAGTACCATTTGGGCCTGTCCCACTGGGGGAAGCAGAGACTCCCTGGGCTGGGGGGCAAGCCCGCTGAAATCCGCCCACAAGGGCACAAATAGAAAGTATCCCAAGTCTGATTTACAGAAAAGATCCCTTTATTAACTTTTGGTGGGGACTATGTTTGTATATTTTCAGAAAACAACTCCAAGACCATATGGATTCCTGTAAAAAAGAGGAACTGACGGGTCTGTTCCAACCGCGAAGACAGTCCAGAGATGGGGGACACTGACGACGCCTTGCCATGCTATAGCAGTCAGCAGCTGTGCGTTGCTGCAGGCGGCCCAGGACCAAACCAGAGAGGGGGGGATCTGCATTGCTACCACGTGTCCACCATCCAGACACCACTGCTGACATGGACCCATAAGGAACTGTTTGGCATTGGAACTGCGACTCAGAACTGGTGGACGTTGAAACTGAGACTCAAACATTTTTGTTGTTGTTGTTCTTATATATTTATTTCCAGTATGCAGATGCAAGATTTTTTTTTAAAGAAAAGAAACGGGGGGGGGGGGGGGGATAGATACAGAGGCAAAGAAGCATTGAACAGACTCTCAAACTACAGCGGGAAGGCAGGGGAGGGTGGGGGGCGGGGGCTGTGAGAGATCAACCGAAGGACTTGTCCGCATAAATATAAACATCACCAATGGGTACAAGACACTGAGGGGGGGCAGGTGAGGACATGTGCTGGGGGTAGGGGAGGCTGAGGGGGTCAATGGGGGGGGGAAGGAGACATATGTACTAATACTTTAAAGAAAGAAAAAAAAAAACACAAAGAAAACAAACAAACAAACAAAGAAATCTGCCCACAAAGGAGCCGCCAGCGTCCAGCACAACGGGGAGGTGGGCTCGGTCCCTGTTGGGCTGACACACAGCCGCCCGGGTGGCCGGTGAGTGGACAGAGGTAGGGCTCCACGAACCTCACTCAGAAGTTGGGTGGATTTCAAACACCTGTGGCCCGTGAGAAGGGAAAAAACCCCGGGTGTCTCTACAGCCGCCCCAGGGTGGCTCCTGGGTTTCCCGGCCCGGGCACCGGCTCAGCCTCCCAGGCTCAGGGGTCTCCTCTGTTCTCAGAGCTAAGTCAGAGTCGCCTCTTCAGAACCCCGTTTCTGGGGCCCTCCCCTTCTCCCCCATCAGAGGATGGGAGACTGCCGCCTGCTCAGAGTCGCCCTGCCTTCTTACGGCCACGCCTCCTGTCACTGAGGGGTCCCGGGTTCGATTCCGGTCAAGGGCGTGTGCCTTGGTTGCGGGCACATTCCCAGTGGGGGGTGTGCAGGAGGCAGCTGATGGATGTTTCTCTCTCATCGATGTTTCTGACTTTCTAACCCTCTCCCCTCCTCTCTGTAAAAAATCAATAAAAAATATATTTTTTAAAAAAGATAAAAGAAAAAGAATCCCACACCAAGGAAGGGACTGGCCTCTGTTCACACATCACCGATAAACACAGACAGAACTCCGTTTCCCCGGAAGCAGGGCCCCCGTCACGAAGAAAGGGGTGGGAATTTCTCCTGCGCCCTCTACACGGAGCCCCGAGAGCCGCTGGGTGACGACAGTCCCCATCTCCCCAGGAAGCGTCCGCTCAGGGGTCCCTGCCCGCGAGGAAGCCACAAAGAGGGTCGGGGACAGTGGTCGGCAAACTCCTCAGTCAACAGAGCCACACATCAACAGGACAGCGACTGACATGTCTCTGGAGAGCCACATTTTTTACACTTAAACTTCTTCTAACGCCACTTCTTCAACACAGACTCGCCCAGGCCGTGGTGTTTTGTGGAAGAGCCACACTCGAGGGGCCAAAGAGCCGCATGTGGCTCTCGAGCCGTGGTTTGCAGAGCACAGGTCTGGGCCAGAACACACCTGGGCTTTGTCAGGGGAATGGAATCGCCAGTTAAAAGGGGGGAAGCCTGGTGGCTCAGGGGTGGAGCGTGGACCCAGAAGCCCGGAGGTCACAGTTCGATGCCGGTCGGGGCGCAGGCCCGGGCTGCGGGCTCCATCCCCAGTGGGGGGCGTGCAGGGGGGTAGCCGGTCCATGATTCCCTCTCATCAGGGATGTTTCTATCGCTCTCTCCCTCTCTCCCTCTCCCTTCCTCTAGGAATCCATAAAACTATCTTTTAACGGATTTATGGAAGGAGTCACATCAATGACTCCTTTTGGTGGGCAAACTGCGGCTCACGAGCCCCATGCGGCTCTTGGGCCCCTGGGATGTGGCTCGTCCACAAAATACCACGGCCCGGGCGAATCTATGTGGAAGAAGTGGTGTCCGAAGAAGTTTAAGTGTAAAAAACTTGGCTCTCCAGAGAAATGTCAATCATGCTGTCGATATTTGGCTCTGTGGACGGATGAGTTTGCCGACCGCGGCCCCGAGCCGTCGTGGCGCCGAGGTGTGCGGTGCCCGTTGGGAGCAGCCGGGCGCGGCGGCCCGGTGACGGACACGGAGCGGCTGGCACGCTGGAGATGCCACGCGGTGCCTCCTCCCGCGGAAACTGACACGTCCCCCCATGGCCTTAGGCTCAGCGTCTCCCCGGGCCCCCCCTCCAGGCTGAGGGCGTGTGGGCACTGGGAGACACCTGCCACCTGTGCCCTGCTGTGAAGGGGCCCCACACGCAGGGGCCAGGCCCCAGAGAACGAGCACCCCAGCAGGGCGATGGGGACGGGCAGGGCCAGCGGGGCGACTTCCTGGCCCACATGCCTCCAATGAGGGGCTGTGGTCGCTCCTGGAGGGAGGGGCGCTGGCTGCAGAGGTGAGTGGGGGTCACCCTGTCTCTCTGGGACACCCGGCCCCTCGGCCCCTCTGCCCCTCTTCCCACACCACCCGGTCAATCCACTGCCAAAGGGACCCGTTTTCCTATTCCCCCTGTTAGCGCCACTTAGCGCTTTTATTTTATGGCAGACATTCCCTGGCCCAGTCCCGCCGGTCTCCCAATGGGAGCTGCGCCCCGCCCCGGCCGGATCAAAGCGGCCTGTTTGTTTGTGGAGGACGGAGGATGAGCCCTCGCTGGCCTTTGAACATGAAGGCCCCTTTGTCTCCCGCTGAAGTCATCCCTGGCACCAGCGCAGGCAGCTGGCTGGAGGGGGGGGCTGGAGGGGGGGCTCTGCAGCTCGGAGGGAGCTGGACCGGAGCCAGAGGGGGGGCGGCTTTCAGAGGAGGACCCCAAACCTCCCAGCCAGCCCCAGAGGGGGCGTCCCCCAAAGGGCAGCCCCTCAGGAAGTTGTGTCTGGCCCCTGTGATGATGTTGTACTCAGGTACTAATGCAAATATTAAAAGATTTAAAAATAATACCAGGTCTTGCCCTAGCCGGTTTGGCTCGGTGAATAGAGTGTGCGCGCCTTTGGACTGAAGGGTCCCAGGTTCAATGCTGGTCAAGGGCACATGCCCAGGTTGTGGGCTCGATCCCCAGTGTGGGGTGCGCAGGAGGCAGCCAGTCAATGACTCTCTCTCATCATGGATGTTTCTATCTCTCTCTCTCCCTTCCTCTCTGACATCAATTATATATATATATATATATATATATATATATATATATATCTCCTATCTAATAAGAGAATAATATGCAGATTGATCACACCTCTGCTACGCCACAAGCCACGCCCACCAGCCAATCAGAGCGAGTATTCAAATCAACTCAACCAATCCGACACTTAATTTGCATATCCTGGCGCAGAAGAACACGCAGAAGAAAGCCAAGCACTGTAGAAGGGACCAGAGTTTCAGAGAAGCGAGCAAGTGGTGCCGGGGAGAAGGGAGGGACGCAGGCAGGCAGGGGAGAAGGGAGGGAGTGAGGCAGAGGAGATGAGAGTAAGCAAGGCAGCAGAGACGGGAGAGAGCGAGGGAGCGGAGACAGGAGGGAGGAAGTGGAGACAGGAGGGAGCTTTGCTCAGGCTGCAGGAAGCCTTATTCTTGCAGGAATCTTCCTGCAATGGGTCTCTAGTATGTATACATACACACACACACACACATGCTAGAAGCCCAGCATGCAAAATTGCGTGGCCCCGCCCACCCCTGCTGGTCTTAGGTTGTTATGGCATTATGGCGACAGGCCTTTTACCATATATATATATATATATATACACACACACATACATACATACACATACGTATATATGTGTGTGTGTGTATATATATATATAATCAGCTCTTAAATGTTTCTTAAAGAAGTAGGATATTTTATTCCTAACGTCTTTAAAAATCTGGCAATCCTGGGCCTCAGCGCAGGGAACGAAGCAACCCGTTCTCTGAATTTTTCCCCCACGATCTTCAGGGCATCTGAGTCGCCCGCTCTATTCAGTACTTTGTTGACTTTTGACAAACCCTGAAAACGACTGTTCTCTTGGACGTTCCAGACGCTGTGCCCGGGCCCACGGGAGCCCGGGCTCCGCACTGGAAGAGGCAGTGGTTAGCGGGGAGACGACTGTGCCCGTTTCCCAGTCGGGAAACTGAGACCCCGCGGCGTTCACAGAGCCAGCCCGAGGCCAGAGAGGTGAGCAGTGGACGAGAAAGAAGCCCGAGGAGACAAAGGTAGCTAACGTGGATTTACCTCTTCCGGTTTAATATTGTGGTCCGTGTGGCTGTTTGTTAAAAAAAAAAAGAGCAGAGTGAGGACCCTTCCCATAGCCTAGGGCCGTGGTCAGCAAACTCCTTAGTCCACGGAGCCAAATATCAGGAGCACAACGATTGTGATTTCTTTGGAGAGCCACATTTTTTAAACTTAAACTTCTCCTAACGCCCCTTCTTCAATATAGACTCTCCCAGGTCGTGGTGTTTTGTGGAAGAGCCACACCCCAGGGGCCAAAGAGCCGCCTGTGGCTCTCGAGCCGCGGTTTGCCAACCACGGGCCCAGGGACACCTGACGCTAATGCTGGGGGCCTGTCAGGTGCGGCGGCTGCCTCGGCGTCACTACCCTTCACAACGAGCCTTTCAGGTGGGTTCTAGCTCCTCCCTGTCTCGGCCGAGAAACCCGAGGCTGAGGGGCCCAAGGACTCCCCCAAGGTCACACAGTGAGGCCGAAACTTAGACCCAGGTCGCCCAGCTCCAAACCGGGGCAAGTAGTTCCACCACGCCTGCTGGGTAGACACCTCTCGGAGCCCCAGGGGTGTCTACACAAGGTGGGTCCCCTGCTCAGAACACATTCTTCTCCCACGGCTGTGCCTCCCTCCCCACACCCCTCTCAGCCTCATCCCCCCCCCCCGCCCCCCCCCCCCCCCCCCCCCCCCCCGCCTCCCCTTGAAACAGCTGATGGACCAGATAGACACCTGACCCAAGCCGGGCCAATCAGACCCTTCCTCCCGGCAGCGGGGTTGGGGTCCGGTCTGTAAAGCTGGGCAGGGACCAAGGACCCGGCGAGCGTGTGTGGCAGTGTGGGCTGCGCACTGCACACCTCCAGGGGGCGCCATCCGCACAAAGGAGCCCGTGAGTGGCACCCCGGGGCCGGCCGGGAAAGGAACATCAAGGAACGGAGGGAGGGGCTTAAGGGGGGTCTATTGGAATAAGTGGGTTTGGTAAGGAACCATGGGGAAGATGGCGGGGAAAACAGTGCAGATCTGAACTCAGCCCCAGGGGGTGCTGTCCGTGTGGAGAGCGCACATCACGGGTGCAACGGGGGAGAATGCATTCTCAGAGGGCCTCCAGCTCAAACCCCGATGGGGCTGGCCCCTGGGAGGCCGGAGGCAGGAGGACGCTGCTGCCGTGTTGGGTGCTGGCCTCAAGCCTGCCGTCCAATAAGAAGTGTTAACCCAGAAATCCAACTTTCTTACTTGAAATCTCGTTAGATATTATAAACAGATTCTGATTTACACACACACACACACGCACTCACACAGAAACACTTTGCATGGCGTCCAGAATACATAAATCACTTTCAAAGCCTAATTAAAAACAAACTAAACAAAAAAGATCTGGGCCCGTCACGAAAGAAGATATACAGATGGCCAAGAACCACGTGCAAAGACCGTTAGCATCGTTCGTCGCTGGGGAAATGCAAATGGAAGCCACAGGAAGATGAGGCTGTGCTCCTGTGAGAACGGCTGAATTCTTTCAAATGTGACAATACCAAGTGCTGGCGGGAGTGGCTGGGACTCTCTGACATGGCTGGGGGGGTGGGGGGGAGGCAGGAAGCGGAATGGAGGTAGGGGGAGGGAGGAGACAGGAGGGGGGGAAGGGCCGAGAATAGGGACGGGGAACCTTTGCCCTGCCCAGGGCCATTTGGACACCCATGGTCCGTGGCATCATTCGAGGGCCGCACAAAACTACCCACGTAACACTCTTCGTACCGCTCACGAGCATTCTCGTTTTGCGCACCATCTGTTAAGGACCGCTCACGAGTTTTCTCGTGTTTCGCGTAGCCCTTCCCCTGGGGGTGCCAGGAGAACACCTCGTAAAGACCCACCCGAAAGGCTGTCAGGGGATAGGAAGCAGCATGAACCTGTGTGTATTCCAGCGAGCGGAGAGAAAAAATTTCCCGCGAGCGCCTGCAGAGGATGTGCCGTCCGTGGAGAAAGGAGCAAATCTAGATACTTCTGTAAATGCTTGGTCCCTCTTCACAGCGGACCGTGTTTTACGCAGTGCCGTACGTTAAAAAAAAAAAGCACTAGGAACTGCAATTGTTTAATTGCTTAATGGTTTCATTATTTAACTGTTTCTGTAAATAAAAGTGTTACGAGTATTGAAAACAACCCCCAAAGGGCCTTCCGGTCTGCAGTGACGACGATTTAAATAACGTGCCGTCCGCCCCACACGTGCGCTCCCTGGCGTATGGCTTAGAGATTTCTATGCGGGACGCAACGTGTTAACAATCAGCCTGCTGTATTTGGTCCGACACGCAGTTAAGTCACCCCTAATGCCTCGGCAGGGCCGGACTAAATGATGTCGGGGGCCTTGTATGGCCCTCAGGCCAGACGTTCCCCACCCCTGCTGTAGGGGGTTCAAGGCCTAAGACCGTGGTCGGCAAACTCCGGCTCGCAGGCCCCAGGCGGCTCTTTGGCCCCTTGAGTGTGTGGCTCTTCCACAAAACACCACGGCCTGGGCGAGTCTATGTTGAAGAAGTAGCGTTAGAAGAAGTTTAAGTTTAAGAAATTTTAATCGTTGTCCTGTTGATGTTTGGCTCTGTTGACTAATGAGTTTGCCGACCACGGGCCCAGGTGCTGGGCTACCGTGCTGAGCCACGCTGGAGGAGATGGGGTCTCGCCTCTCCCTGGACCTCCGCTTCCCCATTTGTCCAGATTGTGAGTCCCTTCACCTCCTGTTTGGAGACAAACAGCTTTGTCCCGATGGTCACTGTCCAGCGTCCCAGACCTCGCAGGTTGTTGGAAAGTGTCACTGCCAGGCCCTGACCCATTTGGCTAAGGGGGATAGAGTGTCAACCTGCGGACTCAAGGGTCCCAGGTTCAATTCTGGTCAAGGGCATGGACCTTGGCTGCGGGCACATCCCCAGTAGGGGGTGTGCAGGAGGCAGCTGATCGATGTTTCTCTCTCATCGATGTTTTTCTCTATTCTTCTCCTTTCCTCTCTGTAAAATGTCAATAAAATATGTTTAAAATTTTTTAAAGCACAGGAATAGGCTTTAAGAGAGAGAGAGAGAGAGAGACAACCCAGGAGAGGGGGCCGAGAGAAAGCCCACAGAGGAGGCCGAGCTAGAAAGGGGGTGGCAGGAGAGAGAGAGGAGGTGATAATCGGAGGGACGGGCCGGACCTCTGGGGGAGGGTCTCCGCGGTGTTCTAGAAAAGGCACGAGGGGTGGACGGGGCGGTGAGAACAGACCCAGTAGTACAGTCCTTCTCTGGGTGGTGTTTCGTCCATCACCCAGTCAGCGGGGTAATTCACAGGAGGGCCCCTAGGAGCCCCAGGGGAGGGATGGAAGGAGGGGCAGACTCTCAGGCTTGCCATGCCCCCCAGCACCCCTCCTCTCAGATTCCATGGGGCACGCTCTACAGTCCCAGCTGAGCCCGGTCCTCCTGGGCTGAGGGCTCTATGGGAGCCCACGACGGGGAGCAAAGAAGACCCCAGCACCCGCACCTCCCCTCCCTCCACCCCTCACCCCCCCACCTCCTCCCAGGGTCTCCGCGCCTGAATCACACAGTTACGGGGGAGCGATCGGTGGCGGATATCAGGGCTCAGGCGGGTTTGGGTCGTCTCATTCAGCCATTCCTGGCTGCACAGGGGGGAAACTGAGGTTGGCGGCCTGAGGCCATCCTGTATCGAGTCAGTGGCTGAGCTGAATCAAAAACAATCATTCGATCAAGAAATAATGATCATGATAAGAACCAATGTTTGTGGAATACCCTTCTCCTCTCCCTCACCCCAGGATTTTTCTATTTTAAAAATAGATTTTATTGATTTTTTCACAGAGAGGAAGGGAGAGGGATAGAGAGTCAGAAACATCCATGAGAGAGAAACATCCATCAGCTGCCTCCTGCACACCCCCCACTGGGGATGTGCCTGCAACCAAGGTCCATGCCCTTGACCGGAATCGAACCTGGGACCCTTCAGTCCGCAGGCCGACGCTCTATCCACTGAGCCTCACCCCAGGACCGAAGCCCGGGGAGGGGAGTCGGAGCTTCGGGAATTCCAGATGCTGGCGGAGTCGGAAGTCCCCAGGCGGGGGTGGTGGGGGGAGGAGGCCCCAGGAGCCTCGAGGGTCATCCCACGTGGGCACACGCGAGGCTGCGGCTGCGGACGGCCTGAGTGGGGCCGATGGGGACATTTTAAAGCAGATTTCTCCCCCCAACACACACCCCCACACCCCACCCCACCCCCGCACACGGGTGACAGGAAACAGCCCAGCTCCTTCTGGGCCTTGCATCTTCTCCTCTCGGGCAAACTGCAGCAGCACACGAGACCGGCGGACACACTGAACACACCAGGAACCCGTGCCCCCGTCATTCCGTCAATAAATGAGGCGGGAGGGTCTGGGGCAGCCCGGCACGCAGGGAGGGGGCCGTCGGGGAAGCGGGGAGCACGAAACGACGGGCCACGCGACGTGGGGGCCACGCCTCCGGAAGAGCCTGGGCCCCGGGGATCGACGCCCGTCCTTCCTGTCGGGGCGGGCAGGAAACAGATGGCACCTGCCACAGGGCGGCTGCGGGAGTTTATGAGGATGGGGCGTTTCTAGGGGAAGGGGAACCAGAGGGGCTGGGCACCCCCAGATAAGCACCAGTGGGGAGCCCGGGAGGATCAGGGACGGAGCAGGTACTGGAACCGGAGCGGGGGGCGTCTGGCGGGCACCAGCTGGAGGGCAATGGGGTGTGGGAGGTGCAGACGGAAAGATCAAGCTCCCCGGAGTGCAGAGCAAGATCTGGGGCGGGGGGCGGGGGGAGCGGGAGGCTCCTGTCTGCGTGGGACACCCCTGCGGCGTCTGCGCCCGCCCCACTCAGCCTGTGCACGCCCAGGGGCGGGACGCTCACCCGCCCCCACCTGCGAGCCGCCTGTCCACGGCTGGAGGTCCCAAACCTCAGGTCCTGGCAAAACCAAGCTCAGGGTCTGGCCGGCGTGGCTCCATGGTGGAGCATCGACCTAGGAAGCAGGAGGTCAGGGTTCAATTCCCGGTCTGGGCACACACCCGGGGTGCGGGCTGGATCCCCAGTGTGGGGCGTGCAGGAGGCAGCCGGTCCGTGATGCTCTCTCATCACTGATGTTTCTATCTCTTTCTCTCTCTTCCTCTCCTTTCCTCTCTGACATCAATAAAATATAATTGGGAAATGTTTTATAAAAACAATGCCAGGGTTTGGGGAGCAGGTCCTGTGCATACGGAGGAGCAGCTCTGGGGGAGGCTGGCTGGGCAGGGCCGGGCGGAGCTCAGGGGGCCAGCTGCCGCCACGCTCAGCTGCACGGGGAGGGTGAACACGGAAAACACGGTGTCCCTGCCTGCCTCGTGCCTCCTCCTCTCGACTCTCCTGACGTCCATGAGAATTCTCACAAGCTTGTGACCTCGAACTATGGGTCACCGATGGGAAACGGGGCTACGAGGTGTGGCCAGCGTAGCCCTGCCCGGCTTGTGCCCACAGACTTCCCTTTCTCTCTGCCCCCGAGACAGCTGGGTGGGGGGCCAATGAGGGACAGGGCCTCAGGACACCGAGTTGTCACCTGCCTCAGCCACTTCCTGCTGTGTGGCCCTGAGCAAGCCCTTCCCCGCTCTGGGCCTCAGTTTCCCCATCCGACAAGCAGAGGAGGCGTGGACCCGGGTCTCAGGCAGCCCACGGCCCTAACGTGGAGAACATTCCCCTCTTCGCTCTGGCAACCCCTCCCCCAAGCCCCTTGCCTTCGAAAGAGGCCGCTGGCTGCTTCCACACCGGAAAGCTAACGTAAGGAAAGTGTTTCCGTTGTTGCTCCCGTGACCCACTCGCCGCGCTGCCACGCTCGGTACGTGGCCCCCGGCACAGCCAGAATGCGGGCAGAAGGAGGAAGGGAGGCCCGGCACCCGGACCCGCTGCTCAAGCCAACAGCCACCTCCCCCTCCCGGCCCCGCCCCCCTTGGCCTCGGCTCCACCGCTGACGTGGGCAGGAGGGACCCCCGCTCTGGGCCGCGGTTTCCTCGTCGGTAAGATCAGGCGCCAATCACCACGTGAGCGACAGCACACAGGGCATTTGGCTTGAGGCGCTGGGTGGGTCTGCCTTCCCGTCCACAAAGAGCCGCTGGGGGCCGGCCCCACAGCCTGTGGTCCCTGGAGACCGGTGCAGGGGGTCCCCTGCAGTCAGGTGGCTCTGACACCTGCCGCTCCAGCCACCAGAAGGTCCCAGCACCTGATTCCCGTCTTCCCTCTGCTCTGATGCCAGGGAGCACATCTCCCCAGGGTTAGGGTTAGGGTTAGGGTTAGGGTTAGGATTAGGATTAGGGTTAGGGTTAGGGTTAGGGTTAAAACTAGGATTAAGGTTAGAGTTAGGATTAGGGTTATGGTTAAAACTAGGGTTAAGGTTAGAATTAGGGTTAGAGTTAGGATTAGGGTTAGGGTTAGGGTTAAAACTAGGATTATGGTTAGAGTTAGGGTTAGGGTTAGAGTTAGAGTTAGGGTTAGGGTTAGGGTTAAAACTAGGGTTATGGTTATGGTTATGGTTATGGTTATGGTTAGGGTTAGGGTTAGGGTTAAAACTAGGGTTTTGGTTAGGGTTAGGGTTAGGGTTAGGGTTAGGGTTAGGGTTAGGGCTAGGGTTAGGGTTAGAGTTAGGGTTAGGATTAGAGTTAGGGTTAGGGTTAGAGTTAGGGTTAGGGCTAAGGTTAGGGTTAGAGTTAGGGTTAGGGTTAGAGTTAGGATTAGGGTTACGGCTAGGGTTAGGGTTAGGGTTAGGGTTAGGTTTTAGGGTTAGAGTTAGGGTTAGGGTTACGGCTAGGGTTAGGTATATGGATAGGGTTAGGGCTAGGCTTCTATCAGATGCAAAGGACCACCTGCCACTAGGGATTAGGAAAACACGTCCATCTTTTCATCTCTGTCTGCCTGTGGACAATAAAGGCAGGACGTAATGTTTATGGAACTCAGTAGGAGACATGACAAGGCCTCCCCAATATCTGGGCTCCTTTTCCCCCCGGGACATGGAGAAAACTCCAGATCCCAACGCCCAGCTGCTAGATGGCATGTGATCGTGCTGACCGAAAATGGGGAGCCAGAGTGTTCTGCCCATTCTCTAGCCTCTCTCCCTCTGCCACTGGGACCAGGAAGGCCTCCTGTTGACACGGCAGAACCAGGATAGGATCTTCTGGACACGCGTCACCTGCAGGTGCAACACACCCCAGAGCCGTGCACGGGACCCACAGCCAAGCTGGTACGAGGGTAGAAGAAGCCAAAACCGGTTTGGCTCAGTGGATGGAGCGTCAGCCTGCAGATTGAAAGGTCTCAGGTTCGATTCCGGTCAAGGGCATGGACCTTGGTTGCGGGCACATCCCCAGTGGGGGGTGTGCAGGAGGCAGCTGATGGATGTTTCTCTCTCATCGACGTTTCTGACTTTCTATCCCTCTCCCTTCCTCTCTGTAAAAAATCAATAAAAAAAATATATATTTTTTTAAAAGAGCGTAGAAGCAGCTTCTGCGGCGGAGGGGGGATGTTCGTTACGGCAGCACAGCCTCGCCTGGACTGACAGATACAAACACTAGAATGTGCACGCCTTCCCACCTGCGTCATTGTCGCGCCTGGTCCTCGCCACGACTCTGGAGGTGGGTGTGAATATTACCACCACTGCCCAGGTGAGGAAACAGCCTCTGGCGTGGTAGGTCATTGGCCCACCGTCCATAACACGGAGACCCCCCGAGAGAGCCCGGTTCCCTCGCCTCCTCAGCTCCGAACCTTCCCGAGTAGGTAGGTCCCACCAGCCAGGAGGAGCGGTCTGGGAGGCGGGCCTGTCACGGCGTAGGAATGCTCGAGTCGGCCTGGGACCTTTGTGGAGTCCGTCTCCGTCCCTCCAGTGTGGCCTTCGGGAGTCTGGGAAGAATGTTCCCAGCTAAAAGTAGCTGCAGCGGCGGGCCCCGGCCAGGGTCCAGGGCTCGGCTGGCAGGCTGCGCGGACGGCTTGGAATGCCTGCTGGCCCGGCTCCGCTGGCACGGCCCTGTTTACCCTCGCCTCGAATGAGTTCTCTCTCCCACGCCTCTCAGAGCCCCGGCCCTTATTTGGGATGGAAAAGGGCACGCGATTCCCAGCGGGGGTTCGGAAGCAGCAGGGGAAATGCCGCGGGGGCCGCAGCCTCTCCCCCCAGGGGCCGGGGCTCTCCGCAGTCCCATCCTTGGTCCCCGACACCTGGACCCTGGGCCCAGCAGGGCAGCCGGGCCAGAGACGCGAACCCCCTCGCCCACTAATTGAGAAGGAGGATTCTAGGAGGCCCGGCGTATCTCCATGGCCACACGAAGCCCCCAAATGAGAAAGACGGAAGGATCCCGCTTCGTTTCCTCTCTGCCGCACGTGGGATTTTACATCTCCCCCGAGAAGGCGGCCGGTGAGGAGGTTGCCTTCAGCTGCAAGGAGCAGAAACCCCCCGTGACAGCGCCTTCCGGGGAGGCAAGCCCCCAGAAGCCGACGCAGGGGCATCCTCTGGGCAGGCAGGACTGCGGACACCGGCCCGTGCTTCGCCGGCAGAGTCCTTTAAGTCAGGAAGCTTAAAGCTCCCATTTTGCAGTCCTGACCACCAATCCCTGGGGCAGCTCAATGGCAATTCACCCAGCAGCTCCGTGGGCCCCTGTCTCTCTCATCAGTCCCCTTCCGCTTTCTTTCCAGCCCACACCCCCCACCCCCCAAAAAAAGGCTGCCGACCTTCAGGGCCACCTCAGAGCATCCCTCTGACCTCGGGGCAGGATGGCCACCACGTGGCAAAGGTACCACCACACTCCCTCCTGTTCCCCATGGTAGACATCACTAATCGATCAAGAGTCTGTGCCCCTGTCCTAACCTGATTGGCTCAGTGGATAGAGCATCAGCCTACAGACTCAAGGGGGTCCCAGGTTCGATTCCGGTCAAGGACGTGTACCTCGGTTGCGGGCACATCCCCAGTAGGGGGTGTGCAGGAGGCAGCTGATGGATGTTTCTAACTCTTTGTGCCTCTCCCCTCCTCTCTGTGAAACACCAATAACATGTACATCTTTTTAAAACGAGAGTCTGTGCCCTACTGAGCAAGATAAAGGCCTCCGACCATATCCTTCGACCATCCACTCACTTGGCGTCCGTACCAGCCGGCAGTCACATCCGTGGCTCCTCACACCTGGACTCTGGCATCTTGGGAAGATGGCCTTTCCCGTGCCTCCTCTTTAAAATAAATAAACAAACAAACAAACAAACAAACAAACAAATAAATAAACAAGTAAACAAACAAATAAGTGTGTGTGTGTGTGTGTATATATATATATATATATATATATATATATATATATATAGTTGTTGTTGTTGACTTTTACAGAGAGGAAGGGAGAGAGATAGAGAGTTAGAAACATCAATGAGAGAGAAACATCGATCAGCTGCCTCCTGCACGCCTCCTACTGGGGATGTGCCCGCCATCAAGGTACATGCCCTTGACCGGAATCGAACCTGGGACCCTCCAGTCCGCAGGCCGATGCTCTAGCCGCTGCGCCAGACCAGCCAGGGCCCCATGGCCTCCTCTTCTTCGCGTGCAGCACGGGGTGGTCTTCATGTCCCCACCCGCCCTGTGGCCCAGGGCATGCTGGGTAGTGGACAGGGCAGCTCTCTTCAGTGGGTAGCAGAGTCTCTCTGGGGACTCCTGATGGGGCCCAGAGAAATTCGGTGGTGTTTTTAATGCGTCGTTGGTGGTGGATCCGCCCTCCCTGATTCATTCCCACCACGGGGCGCGTGGAGCCGGGCACCGGGCACTGAGCGTCCTCCCGTGTCGCCGGGCCATCTGGAGGCCATTGCCGCCTCCCGGAAGCCCCGGAGCCCAGAGAGGCCTAGCGTTTCCTTCCAACTGGGACACTGCCACCCCACCCGTCCCCTCCCAGGCGGAGCCAGCCACGGGGAACACGACTACCCCTCAGACTGACCGCGGGGGCCTGTCCAGTGCCCTGTCCTGGGCGGGCAGCCCCGTCTGACCCTCCGAAGGGGCCTGGACAGCCCTGTCCTCTCCCCTCCCTCGGATGCATCCCGCCAGGCTGCCCCCACCCCCGCCCTCCCTCAGCCGGCCAGACGGGACGCATCAGAGGGCGGGGGGAGGCCGGGCGGCCCCTGGCCACCATGCACTATAAAAGAGAGAGAGCATTAAATCTTGGCCCCCACGGGGAACCGCCTTAATTAGGGTGGCGCCGAGCAGGACGCCATAATTAACTGCGTGTCTGTGTTTCCACCCCAAACACGCATTTGCAGAGCTCTGTGACCCAGCTTTCTCCGAGGAGCCCAGCCAGGAGCTCGGCCCGGGCGGCCTGGAGGGGAGGGACGGCCGGTTTTCTCCCACTCCATCCTCTCCAAGGCCCCCCTCGGGGTGGGTCTCTGGAGTGGGAGCCGTGGGTTGTCCCTCTGAGGGTGTTACTTACAGGCTCGGGGCTACTGGCTCTGCCTGGTCCCCGAAGCCAGGGAAACCCATAAATACGGTGTGGGCCCCTCTTATGTGTCCTTGGACAGCACCCACTGTTTCAAGATCTCTCATTCCCTGTGGGGACACCCCTCAGCCACCTGCAGCTCCAGGGCTAGGCTGTGAGCGAGGCCAGCCAATCAGAGAGCTCTGCTCCTGGCCACAGGGAGTGGCTTCAGAGCCGGTCATGGGCTGGACGGTGGGCCAAGGAGAGTCCGGGGGGACAGACTGGGAAATGGGTGTTGGCTTTCCACTGGCTGGGGTGCCAAGCGGGTCAGATGTCAGCCTGGACCTGCGGGGTCCCACCTTTGCCATCTCTTGGGGAGAGTCTGCCTAAGGATAAGGCCAAATTGAAGAAAGTGTCTAAAAAACAGAAAAGTGGCTCGGTGGTTGAGCAACGACCTGTGAACCAGGAGGTCAGGGTTCGATTCCCGGTCGGGGCACAGGCCCGGGTGGCCGGCTCCATCCCCAGCGGGGGGCGTGCAGGAGGCAGCCGGTCCACGATTCTCTCTCATCATGGATGTTTCCATCTCTCCCTCCCTCTCCCTGCCTCTCTGACATCAATAAAAACATACATAAAATAAAATAATATGTATTTTTAAACAGCGGCAGGTGCCAGAGAGACCTGGTGACATCCCGTACGCGAACGGACGCAGCCAGACCCGAATCGGGGTGCCGGGCTCTGACACAGGAGAGGCGGTGCGTGCCGTGTTTGCGTGTGCCGTGAGCGGTATGCCGCCAGGGCAACGTGGGGTGCAGGGCCCATGGAACCGGGCCCCTGGCTCTCACTCGCCGGGCAGCTCAGCCCCAGCCCCATGTGAGCCCAGCCGAGCCCCGTGAGCCCAGACGCTGGGCCTTAGTGCCAGCCCACCCCCGGCCGCCCCCGGCCACCCCCGGCCGCCCCCGGCCGCCCCTTCCTCCTGGGACGTGTCCGAGGAGAGCCCCCTGCAGCCTCGCTGGCACCGGTCCTGCGTGGAAGCCACCCTGTCCGCTTGGACAGCTTCAACAACTTTGGACGTCAGGAAGGCGGGCCTCCCAAATGCCCTGCGTGTTTCCCACATTCCCCACGCTTCCCACGCCAGCCTTCCCGCTCCGCGTGGTCTCTCGCTGAGATCCTGAAAGTTCTCCTCACCAGCCCCCCACACACATACACATACATACACACACATATACACATACCCATATACACACACATATATATACACATGCACACACACATATACACACACCCATGTACACATATATACACATGCACGCACACGCACGCACACACATACACACACATGCATACATATATACACATATGCACGCACACGCACGCACACATATACACACATGCATGCATATATACACATGCACGCACACACATACACACACATACACACATACATACCCATACACATATACACATATATTACACACACACCCATACACACATATATACACTTGCATGCACACACACATACATACACACCCATATACACACATACACATGTATATATAGATACACACATATACACACATATACCCATACACACCCATACACACATACACACATGTTACACACACATATATATACACATGCACACACGCACACATACACACAAACATACACACACATACACCCATACATACCCATACACATATACACACATATTACACACACATACACATACATACACAAACACTCATATACACGCACACATATATATACATACACGCATGCACACATACACACACATACACGCACATAACCCATACATACCCATACACATATACACACATATTACACACACACACATACATACACATGTGCGCACACAGAGAGATACACACATACATACCCATACGCATATACACACGTTACACATACATACATACACACATATGGCTACATACATATACATACATAGATGCATATACACTCACACACATACACACACATACGCACACATACACACACACCCATACACACCAACACACATATACACACACACTCATATACACACATGCACACATATATACACACATATATACAATATACACACATATACACATATACACACATATACACACATACACCCATACACATATACACATACACACACATATATACAATATACACACATATACACACATATACACACATACACCCATACACATGCATACACATATACATAAATACACACACATACACACATATACACACTACACATATACATGCACATATACATGCACACACATACACATGTGCACACACATACACACGTACACACACGCGCACACGCACATACATATACGCGCACATACACACATGCACGTACATACACACGTACACGCACATACACGCACATACACACGTACACACACATACACATACACGCAGGTTAGGAATGACTCACGCTCTGGGTCTTGCTTTGCACCTGTCTGCTGTGCAACCCGAGCAGGGAGCTTAGCCACTCTGTGCCTTTGTTTTCTTCTTTTCGTGGATTGATGGGGGGGGGCTCGATGTGTTGTCCCACCGTGTGTGCGTTTGCCGGCTGGCTCTTGCACCTGCCCGGACAGAGCCTGAGCCAGCAGCCTTGGCATCCGGGGCCGACATTCCAGCCCCTGAGCTGCCTGGCCAGCGTGTTTTCTCGATTTCTCAGGAGAGGGCCCGACGCCTGTCACGGCCGAGGGTCACCCGAGACGAGAGTATAAAGCCGCTCCTCGCCAGGACACAGAAGTGGCCCCTCGTCCCATCGTCGCCGCCTCTCAGCTTCCGCGCCGTGTTCCATTTTCACCGGGGGTCGCGGCACCCCGTAGTCAGCAGCAAAGAGGTCACAGCAGCCAAGGTTACAGCAGCCACGCATGACTCTGGTGGCCGGGCTCCCGGGTCCACGCTCAGGGCCCGTCCTCCAGGCTCCTGCCGCCCCCCAACCTTCATCCGTGCGCGCCGGGCCCGCCGCGACCCTCCGGCCTGAGCCCTGGGTCCTCACGGGCCCGGGGGCACGGGGTGGCTGCAGACACCCGGGGGAAGGGAGCGGTGCTTCCAGGGCACAGCCCATGAAAGGTCAGCAGCTTCTTAAAGGACCCCCAGCGAGGAGAGACCTTCTAAACTGCAAACCCAGAACACAGAATCTAAAAAGACAGAGACACGGGACGACGTAAAGACGTGACTCTCCGGCCAGGTCAGAGACACCATAAGCAACGTGGACAGACCAACAACCCGTTCGGAAAGGACGATGGTGGCGCAGAGGGCAAAGGGTCACTGGCTCTGACACACAAAGAGCTCTTACCCAGCGGGAGAAAAGGGCAAACGGCCCAGAAGAAGCGACGGCAGAGGACATGAATAGGCCGATTCACGAGCAAAGGAAGGCAGAGGGCCACAAACACATGAAAAGATGCTGCCCCTCATTAGTGGTCCGGGGAAATGCAAATTAAACTGACAATGAGCTGTCACGGAGGGAGGTTTAAAGGAACAATCACGCCATTGCGGGCAGCGGCTTCGGGAAAGTCTACCCTCACATGCGGTTGCCGAGAATGTAAATGATCACAATCTTTTCGAGACCAAGTCTGGCAGCACCGATCCAAACTTCAGGAGTGACATACAGACTTTGCACTTAAAAACATGTGTAGAGTGTCTTTGACCCAGCAAGCCCAACCTTCCAAATCAGATAGAAAGTAAACTCCCGTAGCCTAAGGGCAAATGACAAAAAATAGCTATTGAATTATTATTCACTAGAGGTCCGGTGCACCAATTCGTGCATGGGTGGGGTCGGGCCGGCCTGCCTGCCTGCCCCAATCGAGACCAATCGACCAGGTGGGGAAGGGCCACAGGCGGTTGGCAAGCTGGCCGTGCCCCCTGGTCGAACTCCTGGTCAAATACTGGTTAAGGGGAGAATTTGCCTATTAGCCTTTTCTTATATAGGACTAGAGGTCTGGTGCATGAAAATTCATGCACTGGAGACTGCCCAATAGAGAAGAGCTTGGCTGGGACCACGTGACCGGATTCTGGCTAATGGACTGGGGAAGAAGGGATGTGTGGTCACGAACCCCACTGTGTTGCCCCTTCCTATCTTCCCCTTGAAGGAGCTGGCAGGACCCCGATGCCCAAGTCCCTGTTGGGAGAGTCTGCCTGGCCACCCGGCACTGGGCAGGAACAAGAAGTCCACGCGTGTGTGAGCATGCTCCAAACTCAGGGCACCCTTGGGCCCACAGCTCAGCCCAGCTCACACTCGAGGGCCCAGCGGCGGACATGACTGGCTCACACACAGCACACCGCATTGGTACGCAGCCTATACAGAGGACACACACACAGCGAGAGCGTCCACAGTGTCAGAGGAGACGAGTGAAATGCAGAGAAACGTCCATCATGTCTCATTTGGGTAATATACCCCACGGCCTCCAAGGCCTCTAACGGTACGCATGTTCTGTGTCTGGGTGTGTGTGCATATGTGGTTGTGTGGGGAAGGATGGGATGTAAAAGACGCTACCAGCTTGCAAGCATGCCTGGGGTGGGCGTTGGGGGGCGAGGAGGGAGGAAAGAGGGAGGGAGCACCCCACAACACAGTGGACAAAGCACATCCACACGCATCGCTGACCTGAGCACACTTTTGTATTTGTGAGTGTGCAGGTGTAAACATAGAGCAATTCACTATCAGAGGGTAAACCCTTTCTTCTTCTTCTTTTTTTTTTTAAGTGAATTTCTTTTTAAAAATAATTTATTTATTTTTTTAATATATTTTATTGATTTTTTTACAGAGCGGAAGGGAGAGGGATAGAAAGTCAGAAACATCGATGAGAGAGAGACATCGATCAGCTGCCTCTTGCACGCCCCCTACTGGGGACGTGCCCGCAGCCAAGGTACATGCCCTTGACTGGAATCGAACCCGGGACCCTTCAGTCCGCAGTCCGACGCTCTATCCACTGAGCAAAACCGGTCTCGGCAACCCTTTCTTTTTTAGCACAAGAGGAAGAGGCACCCACACAGCCGGTGAGAGAGAGAGGTGTGTGTCTGTGTGTGCGCGCATGCGTGCGCCAGGAGTAGGCAGATCCCATCAAGTCTTTCTCTGGCTGAGTCTGGTCAGGACGTCTCCCCTGTTGAGAGGTGGGTACAATGCAGACAAAGGAAGGTAGCCAGGCTCATGACCATACTGGTTCGGGGACCGGAGCCAGAAGGCGGGACTGCTTCCCAGTCTCCTGAGAAATTGGGGGGTCTTCAGCCAACAGCTCCAGAGCTCAGCTAGCAGGTTGGGGAGAATCTACCAAGACAGAAGGGCCCTTAGGAGTCACCAGGGTCAAAGGCCACATTCCGGGACCCCAGCGGCCAAGTCCAATCCTTGCACAGTGACGTCTAAAGAAATTCAAATTGGTTGCCAACCTATTAAATTGGCAGATTTTATAAACACACACACACACACATACACACACAGAGAGAGAGTCAAAGTTTAATATTTCCAGCTTACAGTGAAACCACTGAACTATGCACTTTAAAATGGTGAGAATGATGAATTTTGTTACATATATCTTACCACAATTTTTTTTAAAAAGATTTGAAAACAGGAGAAAAAAATATTCCCTTCACAATAATAATCATGCACAAGTCTCCCTTGAAATTAACCCAACCAGAAGTCCACGGGACCCTGGAGAAAAGAGTAAAACTTGACGAGGAGACGTAAGCAATGTGAATAAGAGAAGATATACCATGTTCATGGAGGGGACGAACCAATGCCGTCAGGAGGGCAAGCCCCCCCAAACTCGTCTATAACATAACGCAGTTCTAAGCCAGACCTCAACAGTGTTTGTCATTGAACTCAATAAGCTAAAACTCCTCAAAGAACCGTAACACAAAATTAGCCCCATGCTCGGAAAAATACACCCGTTAGCAGTGCACGGCTCAATGAAGTTTACACAGTGAGCGTACCCAGGTCCCCGAAACCCAGGTGGAGGAACACAACATTGCCCAGAACCCCTCTGTAACCCCCTGCCGTCACCACCACCTCTGAGGGTAACCGCCCCCTGGTCTCTCTCTCTCTGGATCAGCTAGCTTTGCCTGCTTTTTTGAACTTCCTATCCATGGAATGGAGCCACCAGATAACTCTTTTGTCATCCGGCTTCGTCCCCTCAACCTCATAGCCGCGCAGGCCCTCCACACTGTCGCCTGGGTTGTCGGGGGCGCGTTCTCGTGCCTTTATCCTCACTAACCCAGCGGAGGGGCGTCTCGGCGGATGTTCATCCCCTTCTGCTGGTCACAGGCGTGTGGGTGGCTCCCAGCTTGGAGATGCTGAGGACGGCTTTCTGGTTCTGGTCCTTGGACCCGCATGTATGCACAAATTTGCTGCGCATGCTCCTGGGGGCACAGCTCCTGGGCCATCAAAAACCTTTTTTTTTCTTTTTAGAGAACAGAGGATGTTTGTGTCGTGGGTGGAAACGGGGTAGACTGGCCCGACTGAAGGTCAAAATAAATGATAACGCCGTAGTCATGGAAAGGCAGGCATATTAGCACATCTCCAAATACACACACACACACACGCACACACATGCACACACACACGCACACAAGCATACACGGGCATGCACACAGTCCTCGAGCACACACACATCCACACACAGGCGTGCCCTCCCGCGCCCCCTGCCCCCCCGTACTCCGCCCGGCAGCACAGACAACTCCGGGCCGGACTTCCCAGACCCGACAGATAACTGAGTGTCTCGGTCCCTTTCAAGTGGTATCAGAGCGCAGGCTGGCGAGTATTCAGGAGACCGCTGACGGCGAGGGGGGAAGGAGAGAGAGAGCCGCCCCGCGCTGCCCACTGGCTTTAAAGGGAGAACAAAGTGAGCGGGATCAGAGGGTGCGAGGCAGCGGCAGCGACGCCGAAGCCATCTATCCCTGCTCCGTGGGCGAGGGTCCGGGCTGCGGGGCATGCTGGGAGTCCCACGGGGGCGCCTGGACCCCAGACACAGGGAGAAATACCCTGACCGGCGGGCACAGGACCAAGCAAGGGCTGCAGGCCCTCCTCTCGACAGAATGACCGTGTGCCCTCTTTTCTGTCCAGCCCAGGAGGGGCAGGGGGCAGGGGGCAGGGCTGAGGCAGCAAGAGCTCAATGAAGGACTGTCAGTCAAAGCTCTAAAAATACCTCCCGCTGCCAGGGGGCCCCTCCTGTACCCGCCCTCGGGCTTACTGCGGCCTGAACGGCCCCCTGGTGACACACGAGGACAGACGTTTGCCCAGAGGGACCTGGTGTTGGACAGTACACATGGCCCCACGGTGGCATCTGCCCTCCCCCTTGCCCTGCCCCCCTCCCCCAGTCCGTGCCCTGCCAGGACCTTCTAACGGGCACACCCTGGGCCAGGAAGCAGGTCGCGAGGACCCCAGAGTGAGGGCCCACCTACCTCTGGGGCTCCTCCATCCGCTAGGGCAGACACCTCTCCTCACAGGGGCTTCCTGACCCCCAGAACCAAGTATCTGGGGCGGCGGGGAGGCATTACACCCTTTAGGTCCGTTCTCGGCAAACTGCAGCTCTCGAGCCACGTTCGGCTCTTTGGCCCCTTGCGTGTGGCTCTTCCACAAAACACCACGGCCTGGGCAAGTCTATTTGGAAGAAGTGGCATTAGAAGAAGTTTAAGTTTAAAAAATGTGGCTCTCCATAGAAATGTCAATCGTTGTCCTGTTGATATTTGGCTCTGTGGACTCATGAGTTTGCCGACCACTGCCCTAACTGGCTTGGCTCCATGGATATATAGCGTTGGCCTGTGAACTGAAAGGTCCCAGGTTCGATTCCGGCCAAGGGCATGTACCTTGGTTGCGGGCACATCCCCAGTAGGGGGTGTGCAGGAAGCAGCTGATGGATGTTTCTCTCTCATCGATGTATCTGACTTTCTATGCCTCTCCCTTCCTCTCTGTAACAAAAATCAATGAAATAAATTTTTAAAAACGAAATAAAAATGGGCTCTCAAAAGAAATTCCCATCGTTGTCCTGTTGATATTTGGCTCTGCGGAGTCACGAGTTTGCCAACCACTGCTCTAGGCAAATCTGGGACCCAGAGCTGTCTTTGATTTCGCCAAGTTCTGGTTCAGTGGGGGAGGACGGATGTCTGTGCTTGGGACACACCATCTGCCAGGCCTCGGCCCCCTCTCGCCGCGAGCGGCTCCGCACTGATGCCGGAGGGACCACTTCCCAAACACAGGTTCCCCTGCGGTGACCTCACCGTCCCTGCAGGCCCCGCGGCTCCGCGCCTGTCACCCCATGCCCCGGTGCCCGTGCCCTGGTACCTGTGGCAGAGGAGGTGGGCGGAGGGTGCCGATAACCCGCTCTCCTGGCCACTGAGCTGATGCAAATCGCCGGGAGCCGCCGCCCGGGACGGCTCTGGAGGAAGCGGGGCCGGATCCGATGGGCAGAGGGCGCTCCGTGGCACCCCGCGCACAGCTGGGGCTCCAGCAGGCCGGCCACGGCTTCTGTAATAGATGGCACCGGCCGGTGCCCACGGCAGGGCAGCTTCAGGGCCAGCCTCGGGCAGCGATGCAGGGGGGCCTGGAGGTACTGGGCCAGCCCTTGGCCTTTCTGAGCCTCAGTTTCCTCACCTGTGAGATGGGGGTGCGGCCCTGCATTGCCTGTCTCTGCAGCTCTAGTGAGAGGTCGGGAGATGATACTCGCAACAGCTGCGCAGCACACGGCCTGGCTCGGGGTGGGGGACAGTGGTGCAAGGGGGAAGGGACCCCATGGCCTGGGGACCCGCCGAGCGCAGGAAGCCAGCACGCCCCCTGCCCCCCACCCACCCCAGCCGGCTGGCCGAGGCCTCCTTTGAGCCGGGCCTCGCTTTGAAGTCCCAGCTGGGCCGAAGGAAGAGGACCCCGCGCCCAGCCCCCACCCGCACCTGGGTAAACACGGCCGCCCGCCCCACCGACCGAGGGCTGGCGGCAGACTGGCCGCCTGGCCGGAGAGGCTGGGCAGCGGCTCACTTCAAAGCGCCCGGCCGCCGGCGGGAGGGGCCCATCAGGCCCAGCGGCCCCGCCATCTGCTCCCAGTTAGCGCCCTGTGGGGGCGGGGCGGGGCGGGGGCGGGCAGGGCGCCCACTTCCAGGTCCCAGTGAGCGAGGCAGCCACGTCCCAGCTCCTTCCATTACATCACCCCCTCATCCCTCCATCCCTCCATCCCCTTCGTCCCTTCGTCCCTCTGTCCATCCATCCCTCCATCCTCCCATCCCCCATCCCTCCATCCCTCATCCCTCCATCCCTTCATCCCTCTGTCCATCCATCCCTCCGTCCTCCCATCCCCCATCCCTCCATCCCTCATCCCTCCATCCGTCTGTCCATCCATCCCTCCATCCTCCCATCCCCCATCCCCATCCCTCCATCCCTCATCCCTCCATCCCTTCGTCTGTCCATCCATCCCTCCATCCTCCCATCCCCCATCCCCCATCCCCCCTCCCTCCCCTCATCCCTCTACCCCTTCGTCCCTCTGTCCATCCATCCCTCCATCCTCCCATCCCCCATCCCCCATCCCTCCATCCCTTCATCCCTCTGTCCATCCATCCCTCTATCCTCCCATCCCCCATCCCCCATCCCTCCATCCCTCATCCCTCCATCCCCCCATCCTCCCATCCCCCATCCCTCCCCTCATCCCTCCATCTCTCCATCCTCCCACCATCCCTCCATCCCTCATCCCTCCCTCCATCCCTCCATCCTCCCACCATCCCTCCATCCCTCATCCCTCCATCCCTCCCTTCATCCCTCCATCCCCCCACCCTCCCATCCCCATCCTCCCATCCCTCCCCTCATTCCCCATCCCCCATCCCTCCATCCCTCCATCCTTCCCCCATCCTCCCCTCATCCCTCCATCCTGGCAGCCTGCTCCGTGCCAAGCCCTGTACCAGGCGAGGGGATACCCTTCGTTCTTCCATTCATTTGCTTAACAAATACGTATTTAGCTCCTACCAGTATAAGGGAAAGACCCTGGGGATTCGAGTCATTCATCATTGATTCATCCAGTAAACATGTTTTTAAATATATTTTGAATATATTTTATTGATTCTTTTCAGAGAGGAAGAGAGAGCCAGAAACATTGGTGAGAGAGAAACATCGATCAGCTGCCTCCTACACACCTCCCACTGGAGATGTGCCCGCAGCCAAGGCACATGCCCTTGACCGGAATCGAACCCGGGACCCTTCAGTCTGCGGGCCGACGCTCTATCCACTGAGCCACACCGGTCAAGGCTGAGTCTATTTTTATTGGTTTGAAAGAGGAAGAGAGAGGAAGACAGAAACATCTGTGACGACAGAGAATCCTGGTCTCCAGGCTGCCTCCTGCACGCCCCCTCCTGGAGACCCGGGCATGTGCCGGACTGGGAATAGAACCGGGAGCTCCTGGTTCCTAGGTCGATGCTCAACCACTGGGCCACCCTGGCCAGGCTTGATGGTCACTTCGACGACAGGACATGAAGGTGCCAGCTCCTTGGCAGGAGCCTTCATAGACGATCACCCGTCCGGCCGGGGCACTCTGCTCCGGTGCACGGGTCTGCCCTGCACGAACCCAGCAGGCACCAGGACCCAGCCGCAGTCTGCACAGCGCCTCCTGGGGCCCGGCTGCCCCCGCCCACGGCCTCGCGCAGCCCTGGGCCCACCGTGCGGCCCCTGACTCGGGCCCCTCTGACACCCACGTCCCCCTCCGCATCCTGGCCTCGCCTGTACACACACCCACCGCACAATTCCAAGGGAACCCCACAGGCCAGGCAGCAGGCGAGGGGTCGGTGTGGAGGGGGGCGGGGGGAGATAGGGCACATCTGTAACACTTTCAACAATAAAGATACGTTAAAAAATAAAAATAAATAAAATAAAATAGCCCTAACCGGTGTGGCTTGGTGGATAGAGCATCGGCCTGCGGCCTGAAGGGTCCCAGGTTCGATTCCTGTCAAGGGCATGGACCTTGGTTGCGGGCACATCCCCAATAGGAGGTGTGCAGGTGGCAGCTGATGGATGTCTCTCTCTCATGGATGCTTCTGACTCTCTCTCCCTCTCCCTTCCTCTCTGTAAAAACGTCAATAAAATATTTGTACATAAATAAAATAAAATAAAAGGGAAGGAGAGCGCTCACGGTTGTATTGTCAGTCAACTCTGGCTGGCCCTCAGCAAATGGTGCTGCCATTTGGGTTCGCCTCCAGCGTTTCCCTGCCCCAAGCACCGGCGCTGGAGCGGACCTCGGCTCTGAGCGCCCAGCTCCAGCTTCGGGACCTCCACCTGGCCCCAGCTCCCACCTCCTCTCCCCTCCCGCACCCCCCCCCCCCCCCCCGCCTGCCGCCCCGAAACCCTGGGGCGAGAAAGGGCTGGATCACAGTGTCCCTTCTCCACTCAGGTTCAAGGAGACCGCCGGCCCCCACGTGTCCGACTCGATTTATTTCTTATTTTTAATTGATTAATTTTATCTATTTATTTATTTTTGATGGAGCGGATCCCCTCCGGTGACTTCTCCCGCAGCGTGTCTCCGCACTTTGGGGCGGGCCACAAAAGCCTCCTCTCTGGGGCGGCGACGGGGGGTGGGGGGGGGGGGGACACGACGGGGCACAGCCGCTTCAAAGGGGATGCGAAAGGCGGCGACGGCCCCGCCATTGTCCTCCCCTGTGCGCCTGTCCCCCGTGGTCCCGGGCGGCCCTGAATAGGCCGGCACAAAGGCCGCCGCTGAAAGCCGCACTGCACGCTCCTCAGAGGGCCGGCCGCCGCCTCCGCTCCGTCCCCCTCATCCTCCTGCACATGGGCTCCAGCCGGGGAGGGAGCTGGCCTTGAAGTGGGCTCTCTCTCTCTCTCTCTCTCTCTCTCTCTCTCTCTCTCTCTCTCTCTCTCTCCCCCTCTCTCCCCCTTCCTGAACCACGCTTATGGTTGTATTGTCAGTCAACTCTGGCTGGCCCCCCTTCCTTCTTACCTGCTTTTTGAGTTTTGTAAGATTCTACAATTTGTGCCTCAGCCCAGCCTGCACCCTCTGGTAGCCCGGGGCCCCTCCAGGGATGTCCACCTGCCGGCTTAGGCCCGGGGCCCCTGCGGTTGGACATCCCTCTCACAGCCTGGGAGCCCTCGCTGCATACGGCCCACCTGCTCGCTGCTCCTCACCGCTCAGCTTGAAAGGGCAGAGCGGAACTGCCGAGAACGACGTAGACGGCCGCCGTTCTGGACGGTGGGACTCGGCAGCCACCATGTGGGCCGCGCGATGTGTACACTTACCTGGGGGCCGCCATCTTGAAATCACAAAGACCAACCCCTCCCTTTGAGTTAGCCGATCGCAAAAGATTGTGCGCTTGAGCTCCAACCCAGAGCAAAGGACAGGACAGGGCACGTGCGTTAGGGGTTGTTTGCGTCACCAGCCCCAGCCCTCACCCAACCAATTGGAATCGGCCAACTCAGTGGTTCGCGTCTGGCCCCACCTCCCTATAAAATCTTCATGCTCGGGAAATTCTCTCTCTTTGGCTTCCTGTTGCCGTGGCGGCGGGGGCAGAGGGCCAAGCCCGGGCCTGTAATAAAGGCTCTATGCCATTGCATCGGACTCGGCTCCCTGGTGGTCTTTGGGGATCATGAAATCTGGGCATAACAAGCTCACTGTTGCTGAGCACTGACGCAGAGCAGAGGGGCTCCCACCACCGCACTGAGCGTCTGCCCCCTGGTGGTCAGCGCGCATCATAGCGACGGGTCGTCCGGCTGTTTGGTCAATTTGCATATCAGGGTTTTATTATAGAGGATCTGTATGGATGCCAGAGAGGAAGGGCGAGGAACAGAGAGATAGAAACATCAATGATGAGAATCATGGGTCTGCTGCCTCCTGCACGCCCCCCTCCCCCACTGGGGATCTAGCCCCCCAACCCTGGTACGTGCCCTCATCGGGAATCGAACCCGGGACGCTTTCGTCCGCAGGCCGGCGCTCTGCCCACTGAGCCACACCGGCTGGGGCTGCAGAGAGAAACGGGGACTGCCGACAGGCTTCCCGGGCCTCGGCTCATGGACAATGCCACCTCGATGCCGAGGCTGGAGCTGGGGCCCCATTCCCGAGACAAACCAGCCCGGCGAGCGGTTCCTTCCTAGACATCGCGGCGAAGAGGGACAGCCAGGGCGAGCACAGCGTGGCTGCTCCTGTTTGGACACCCCTGACTTTCACATCCGCTCGCCCGGCGGCCTGCGCGGCAGCGAGGGGGTCCGCACGCAAATGCGGCCTGAGCGGCTCTGTGCTAAATGCTCATTCCACACGCATTCTTCCTCGAGTCCTCCCCTCACAGCCCTTTCATGCTGGAGTGTCGAAGACGCGGCATCAGGAAAATGGCTCTGGCACGCTAAGGGGCTCCAAGATTAAAAAAGAGAGAGAAAGGACAAGATAAAGCTTCGCGAGAGCGATTCCAGAGGAATGCTTCCCGCCTCTGAAGGCGCTCCAAGGTTGCTGTGCGTGGCGGCTTGTTGGCATACATGCAAATGAAGCGCGACCCAAGCCCGGGCTCCATTCCACTCCCCCCCCCCCGGCCCCCACCTCCCTCCCCACTCCCCCCACACACACACTCCCGGCGCTGGTTGGCTCAGGGGACCAGGAGAGAGGCCAGACTTGGGGCTGACCCCTGAGCGGGGCCAGCCGGGGGCTTTCTTGTCCTGAAGGCAGACGGGGCAGGCGCCAGCCCGAGCCAGGGACAGTAAAATCAGGGCCCAGCCGAAACCGTGTGGCTCAGTGGATAGAGCGTCGGCCTGCGGACTGAAGGGTCCCGTGTTCGATTCCGGTCAAGGGCATGGACCTTGGTGGCGGGCACATCCCCAGCAGGGGGTGTGCAGAAGGCAGCTGATGGATGTTTCCCTCTCATCGATGTTTCCAACTCTCTATCCCTCTTCCATCCCCTCTGTAAAATATCAATAAAATATATTGGGGGGGGGGGGGGAAAGTCAGGGCCCAGCATGGTTCGTGGGCCACATCGAAAATGCAATGTCTGCATCTTTTTAAAATATATCCTTTTTCATTGATTTCAGAAAGAAGGGGGAGGGAGAGAGAGAGGAACACCCATGAGGAGAGAGGATGATGGACCGGCTGCCTCCTGCACGCCCTCCACTGGGGATGGAGCCCGAAACCCAGGCCTGTACCCTCATG
>CM050525.1:57184146-57191646 GCA_027563665.1 Antrozous pallidus
GATTGGCTTCCTTCTTGTACCAGCAAGAGGAGGAGGAGGAGGAAGAGGAAGAGGAAAATAAAGAAGGAAAAAGGGAGGAGGAGAAAGGGGGAAGGAGGAGGAGGAGGAGGAGGAGGAGGAGGAGGAGGAGGAGAGAAAGGAGGAGGAAGAGGAGAAGAAAGAGGGAAGGAGAAGGAGGAGGAAGAGGAGAAGGAGGAGGAAGACAAGAGAGAGGAGTAGAAAGAGGAGGAGGAAGAGGAGGTGGAGGAAGAAAATAGAGAAGGAAAAAAGGGGGAGGAAGAAGAGAAGGAGGAAGAGGAGGAGAAGGAAAATAGAGAAGGAAAAAGGGAGGAGGAGCTAGAAAAGGAGAAGGGGGAAGAGAGAAGGAAAAGGAGGCGGGAGAAGGGAAAGGAGAAGCAGGAGAAAGAAGAGGCGGAGGAAGAGGAAGAGGAGCAGGAAGCAGGCAGATCCTGTGGGGGTGCCTGCCACCCCAGACAGCCTGTGTCCCAGGATGTGGTGGCCTCCTTCACACACGGTCGGAGTTCCCCAGGCAGGGAGCCCCCAGGGCCCGGGAGCTCTGTGAAGTTGGGGGTAATGGCCCCTTAGGTGACCGAAAGAGAAAAGAATTTCGTTCTGCCTGCTTATCTCCTAACCTGATAAACTCGGATTAGCAGATCAAAGGCCGCTCTGGCACAGCTGAGGGACGCGGTGGCTTCAGAGAACAGTGTGGGCTCCATCCTTCATGATCAAATGAGCTTAAGTCATCGATAAATAAATGGCGTTTTGAATTCCTCTAATTGGGCATGTGGGTCACGCCTGAGCCTCCCAGCCCGGCCATCCATCCGGGCAGAGTTAATGAGCTAAAGAGTCACGTGGGGGTCGGAGCGCTGACCCCGAGAAGGGTGCCAGAGAGCGCCCTGGACAGGAGCAGGGCCCAGGACCGCCCTCTCAGCAGGCCCAGGAGTTAAGGGCGTCTGGTAGGTTCAACCCCCCAGCACAGCCACCACCAGGCTAAGTGACCCAGATGGTCCTTGCCACCTGTCTGTGACTCCATTTCCCCTCCATGGGGGTCAAGGTCACAGGGTCAGAGCACAAGGTCAAGGTCAAAGCCCAGTCTCCCCAGTCCCTGGGCTGAGACACTTCCTTCTCTGAGCCTCAGCCTCCTTCCAGGTAACAGTGTCTGCCCGGGTGAAACGGAGCTCCCGCCCGCCCCTGAACAGCCTCAGCGCTGGGTCCTGGGTGATATTGTTGACCTTTGGCCCATCACTGCCCAGCGACCCCAGATCCCATCCTTGCCTTTCTCCTGCTCGGCTCCGTGTCTCAGGAACTACATTTCCCAGACTCCTTTGCCACCAGGCTTCTGGGTTGGGCTAGTCAATAGGAGGTATTCTCCCCTCACCCTGATCTCTGTGTCTCCAACAGGGACTACGCCTAGTCTCTGGTCCCCTGCTCCCGCACCCCCAGGAGGCAGCCCCCTCCCTGATCTGAGCTCCTGTCCCAGCTCCCAGGCTCTGGTACTGCACCCCCACTGCCTGCCCGGCCTGGGGGTGCTTGCCGCTGTTGCTCGGTACCCGCTGTCCCTTTCTCTGGTTGGCTTCTCAGCGCTACTTCTCTGTGTCGTCAGTGCCCTGAATGGCGTTCTCTGCGGAAAGACTGGAGGGAGAGGTCTCCCAGTGGCCCGCACCCGGTCACCCGCGCAGTATTTCCCACTGGCCACATGGTGAACATCAGCATCGCTCCTAGCAGGCGCCAAGCCACACAGACGTTGGCTGCTGCCCCTTAAGGGGCGACCAGCTGGTCAGGGACCAATCTGCCAAATCGGCGCCTGCAGCGGGCAATCGGCCCATGGGCCCACCAAGCGCCTTCACCTGCGCTCCAGCTTGGGAGCCGAGCTTATGGCGGACAGAGAGGCAGGCGGAGGCCCAGGGAGCGAGGCGGCAGGAAATCCTGGGCTGGAGCAGGGCCGGCACCCGGGGGCTGCCCCTGGGGCCCCGCATGCCCTCGCGCTGGGCCTCAGTTTCTCCACTGAGAAATGAACAGCGGGAAGAGATGACCTCCATGGTTCAGTCCATTTCCACATGATGCAGCTCCTCAACGTTCGCCTGAAGGAGAGAACGTAGAGAAACCCCTCTGGGCTGTTTGGCTCTGAACCTGAAGTCGCCAGGTCTGCCCGGGACATGTGCAGAGAGCGCCCCATGGGTCAGATAAGCATGGGGCTGAGTCCCGGCTCTGCCCAGACTCCCCCTTTTCCCTGAGCCTCAGTTTCCCATAAGACAAATGAGGCTCAGAGCAGTGCCTGCCCCTAAGGGGCTGTGAGGATTGAAAGAAGAAAATATGGGGAAAATTGCTAAGCGCGAAGTAGGTGCTCAATAAACGCTAGTGCGCATAGTAGGTGCTCGATAAACGCGGGTGCACATAGTAGGTGCTCGATAAACGCTAGTGCGCATGGTAGGTGCTCGATAAACGCTAGTGCACATAGTAGGTGCTCGATAAACGCTAGCCATACTGCCACTGGCACTTGGTTAAAAGTGAGGCAGGAGAAGTAGGAGAGGGAGGAGCATGGCCATTTGACAGAACACGATGTTACCTGCCTCGGACTCGCTGACCATCTACTCCAAAGGGGACACGGACCAGAGGAGCCAGCAGCAAGGAGAGCTGGGCACCCGACAGCCGGATTGGGCTTGGCAGCCGCAGAGACACGTCCAAGGGCGGACGGAGGTGACGTCCTCTCTCTCACACGGAGGCTCTCAAACTCGTCCCCTGCCCCTGGGTCGGCCTTACCAGAGGCAGCACCTGCAGAGGGAGGGGGTTCTCTCCGCGGGAGCTGGCCACCCAGGCGTGGGCGGTGGCCAGCTGCTGTAGGTGGCGGCACACCAGACAGCCTGGATGGAGGAGACCCCCCACCCCCAGAGGCGGCCTGGCTTGGCCAGTGCCCCCGGTGCCGGGCCCACCCAGCCAGGGAGGGGTCCTGGGGGAGGGGCGGCTTCTCTGGCCCTCCTCCCCCCCCCCCCCCCCCCCCCCCCCCCCCCCCCCCCCCCCCCGCCAGCTCCCTCACGGGCTCTGGCTAAAAATAATCTCTCCGCGGGAGACCCGCCGCTCCTGGCCGGGCTGGGCTTGCATTAGACATGCGCGCTCAGGTTTCCTCCGTGAATGGCTTCATTCAGAGGACGCACGGGTGGAAGGGCGGTGGGAGGGATCGCTCGGCTTCTGGCGGTGGGGGGTGGACGGGGAGGACTCACTGCACAGCCGGCCTTGGCCAGGGCCCCCAGTCTCCCCGCTCTGAGCCACAGAGGGCTCTGGGCAGGGGCTGGCTGGGGGGGGGGCGGGCAGCTCCCAACCCTCCCCCCCCAGGCCTTTTACTGCACCCCCTTAGTGGAGAGAGAACTCCCCTGGGAGAAGGCAGACAGCATCAGGTTTGGATCCCGCTCCCCCCACAGCCCTGGTGTTGGGGTGCGCCTCGCCCCGGGGTAAGGAGGTGTGCTCAGAGAGGGTGCGGGCGTAGCACGCAGACACGCGCCAGCTGTCTGATTCGTCCGCCCTTCAGTCGTGGTCCACGGGCAGAGTGGGTGAAGGCCGCGGTGGGCAAACCCATCAGTCCACGGAGCCAAATATCAACGGCACAGCGATGGACATTTCTTTCGAGAGCCAAATTTTTTTAACTTCTTCTGACGCCACTTCTTCACAATAGACTCGCCCGGGCCGTGGTATTTTGTGGAAGAGCCACCCTCAAGGGGCCAAAGAGCCGAATGTAGCTCGAGAGCCGAGGTTTGCCGACCACCAAGGTTTCAGGGGAGGGAAAGGAATATTCCAGAGAAGCTCCTCTGAACTGGGATGCCTGAGGAGGATGGAGTCAGGGCCTTCCCTTGAAATCGGTCCCCTCTCTCCTTTCCTGCTTTCTCTTTCTCCTTTCTTTAATTCATTTCTCCTTCTTCTTCTTTTTTTTTTTAAAGAAAGGTTTTTATTGATTTCAGAGAGGCAGGGAGAGAGAGACAGAGAAACGTCAACGGTGAGAGAGAATCATTGATTGCCACCTGCACGGCCCCACTGGGGACCCAGCCTGCAACCTGGGCCTGTGCCCCCCGACCGGAACCCAACCCGGATCCTTCCGTCCGCAGTCTGGCGCGCTCTCCACTGAGCCACACCAGCGGGGGCCACGTTCCCCCCTTCTTTACTTCCTACATCCACTCAACGAGCGTTTCCTTATAAATATTTCCTTAACAATAAAGACAGAAGCTCCTGAGAAGAAAACTTGATGTTTCCAGAAAAGTAGTTCAAAAAATAAAAATTTCTCATAACACCCCCATTCCAGTTACCTGCCGATAGGTAACACCTGTCTTTGCATATGTGACATCTGTCAACACCAAACCACGCCCCGTTTACTGGCAGAGAATGGCCCGGGGACAATGCTCCCAGAGTCTGTGGACCGGGAGTCTGGGCAGCGATGGCTGCTCTCTGCTCTGTGATAGCTGAACGCTCAGCTAGAAAGACTAAACAGCCGGCTGGGGCCCTAACCGGTGTGGCTCAGTGGATAGAGCGTCGGCCTGCAGACTGAAGGGTCCCGGGTTCGATTCTGGTCAAGGACATGCACCTTGGTTTCGGGCACATCCCCAGTAGGGGGTGTGCAGGAGGCAGCTGATGGATGTCTCTCTCCCATCGATGTTTCTAACTCTCTATCCCTCTCCCTTGCTCTCTGTAAAAAATCAATAAAATATATTTTAAAAAAATAAACAGCTGGCGGGGGACTAGAATCATCTAGAAGCCTCTTCATTCCGATGCCTGCCTCCCGAGATGGGACACGTCGGCTGAGACTACGGACCCGCGTTCCCACGCACGGCCTCTTCGTGTGGCGGGGCTTCCTCACCAGACCTCGGTTGCACTTCTCGCCCAGAGGCTCTGGCCCGAGAGCGATGTGAAAGGAAACTCTGCGGCCTTTTATGACGGGTATTGAAAGGTACACGGTGTCGCTTCTGCATATTCTCTTCGTCAAAGTCATCACCGGCCTGCCCGGACTCGACGGGAAGAAGCTAAACTTCCCTCTTCACAGCGGGAGGAAGGCTACAGGATTTGAGGAAAGGAAGGGGAGAGAGAGGGAGGGGGCAGTGGGGGGGGCACACATCGATTTGCTGTTCCGCTTATCCATGCATTCATTGGTTGGTTCCTGTACGGTCTCTGGGATCCAACCCAAAGCCTTGGCATATGGTTGTTTTCTCGCTTAACACGATGTGGTGGCCAAGTCCCACCTCACTCTGCGACGCGCCCGTCTTCCCCCCACCGCTCCGACAGCGACAATGGACGTGAGGGACCCCACGATGGATTGGGAGCCGATCCCGACTTGGCAGGAAGGTAAAGTCGCCGGCGACATGGTGCCGCTCACCACGCGATAGGCACGTTGCACGTGCGGTGCTGTCAGCAGCCCGGGACCATCGCCCCACCCCCGCACAACTATTAGTAATAATACGACCGACCATCACCCTCACTGCACAGCTATTAGTAATAATACGACCCGACCCAATGCTCACTGACACCTTCGAGGGGCCCAGCATGTTTCCATGGTGAACTCACTAAAACCCTCCCGACCACCTACCACCTATCTGCTAGGTGCGCCCCTTCATGCACAGAGAGGAAACGGAGGGACAGAAAGACCGTACGGGCCGCATCCCTCGTGCCCACGTTAGTAGTAACTGCCAGGACCTGGACCCAAACCTGGGTTGTCCGACTCCAAATCCAGGTCTACAACCACGCCCCGCCCGGCCGGCCTGGGTCACAGGTTGAGCGCTGACCTATGACCCAGGAGGTCACGGTGGGACTCCCGGTCAGGGCACAGGCCCGGATTGTGGGCTCGAACCCCAGTATGGGGCGTGCAGCAGGCAGCCCATCCATGATTCTCTCTCATCATTGATGGTTCTATCTCTCCCTCGCCCTTCCTCTCTGAAATTAAGAAAAAAATATATTTTTAAAAAATATTTAAAACCAACGCCTCGAACCACTGAGGACACCAGAGGGGGCCCCAAGCGAGGAGAAGAGAGGCACCCAGTGCCCAGGGAGGGACCAGCCATCAGCCCATCCTGGGGAGACTTGATCTGAGAGACCGTGGGGGCTGGGGAAGGACTGTGTCCAGCTCAGAGCTCTCTGGGCCTTTAATGGCCTTCACGGAGAAAGAGTCCGGGGCAGGTGACAACCTCCTGTCATAGACCCGGCTCTCATGTCACATGTGCTCACATCACCCTCACCCCCGGGCTGGGGGCCCTACGGGCGGGCAGAACAGCTGCCCTAGTCATCTGTGTGCCCTCCCCCCCGCAGGGGCTGGAGGCCCCCCTAAGAGAAGGGCTAGTCAATGTCTGACCTCCAGGGAACAGCTAACGGCTAGAACTCTAGCACCCCAGGGTACACGGGCCTTGGCTCACACAGCAGGCCTCCCTCTGACATCATCCCCATGTGGTTCCGTTGTAACATTGTAACATTGTAACATTGGTTACAATGTCCCTCTTACTTGTATCCATTCTCCAATGATACAAAGTTTCATCATGATACAAAGTTTCATCATGATACAAAGTTTCATTATGATGCAATGTTTCCACGTGATACAATGTTTCATCATGATACAATGTTTCATTATGATACAAAGTTTCATCATGATACAATGTTTCAACATGATACAATGTTTCAACATGATACAATGTTTCATCATGATACAATGTTTCATCATGATACAATGTTTCATCATGATACAATGTTTCATTATGCGACCGCTCACTGCCGGTCCGAGGACCTATGAGCATCGCCCCAGGTGAAGTGTTACCATCACCGTCCCCGCTGAGGCGCACCGAGGCTGTCACCCGCCCAAAGGTCACACACACGCGCACGGCCGAGATGAGGGACAGCAGCAGGACTGGGGAGGCGTGGCTTCAGAGCCGTGCCCCCAGCCACCGGCTCAGACAGACGTCAGCTCAGGGGTTCAGGCCAGTGACTGGCAATCCCAGTGCCACACAGCTCCATCCGGCCAGTGACCGGAGTCGGGCGACCGGTGGTTCTGAGGACGTGACTGCGGGGCCCCGGGGAGGCGTGGGGGGTGGGGGTGTCGGCAACCCACACGTGTTTGCTTTGTATCTGGTTCCCACTGGGCAGCGCCTGCCAAGGGCGTGCGTTCTCCGCCTGATGGTTACAGTTCTTAGACGCATTCCCCTCTGCTTGGCTTGGCAGCGCGGCGCATAGCTCCGACTCCGATCGGCAGGTAACCGGAGAGGTCTCGGCGCGGCAATCTGCTGAGCACGGGCTTTTGTGCACAAAACCACATGACGGCACTGGGGGCTGTCACTCAGGCGCACCGGGGCCCGCCGGGTCAGAGTTGTATGCATCAGAGCGGAGGGATGGGAGTGGGGGCCACAAGAAGGGCCCTGGAGGGAGGGAGGAGCCCTGACGTGCATACAGCAAAGGGCACCCCGGGACTCACCCCGACAGTCACGCTCAGCCTGGGCCCGCGGGTGAGCACACCAGCTTGCCGTCCGATGGGCCGGGGGTGAG
>CM050525.1:57194146-57199146 GCA_027563665.1 Antrozous pallidus
ACACACACACACACACACACTCACATACACACACACACGGAGAGCTGCGTTCCGAACCAGAATGTTCCTGAGGACGTGGAGAAAGGGGGACCCTCACTCCGCTGGTGGGGATGTAAGCGGGTTCGGCTGGTGTGGGAGACAGGATGTCAGCTCTTCACAAAGCTAGCCACCCACGAGCCATCTTACTCCTAAACAGACTACATCCAAACGGATCAAACACGGAACGCACACACACACACACACACACACGTGTACACGCATGGCGTCGCCCCGTCCTCCACGGCAGCCAAAGGTGGAAACAACCAAATGTCCGTGAACAGGTGCACAGACGAGCCAACAGTGGTGCATCCATGCAACACTCCTCAGCCATGGAACGGGTTGGGCGGACCTGGACCACATGATGCCACAGCGACAGAAGCCAGACATCCGGGTCACGTGTCGAATCGCTCCATTGGTGGGAACTACTCCCAGAGTCAAAGGGTGATTGGCGCTTTCCGGGGCCCGGGGAGTGGAGGCACGGTGAGGTTTCTCTCTCTCTCCCTCCTTTTCCTCTCTGAAATCAATAAATATATTTTTTAAAATTATTTAAAAAGAAATAAATACATACTGCTGTATGTATATAAAATAAATAAATACATACCTTGTAATGGTTTATTTGTTTTGTGTATGACACACACACACACTCACACACACACACTCACACACACACACACTCACACACACACACACTCACACACACACACACTCACACACACACACACTCACCTGAGAAACAGCTGTTATCTCTATTTCCTGGTGAGACAATGAAACTTGTTCAAGGTCACCCAGGGCGTTCTTAGCGGCCAAGGTCAAGAGTCTCAGCGCCCGGGGTCGAAGGGAAAGCTACGATCAGCCTCCACCTAGGGAGGCGACAGCAACATCAGGAGGACGGGGAGAGGGGAGACACAAATTGCAGACCCACGTGGAGTCCGGGGGCCCTGGTGGCGGTTGGATTTTTTTTTTTTAATTTGTTTTTCCAAGGCCACACTCACTGTCCAAGGGCGGCATGTATTTCTTGTGCAGGTGCCAAAGGCTTGACCGAATCCCGTAAACCCGACCATAAACCTGCCAGCGGCGCCCCGAGGCCCGGCCACCGCCAGCACGGGTCCCACCGGCCACACCCAGACCCGCCACCCACGACTCCCTCCGTTACGTTGCGTGAGGAGTCCCACTGTTTGCCGACGCCAGTCCCTGCCTCTCTCGCGTTGCTGTGTGTGACCAGGTTACGGAGAGACTGAACGGTTTCCCTGCGCACTGGAACATTTTTAAGTTTTTTAAAGACGTGTTGGACGTATACTAAAAAGTACGCGGGGAAAAATGGAAATCGAGACTTAACATTTATTTCATCTGTATGTATATATATTTTTTTGACTTTTGCTAAACCATTTGAAAGTGAATCTCAGCCATCAGGACAGGACACTCCAGCAGGCATCCCCCAAACCATCACGGGTCTTTTTCCATAACACCATTACCTTGTCCACCAAAACCCACACTCTTCTCCCAAAAGCATCGGATGATTAGTTCCCATTGAAATCCTCACTTGTTCGAAAAGCCTTTTTTAAAAAACATATTTAATTGATTTATCACAGAGAGGAAGGGAGAGGGACAGAAAGTCAGAAACATCGATGGGAGAGAAACATCCATCAGCTGCCTCCTGCACACTTCCAACTGGGGATGTGCCAGAAGCCAAGGTACATGCCCTTGACCGGAATCGAACCTGGGACCTTTCAGTCCACAGGTCGACACTCTATCCACTGAGCCAAACAGGTTTGGCCTAAAAGCCTTTTTTAAATTAACTTTTAAAGAAAGATGAGGGGAGAGGGGGAGGGGGAGGGGAAAGGGGGAGAGGGAGAGGGGGAGGGGGAAGTAGAGGGGGAGAGGAGAGGTAGAGGGGGAGGGAGAGGGGAAGGGAGAGGGGAGAGGGGAGAGGGGGAGGGGGAGGGGGAGGAGGAGGGAGAGGCGGCGGGGGAAGGGAGGAAGAAGGGTAAGGGGAGGGGAAGGAGGAGGGATAAGGAGAAGGAGAGGGGGAGGGGGAGGGAGAGGGAGAGAGGAGGAGGGGAAGGGGAGGGGGAGAGGGAGAGGGAGGGGGAGGAGGAGGGGAGGGGGAGGGGGAGGGAGAGGGGGAGGGGAGGGGGGGAGGGGGAGGGAAGCATCAATTGGCTGCCTCCTGCTCTCTCCCTACCAGGGATCAAGCCCCAAATCCCGGCACGTGCCCACCCCAGAATCAAACCTGACTCCTCGAAGCACAAGCTGACTGGGCCGACCGGTCAGGGGGAGACATCTCTTCCCAAGATGCTCAAACCGGGGCCTGGGGAAAGGCCGCTCTGGCCCCCGGCCTCCCTTTCAGCCGAGAACAGTCCCCTCACTCTTGTCTTACTTTCCAGTTCTTAAAATGTTTTCACCGATGTCAGAGAGGGAGGGGGAGGGAGCGAGAGAAGCATCAACGACAGGAGAGAGTCAATGGCTGCCTCCTGCACGCCCCACACCGGGGGTCCTGTTGAAACCCAGGCCTGCGCCCCGATCGGAATCGAACCCTGACCTCCTGGTTCGTAGGTCGACGCTCAGCCCCTGGGCCACGCCAGCCTGTCTTACTTTTCACACTTCGGGTCACCGCCGGGCCATTTTGGCTGCCCCCATGACGTCACCACGCTGCCGCAAAGGTTTCAACGTGTCTCTGATGCTGAGTGAAACGCCCCAAACGAATTTGGTCCAAATGTGCCGGGAGCCGATCGTCGTTTTGATGGCGGAGGGCTGTGGACAGGGAATTGGAGGGCTGGTCAACCTTGACCGCTCTGAGGGGTCGGAGCTGGTCACTGGGATGTAGGTGGTTGAAGCAGCCCCACCTGTTAGTCCTAAGAAGCTCTACTGATTGGCTTTGACTGGTGTTCCCGGCCTGGGGGAGACGGGTGTATCTTATGGTTTTCATCTTAATAAAAGGGAAGGTAAAGCCAGAGCGGGGAGTAGTCCTCCCACTAGAGTTGGACTCCCGCCTGGCCCCCATTTCCGAATTAGTATTTTTCTGAGTCTCTTTATTCATTTGTGTGCGGCCTCCTCCAGAAGCCCGAACCCTGAACCGGGGACCCTGAGTCACGTGGGACGTGAAAAGGGGTTCCCCACACAAATGAACGTTTTCATCGCTAACGTCGATGGCACCCGGGGATTTTTTTTACAACTTTCTAAAGCGTATTTCAAGGACTCCCACCGGCTCTCTGGTTCCGCGTTTCAAACGGGCGATGCCTTTGCAGCCGGCGCTGCCTGCTTGCCGCCGTCAGGGCCGCTTCTCGCCGTCACTGCACCCGCTCTGGGCGTCGGGGGCTCCCATCCAGCAACACGGAGCCCCCCCGAGTGGCAAGGCTGCACACGAGGCCTTTCACTGACGGCTCCTGAACACTACGCTGAGCCTTCACGTGTTCCCTTCCGATCGGCGTGTGACGTGAAAGAGGTGAGACGGCCTGACCGGTGTGGCCCAGTGGACAGAGCGTCGGCCTGCGGACTGGAGGGTCCCGGGTTCGATTCCGGTCAAGGACACGTACCTTGGCTGCGGGCACATCCCCTGTGGAGGGTGTGCCAGAGACAGCTGATCGATGTTTTTGACTTTCTATCCCTCTCCCTTCCTCTCTTTGTAAAAAATCAATAAAATATATTTTTTTTAAACAAAGAAAGAAAGAAAAAGAGACGCCGAAGCCAGACTCCACGGGGCCTGGTATCCTTGAACAAGTCATGCCTCCTCTCTGTGCCTCAGTTTCCTCGTCTGTGAAATGGGACGGTACTGAGTGCACCTACATCCAAGGGCCGTGGCGGGGACTGCCGATTCCGCGCCCACGGCCACATTGGGTGTTGAACACATCGTCAGGGGCCGCCTCGTGGGGACGGGGGGACAGGGGCGATGCGGGAGACGGAGCACAGACACATGGGAGTCCCTGTATGAACCCAGCAGGTGGATACCCTCCACCCCGTGCACCTCAGAACCAGTTTTTTCCAGCTTCTCCATTTTTAAAGAGAATTCCGGCGGCGGAGGCTGCGGCCCGCTGCCCGTCCCCGCTCCTCGCCCTCTCCCCGGCCCGGTGGCTCCGGGGCGGGCGCGGCGGGCAGAGCGAGCGGCGTGGGGCCCGACACGGCCCTCCCGGCGGCCACAGCGGGGCGGCCGGCTTTCTTCCTGCCCATCTTTGAGGCCGAGATCAGACGCGGGGGAAGATTAAAACAAATACGAATTTAATCAAGGGATCCCGCTGTCCCGGGGTGAAGCAGGAGCCGCTGACACACGGAGGCCGAGCACCGGGGAGCCAGCGTCGAATCAAAGCCGCCTGCTCCCCGCCAACGGCTCAGACGATCCCTATCATCGCAACAAGAAAGGAAAACAATTATTTATTCCTTTTGATGTTGCAGCGCAGCAGCCACTTGCTGTTTTTGAAGGGAGCAAGGTCAAAACCAAGTTATTGTTTCTGCCCGAAACTTTGACGGGGGACGCAGAGTTCTTCTGTGTGACCTACTTACACGCGCGCGGCGCGGGCAGGGGAGAGGCTGCTGGCTTCTGAGCCATGGAGGACTCCCTCTTCTCCCTCCTCCCTCCTCTCCTCCTCTCCCTCCTCCCTCCTCCCTCTCCTCCCTCCTCCCTCCTCTCCTCCCTCTTCCCTCTCTTCCCGTGAACGACCCGAATGCGATGTCCTGGGGACCACGGAGGCTGCCTGTCCCAGCCGGCGGGAGAGCCAGGAGCTGAGGTCTCTGACCCGACTCCTCCCCGCCCCCCCAAACCGCAGGTGGGCTGCCCCCCGCCCAGGACACACACGGGAGCACCTCAGCAGACCCACTGTTTCCACTCGAGCTGGCCCAACTTGTATCGCCCGGCCCCTGTGCCCTCCTCTGCCGACCACAGCCCTGACCGGAAGGAAGGCCAGTGAGTCCCGCCCCTCCTCCTCCCTCCCCCACCCCGGCCCCGGCCCTGGGGAGCAGCCCGAACCAAG